>OZ024749.1:34275961-34323461 GCA_964016885.1 Eledone cirrhosa | reverse complement strand
CAATTAATTTTCCAAAGTGAATTTATTAATTCTTCATTGAGCCACAAATTGACCCGTTGCAAAACACATATATATCTATGACTTTATATATATATGTAAACCTTTATATGTAATAATCTCCCGTTAGGTTGAGATACAATTTGGCTGTATTGGGCTGCACTTTCTAGCAATAAGCCTACCAGCCGTAAGCAACTAATCACATCCTTTCTAACTTGACCGCTGTCACGTCACGATTCTTAGCCATTTTTTAATGTATTGTTGGCGCGATCACTTTGGAAAATTAATTGTCTAATTTTGAGCTAACTCCTGATGAATCCGAAGCTCTGGATATCCCCTGTTATCGGATGTCTTAAAATACGGATGAAACCATGGTAGAGGTAATTAAATATGTACACGTTTCTTCTAAGTTTATTTTACATCTAATTGTGTTTAGTTGACTGTATATCTGGTCGATTTATACATGCTGTCGAAATGTTCGATAAATACTCCGTCGTAACTGCCGCGAAGGGGCTGCTTTCGGTTATTTGTCGGAGATTCCTTCATAGGAGCCTTTATTCTTATAGCTTGGTCTAATTGATTTTTTATATGGTTAATTATGCTAATTGGGAGAGGAAACGGTATATATTTTATCTAGTGATTCTAAAGACATGTTTTATGATATCATCATCATCATCATTTCATTTTACGTCCGCTTTTTCCCTGCTTGCAAGGGTGGGACGGGAACTGATTTTGGCTTTATTTCTACAGCTGGATGCCCTTCCTAACACCAACCTCATTTACAGTGAGTGCTGGGTGCTTTTTTGCCGTGGCACCTCCACGACCACTTTGCAGTGGGATGATATGGACCCCAGTCCCTATCATCTCATTTCTACAGCTGAGTAAACTGGAGCAATGTGAAATAAAGTGTCTTGCTCAAGGAAACAACACATCACCCGGTCTGAGAATTGAACTCACAACCTTTCGATTGCAAGGCCAATGCTCTAACCACTAAGCCATGTGCCTCCATATATATATATATATATACACATATATAATGTAATTGACCTTTGGGGTGCTTCAACTTTCATGATACTTTGTTTCGTGTGGGATGACCACAGTGGACAACAGTATTCAAGGTGGGGTCGGGCAAAAGTAGAGAAGAGAAGGACAACAGTGTGGATATCTCTCGACTGGAAAGTTCTGAGAATCCAGGAACAGATTCTGCGGGCCATATCAACTTTGCTGTTTATATGAGTGGCCCAGCTTATATTGTTGTCCACAATTACTCCCAGGTCTCTGATGTTATTGGAGGCCACCAGAGTTCCACCCGAAGGAAGAGAGTATGGAAGTTTCAGAGCATCCTTTTTTCCAAAGTGGATTAGTTCAAATTTATCCTCATTGAACAGCATATTATTCATCTCTGCCCATTGGATAACAGCCAGTAGGTCTGACTGAAGGCAAGTCCGGTCACCCACCTCATTGATGACCCTTTGGAGCTTGGAATCATCTGCGAAGATTCTGATGTTACTGTGTTTGATGATGTCAGTAATGTCAGTAATGTAGATGATGAAAAGAAGTGGGCCCAACACAGTGGCTTGTGGGACGCCACTGCTGACTTTGGCAGGGCTTGATTTTACTCCTTCGACTACAACATGCTGGGTCCTGCCTGTCAGGAAACATTTGATCCACTTTAGTAACCTTCCAGAGACACCAACATTGAACAGTTTTTTCAGTAGAATCTATATATATATACATATAATATATATATATATATACATATAATATATATATATATACATATAATATATATATATATATATATAATATATATATATACATATAATATATATATATACATATAATATATATATATACATATAATATATATATATATACATATAATATATATATATATATATAATATATATATATACATATAATATATATATATACATATAATATATATATATACATATAATATATATATATACATATAATATATATATATACATATAATATATATATATACATATAATATATATATATATATATACATATAATATATATATATATACATATAATATATATATATATATATATACATATAATATATATATATATATATATATATATATAATATATATATACATAGATATATACATTAAATATATTTACATATATATATACTTATAATATATATACATATAATATATATATATATATATATATACATCTAATATATATATATATATATATATATACATCTAATATATATATATACATCTAATATATATATATATATATCTAATATATATATATATATATCTAATATATATATATATATATATATACATCTAATATATATATATATATACATCTAATATATATATATACATCTTATATATATATATATATATATATATATATATATATATATATATATATATATATATATATATTAGTAAAAGGAAAAGAAAATGCTGACAAATTGTTCCCAGTGAAAAATAGTTTAATTAGGAATAAGTAAAAATTAGTAATAAGTATTGGTTAGTATTCAGTTTTAGTTTTAAGTTTTTACCGGTTGCGCATTTCTAATGCTTTTCAAAAATAATTTTGAGATAGAGCGCCCGTGATGTTTGCTCTACTCTGATCAGTTTTGGAAATTCTACCTGTTTTATGTGAAAAAAGTGGCTCCAGAGGTATTAAGATTTGGTTGGTTGTTGAATGTCACATATATATATCGACAGTCGATCGACTTTCGTCAAACCGGACCGAGGAAACAATGTTTCCGTTGGTCTTTCCAATTGTTAATACTATCTATCGGTCGCAACTCCAGGTAGAAGGAGCAACGTGAAATAAAGTGTCTTGCTCAAGGACATAACGTATCGCCCGGTCCGGAAATCGAACTTACAACCTCACTATTACGAATCTAATTCTCTAACCACTCAGAGAGAGAGAGAGAGAGTGTGTGCGTTGTATTTATATACATATATGTATATATATTCCAGTGTGCACATGTTAACAAATAGAATACGATCCACTGGATGTACAACACAAGTAAAATGAACGACGAAACTCGGATGAAGTGAGAGAAAAAAACTGGTCATTGGAATAGAAATGCGTGTGTGCAGACACTTTCATAAAAAAAAATAGTCGAGGGGAGGTAATCAGTGTTGTATGTATGGATGTGCGTATGGTGTGTGACAGTTTGTGTGCGCGTGAGAGTTGGTGTTGCCACGAGCCGATCAAAACTATTCTCTTTAACCAAATCTAGGCGAAGAGTTTTGGTCTGTCTCAAATTCAGGTTATCTCAGTAGCAACTTCCTCACCATACAACCACGTTAAAATAAATATAGGGTTATTAATAAATACCACTTCTACTTATATATATATATATATATATATATATTGATATTTTTTAATCACGTTTTAATAAATTGTAATCCTTACAATATAAAATCAAAGCTATTTAATGATGTATGTATTCATCTGCCAGTCACACATCTCGTGGATTGTCTCTCTCTCTCTCTCTCTCTGTGTCGACCATTGGCCGCAGGTCTCTGTCCCCTGAGGCATTTTTACCTACCGCTGTCAACATTTTGCTGTTTTAACGTCTATCCTAGCGATGAATTCTTTCTCTCATATATATATAATGGAAAACGAAGAATCAGTGATGCATCGGAACACAATTTATTACGTATTACAATTATTTCCCCGGCGAACAGATCGCACCTCGAGCTGTTCGCAGGAGAAATACGTAATAAATTGTGTTCCGATGCATCACTGACTCTTCGTTTTCCATTTTATCATACTCTGCTCCGAAGGAACATAGAGTGCTCAACCGGCTTACCGCCTATGGACGCATCCTAGCAACTATACGACACACACACACACACACACATATATATATATATATATATATATATATATATATATATATATATATATATATATATATATATTAATTTAATTTTGTATATATATATATATCTAGGGCGGGTAAAATTCCCGAGATCCATGGACGAGTTCTCTCCAGCGGTCTCTGTCCCTCATTATCGCTGCCATGTCCTGCGTCTCCAACAGACCAGTGTCTGTCCTTAGGGCATCAACATACGTTAACCTTGGTCTTCCTCTTCCAGTGTGTCCATGTTGGGGCTCCCACAGGAGCACTGAGTGCAATGTCAACTCTGGATGTCGGTGAGCATGTCCAGCTGACCCCAGTCTCCTCCAAGAGGATAGTGGACCTGATATCACTGCTCTACACCAACACCAAAGCCCAAGTCATTACACCTGATGGGATGACAGAGTTCTTTGAGATACTGGCTGGAGTGCTCCAGGGAGATACATTGGCTCCCTACCTTTTTATCATCGTAGTGGACTATTGTATGCGCCTTACACTGGAGAAAGACCAGGACTCTGGCTTTACTGTAGCACCGGCTCAGAGCAGGAGAGTTAAGGCGAAAAAGGTATCAGATGCTGAATTTGCCGACGACATAGTTTTGGTGACAAATACAGTGAAGGAGGCGGAGGATTTGATGCGGGAGGTTGAGACTGTATCGATGAGTGTAGGGCTGAGAATGAATGAGACTAAAACAAAATATCTGGTAGAGAATGTTGAGAAGCCAGATGGGATCACTAATGTAGGCGGGAAGTCGCTAGAATTGGTTGAGGGCTTCCTGTATTTGGGAGCAAAGATTGGGAATACGGAAGATGATGTGGTTGAGAGGAAGAGCAAAGCCTGGGCGGCGTGCCACAGCTTGAGATAGGTGTGGAAGTCGGACCTTCGTAAAGACCTGAAAATCCGCCTCTTTATTGCTGTAGGGGAGTCTGTGCTGCTGTACGGGTCTGAGACTTGGATACTCGCCAAGAATATATATATATATATATATATATATATTAGAAAGGTAAATTATACAGGCAAGTTCAGCCACCCCTACCTCCCACCAAATGCCATGATAGACTTATTTGTTTACAACAAATTTTAACCAATCCTCTTGACAACTACAATCTTCCCATATAAGAAAGTACCCCCTTGAAAAGTTCGCTATTTATTCACCAGGCTAAAAATTCTAATTTAGTCCAGAAATAGCCGTCGAAACGGCTTGAGCTCTGCCGTCGGGGTCATACTTTTTCATATATATATATATATATATATATATGTATGTGTGTGTCGTATGCATACATATTCTTTGTTTATGTTCATACACAGAATGGGAAAGCGGTAATTTTGGTTTCAATGTCTAGTAATTACCATCTTCCCAGACCGTACACAGTACGAGGAGGTGGCCAAAACTAAGGTAGCCCTTTTTTTATCTGAGTATGAACATAAATATATATTAGCTCTTACACTACTTTCTTAACCACATACGGATATTTTGTGCTACATATTTATATAAATAAATATTAAAATATACATATATGCGTGTACACGACTTTGCATAATATATACGTATGTATATCTACACGAATCGAACATTCTTCACTAGATTTATAACTTACGAGTAATTGAACGATGAACCCTGGATGATTTGAGAGAAAAACTGGGCATTGGAAGATTATTGCGTGTGTGCAGATATTTGATTCATATGTGGAAGAGGGGGACATCATCAGTGTCAGTCTTGTGTAGTCAACTGTCGTCTGTTAAGTGGTACTGAACCAGTTTAAAACTCCTTAAAACTAATAATAACATACATTAGCAGTAATTGTATGAATGAGAAAAGCTGGAGTGTTAATAGTGGATGGTTAGTGACTCGATAATTTTACCATTTACCCTTGTAGAAACCACTGTCTGAATAAACTTCTGAAATAAAATGTTTTATAAAACTACCACAGAATTATAATTATATTTACCGACATAAAATTACTTGATGCTACCCACAGTGACAAATATATACACTCCCCAAATTTATCCGTTTTATGACGGGTCACACTTGATGAACAGACAGACTTACAAATACGCGTGTAAACTCTCGCACACACATATTCAGCTCTGCGGAAGCAAACCTCGAAGCAAAGACGGCCTACCCTTCATTAACCCAGCAAAGTATCGTTTTGTATATCGACGATAACATTGAGCATTGTAACATCCAGTAATCTTTTTGGGGGGAGATTTCGCTGCAATTTCTAGCTCAACGGGGAACGTCCCTATGCGATCGCTCAATAAACTAGAAGTAGCTGATAAATCTTCCTAAAAAAATAAACACTCAAATGCCTTTAAATACATATAAAGTTAACTTATAGAACTTACCTTGGATGTATTCCATCATACCAGCACATTCATATATATATATATATATATATATAATAATAATAATAAAATGTGGAAAATATATATATGTTTTCATATATATATATATATATATATATATATATATATATATATAGAGAGAGAGAGAGAGAGAGAGAGAGAGAGAGAGAGAGAGAGAGCAGTTCAAAATCCGGCAATCCAGAGACTGGTTAATCCATGGTAATCCATCTTCAGCGTAATTATCCAGGTTCGAATAGCGGATGGGGCACGTAAGCATGGGAAAATACCGTGTTTCCCTGCGCCGAAGACGCTTCGTCCTCGAGGACGCACCCCAATTTTGACAACCAAAAATTTGAAAAAAAAATTAAAATATAGACGCCTGGTAGATTTTTAAGACTTATTCTGGTGAAAATCCAGGACGCCTGGTAGATTTTTAAGACTTATTTTGGTGAAAAAGTAGCATCTTCGATGCCGGGAAATACGTTAGTTGATAAATGAAACAAAACTTACACAGGGATGCAAAAATACTAAGTCATATTAGGTTCACACTTGGAGGAAACGGAATTTTAACAGGCTAATTGTTTATTTACTTCGTTTAATATATGTCTATGATACTAAAACATCACTGCATCTCACCACCCTTACACATTAACAAATCATCCGGGGTTCGTCGTTTAATTACTCGTACGTTACACATCCAGCGGTATATGTTCGATTCGCACACACACACATATGGTAGATCAAGAATAGAATGTTACCTCCTGTATGTGAATGAGACGTGTAAATCAATTAAATAATTGTTTCTACTATTGGCGCAAGGCCACCAATTATCCCAGTGCATTGCTGGTACTTTATTTTATCGACTCCGTAAAGATGAAAGGCAAAGTTAACCTCGGCAGGATTTGAACTCAGATCTTAAAGGTATCAAATCTTGGTTATATATATATACAGGGAGGATAACGTGCAGTGACTGTAGGTTCACCCAGATGAGCATTCGATGTTTAGATTCACGTCTGTAACGAGGTGTAGAGCTAAATAGTCATTACCACAGCAGAGGTCCGAGGAACTTTTGATTTCAGAGTCGGGCCAGATCGAACCGTGTCACCAATCAATAAATGTAATGAAGACATTACATTTATTACCGTGTCACCAATCAATAAATGTAATGAAGACATAACAAATCGTCCTTTTATTATATATATATACGTAGTTTCCTCGCTCAGTCGGTGGAAGTCGTCGTCGAGCGGTGGTTCCTTTATCTTGTGCGAAACCTGTGGTGCATGCTGCACGCCTCCACGGGCGCCGATGCAGACGACGACAACAACGTCGAAAAACCTTCCAAAAACAATTCATAATTCTATTTCCGGTCCCTCAGTCCAAAATGCTAATTGATTCAGTATAAACAGAAAATATTCCTTTATCAGTATTAAAACATAACACCAACTGTTGAACTGATTGGTTTGTTGTGATACACATGTATACATGTGTGAATGTGTTTATATTACTTTACTTTCCCTTGTAGATTGAAAAAAAAAAAAAACGAAAGAAAATATAAATTAAGTTAATAGATAATAAATAAATAAAATAGATTCCGAAGCAGACGACAATATTTTGTTGTGTTTGACTTGAGTAAAAATATGTAAAAATTGAAACATGGATGACTCTACGTATATAAACATGTATCCATCTGTATACAATAGATTATTGACCATGTAGATGCAATGTATTGGGATGCACAAGCCGATACTTATGCGTGAGTGTGCGGATGCATATTGCAAACAAAACCAAGTTAATAACTACTCAAAGCTACCTCTGACTAAAACTTTAAAACTGAAATCACCAACATTTAAGTATTAACATTAAAAAATAAAATAAAATAAAGGTTAAACGTAGAATGAAGGCCAGTAAATAAGAGCACATAAGAATAAATACATAAAATGCAAAATAAATTTTAAAAAACAACAACCCAAGGTGAGATATGCTAAAAGACCACGATCAGACTACGGCAATACCTAATATATATAACTAAATTAATGATCGTACAGAGATATTAAATATGTTCAAAACGTAGTAACGTTTTAACCCTTTACTTTATATTACTCTATATTTTCTATTGTATTTTCACGGTAGATAATTACTTCACATAATATCGAATCTCCAATACTTTGATATTATTTATTTTGAAAACAATACCTTAACATCAGTATGAGTAGTCGGTTACAGCCAGTTTGAACAGAAAGCGGGAAGAGAATTTTGGCCGCATACGGCCCTTTTAAATGCTAAAGGGAAAGGGATTTGGTCGATGATAATCGATCCTAGTACACATTTCTTTCAAGCCAAACCATTGTTTTATTAATCTCTTTTTGTCGAATCGCTTTATTACAAAACATAAACAAGAATTATTTTGTGTGAAAAATATTTATTTCATTAAGTTTTAAATATATACATAAATAACTGTTTCTACTTTAGGCACAAGGCCAGCAATTACCGTGCATTACTGGTACTTTATTTTATCGACCCCGTAAGGATGAAAGGCAAAGTCAACCTCGGCGGAACATTACAAATAATGTTACAAATATAATGTCGTTGATCAGATATAACAAATACAATTAACCACTGCTAGGAACCTCACAAAAACGAAAGAAAAAAGAGCGAGAAAAAAAAGACAAACAAATGGTGGAAGCTAAAACAAAAGCGAAAACGAACATTAATTCACCACCAAGTACGACAATCGACCGCACAAGGGTCAACGGAATTTTTTGAAGCTAGGCAACACACCCGCAATATTACTATGGGTGATGGCGAGGCTAAGGTGCTGAAACAACCGACACCTAGATAAGGTGAGCCACCAACTCCAAACCTCTCGAACGCCACAGGCTGGAAAAAATAATTATTAGATAGATCCAGGTATTTCCGAAATATATAGAACACAGACTTCTTCTTTAGTTCCTTGGTCGCTCAATCAGATAGAAATACCTCGAACAATTTGAATAAAACAAGGCTAATAGAGCAGCGTCCTCTTACTAATTACATTCACATGAACCAGATTGCATCACCAAGTAGAAACTTCGTTGTTGTGTTGCAACTTTTAAAACGATTCGAATAACGAACAAAGGGAGATAATTTGCGTAGGACTACCGTGTTACAAGATTTACTTCCCTTTCACTATTAAATTGTTGAAATAAATTTCCCCCTCTCACTGTATTGCACCATTTCTACCATTCCATGACTAATCTTACAGTATTAGCACTGCTTATCTAAATACGATACTCGTTGCTAATTTCCTCGATTATATAGTATTGTGAATATGGTTAATATATTTTTACATTCTTTCCTTTTCCTAGCATTAGCCATTAGAAAACGACCATATTGGGGCAGCACAATTTCAAGGCACCAGCCTTCACAATTATTACTATGCACTTTTATCTATATAAATCAAAAATATCACTGTCTACCGCCTCAATTCCCCACTTCGACTATAAAGTGGTCCCAATGGAGCCATGATAAAAGTGCCCAGCCACACTATAAAGTGGTCATGTAGGTGTCACGACAAAAACGCCGAGTCGACACTGTAAAGTGGTCATGTAGGTGTCAACAAAAAGCGCTGTCCTCTTTGTAAAGTAGTTGTGTAGGTGTCACGACTAAAGCACCCAGCTCACACTATAAAGTGTTTGTGTAGGTCTCACAATAGAAAAGTACCCACCCTACACTGTAAAGTGGTTGGCGTTAGGAAGGGCATCCAGCCGTAGAAACCAAGCCAAAATCAGTTCATGTGAGCGAAACATGGTCCTTTGACCTGAATCTATCACAACGGGACAGCCCCTCCTACTCATGCTAGCGTGGAAAATGGACATTAAATGATGATGATGATGATGATGACTATGTAGTTGGCATTGTTGGTGTTTAGTAGTTGATAATTATTTCTATTTTAGGACTAAAGTTATGGAAAATGTCACTTTCTCTAGCTGTCATATGGTGGGATCAAACTCAGGACCTAATGATTGCGAAGTGAACGTCTAACCCATCGACCATGATACATCTACATATGATGCCAGAAAAATACAAAAATAATTTTAAAAAAAGAAAAACAAAGTAGCTTTTAATTTACAAAAATAAAGATGTTTTAAAATATATGTTACGGTGTTTTATTTTAATTACTACTTGTTGTTCATGGTTGCCCTCTCCACCCTTCTCTAGCAGTTTACAATGTTAGGAGAGAGACGAAATGAAGATAATAATTGTTACGTTTGAAATAATATAGTTTTTTAAATAATAAATAGTTTAAATGTCATCATCAAGATCATAATCATCATTATCATTGTCTGTATCATAATTATCATGTTTCTTGCTACTATCATTGTCCTCACCATTTTCCAGAACAACAGACACAGCATTAGCATCATAGATACAGTCCCAGCTGCATGGTTCAGCTTCTGAATTGCCATATTCAATTTGAATATCATAAACGAAATCTTTGTCGGTTGGCTTTGTTGCATTCTTTTCAAACAGTTTGTTCATGATGGCTTTCCTGGCATTCAGTTCTTCATTACCAAGTTTGTTTAAGTCTTCATCAGGATTAATTAAATTACTTTCTGTCGTCTGACATTTTCTTTGAAGACTCTCTATCACTGTGGAACCATTCAAGCAATCTTTTAGAATGCTGAGTAAACTTTCCAGTTGTGTGCGAGGCAGCTTCCTAATAAACTTTTTATGCCGAGGGTTGTTTAGTAATTCTTCAGAAATGGTCTCTATTTTGGATTTGGCATTGAAAAAGCGTAGAGGCATTGACCTTTGTCTGATTTTATCACTTGAAGAATAGGAATAAGTTATTATCAGTGCAGGTGGAGTTATCCGTATTCCACACCTGTGACATTTTATTTCATCTTCTTCCATTTTGAAAAGCTATTTGGTTTTTCTTTACACTGGAAAAGAAGGAAAATAGAAATTATTTACAGTGACACTTTATTTTACGTTGCTTCAGTCTGTTCAACTAGCAAAAATGAGTCTCCCTGACAACTGTGATATGGGTTTCCAAGTTGTTAACCTCCATGTAGTGGGCCCTGGAAACTGATCACACTGATCCCAATCAGGTGATTGACAACAACAGTCTCTCAGGCAAGAAGAAGGGTGCATGAGTCTGTGGAATGTTCAGCTATTTAAACATTAATTTCATGAAGAGCCAGTTAAGTTGATCAAATCAACTGGAGCATATATCGTTGGAAATGACACAGGTCTTCTCTCGTAATGCAAGAAATTTATAACTAAAATTTAAGAGCAAAAATAGGGGAGAGGGTATTATAAATGACTACATCGTTTTCAAAATGTTTTACTGAACCTGAAAATATTTCAAATGATAAGATTGCAAATGTGTTGATAGATATTATTTTTGTATGGTATTTGATATATCAGCAATGTGAAGGTATAGTATTTAGGGAGTTTGGTCCACAATTATAAGGCCATGGGTTTGATTCCCAGTGATGCTTTGTGTCCTTGACCAAGACACCAGCCACTCAACTGGCAATCATAAGTTGTACCTGTAATTCAAAGGTCCAGCCTTGTCACGCTGAATCTTCTTGGAAACTATGTAAAGGGTGCATGTGTCTGTGGAATGCTCAGCCACTTGCACATTAATTGCATGAGCAGGCTGCTTCATTTATCAAACAAATAGGGTAACCATGTATCGACAATATTTGTTATTTAGGCATCAGTGTAACTGAAGGTTTTTTTTAAATAGGAAGAATGATAAATCTGTTTCTACAATAAAATGTCAAACATTCAAAAGAAACAGTTCTAATCCTGTAAAAGCGATTTCTATATTAAACTTGATGTTTACACTCTATTGAGCACCTTACTGTGGTTAACCCCTATTGAACCAGAGACTCACATATATGTATGTATGTATATATATGTAATTCCGTAAAACTTGTGTAGGGTTGGGTTGTCGGCAACTAAACCAGCATCTCCTCCAAGCTAGTTTGTTGAGGAGGGTGATTTTGGACACCCAACGGGATGAAAAACACAACCTGCCAATTGGCAGAGGAAGTCAGGAGAGTCAATGGCCATCCAATAAAGCATTTTTTTTTTTTGTGGAGTGAGATACCCCCTAGTCTTCATTAAGACATCTCCCTAGGTCACTCTGATATAAAACCTGTGACTTCATTTGCATCCAATGATGTAGACCAGTTCTTTTTAGGTAAATGGATTTGATGTTCAGAGAGTGGGATTGGCTCTGCGCAAAGCCTTTCCTCACTTAAAAAAGCTTCAAGCACAGGAATCACTTGATATATGATATTTTTTGCGATATGCATGATATGGCTGGCTGTAGGTAAGTCTCTAGCAAGACTAAAAAGCCTTGTCCATGATGCTCATGCTTAAGTGTCAAGCGATATCATTACTTGAAATCGATTTGCAGCCATCATCGTCATATATATATATATATATATATATACACACACCACATAATATATAGTTCAGCAAAGAGATCTCAGATCAGTTGCTCCAGGGTCTTCATGTGGGACTGTAGTCCAAAAGATTAAACTGGCTGCCATCAATATGCTAACTGATGTAAATTTTGTCCTCCTCATCAAGATCTGTGGCTTGCTTGAGCATCATGCTGAAGATGGTGAAGAGAGTCAGTGCCAGGACGCAATTGTGTCACTCCATTGATGATTAGGAAGAGCCCTGAGAGGTCACTGCCGAGTCTGACTTAACCACGCTGTCTTCGTGCAGCTGAATGACCATGTTCAAGAACTTTGGGGGAAACCGAGCCATTCCATGATCTGCCATTCCTTTTCTCCTCACTATATGAAATTTTTTAGTCAAGTCAATGAACGCCACTTACAGCTTTTTATTTTGCTCTTGGCTTTTGTCTTGAAACTACCTGAGAACAAACACCATGTCTGTGGTGCTCCTATTGGCTCTGAAGCCACACTGGCTCTCTGGGAGGTGTTCTTCAGCAATCGTAGACACCAGACTGTTTAGCAGAATCTTTACAAGGAACTTCCCATGATATAGAGCAGAGTAATCCCTTGGAAGTTTGAGCAGTCTAACTTCCCTTTTGTTCTTGTTTATGGTGATGATGACTGCATTGTAGAGATCTGCTCCCAGCAATGTACGAAGAGCTCATAGAGTTTCACATGTAGAGCTGGGCCTCCATGCTTTCAAACCTCAGGTGGAATTCCATTGACTCCTACTGCTTTGTCACTCATTAGCTTTGGTGATCCCTTCAAGGATGGGCAAGTCATTCAATTCTGCTTTTATTGGTTGTTGGGGAATGCAGAGAATTGCCGATTCCTGGACAGTGTAGTGAGTGCTGAAAAGGGCCTAGAAATGTTCTGACCAACAGCTTAAGATGGACGCCCTGTCTGTGATGAGCGCCTGGCCATCTGCATTGTAGAAAGAACTCTGGACCTGATATGTAGGGCCATACACCTTCTTTAAGGCTTCGTAGAAACCTCTGATGACCTGCACACAACTGAGTTCTCTCAGTCAGGTTAAGCCGATCACTTGTTCTAGATCTCTTAAAGTTTGCCTTGGAGGTTACAGCATAGGAGGCAGAATGCAGCTTTCTTCTCAGGACAAGATGGCTGAGCTATGTGGGTAGATCTCTTCTTCATCAGCAATTCTTGAATTTCTTGGTTGTTTTTGTGAAACCAATCTTTCTTCTTTTTAGATAAACCCAATGACTTACCTAAATATCTGCAGAATAGCAGTTTTGAGATGTTCCCAAAGTGTTTCAGGAGGGGGATCTGTTGGAATATTTGCATCTTCAAACTTCGACTGGAAACCGTCAACTTTGAACTTTTCCCTGAGGGCCCCTGCTTTCTTTGGTTTGGGTTTAAAGTGGAGCTTGAGTCTGCAGTAAATGAGGGGATGGTTGGTGTGGCATTCCACACTGAACATCACTCTGGTTTGCAGGATGTCTTTCACATTAGAATATAATCAATGAGGTACCAATGTTTAGTATGAGGATGCATCCAGGTTGTTTTCAAATTGTCTTTCTGCTGAAAGATGTTCGCGATAGTGAGTTGATACTTTGCAGAACTCCAATAGCAAGCAGCCATTGTCGTTGCATTTACCAACGCCATGTCTCCTAAGCACTCCATCCATCGCTACAGAATCTTGGCCCATTCAGGCACTGAAGTTGCTAAGGATTATGACTTTGTCATCCACAGGCGTGCTATGTAAGAAACTGTGCAGATCAGAGTAAAACTTTTACAGGATCTGCTTCAAGAGTTGGGGAGTACACACTGAAGAGCATGGCATATTGTTGATTACTCAGTGGGAGGTGCATAGAGATGATGTGGTCAGAATAACCTGTTGGTAGGTTTTCTAACTTAGAAGTGATATAGTTCCTGACAATGAAGTCCATGCCTAAAAGGCATCTCTCTCTCATGCTGGTTTGCCTAACCAGTAGGTGTATCCAATGCCATGCTCTTGTATGCTGCCTTGCTCTGGAAAGCATACTTCACTGAGAGCAGCGATGTCAATAGTTCATGTACAATTGAGCGGAGCTGTTGGCTGTGTCTTATGTGGTTCTGATGTTCCAGCATGCAATTTTCAGTCCTTTGACACCCTTGCAGGTGGGTGTGTGCCTTTTTCTTCCTTGATGTTGTTTGACCACATGAGAAGATGCCCGTTGACCGTGGTTTGCCATCTAAGGGTGTAGGAGACAAGCTTTGTTTACGCCACCCTTTCTAGACCCCTCTCCATGTGGAACAAGAAGTGCTATCCCTAGAGAAGGCTGCTTGGTCATTCAGGGTGTGCCAAATGATGTCATTGCCCCAGGGCAACATCAGACAAACAAAATCCTGAACCACCTGCATGCTAGATTGGGACAGCGGCTTTCATTGTCATCTCATACCTGCTGATTTTGCATCTACGAATCTGTGTGTATACATATATGTGCATGTTTGTGTGCACGCGCAGACAAGCACCTCACCTACACACAATCACCCCTGTATGTGTCGGACCACTTCCCCACTCATAACTCCTTCTTCTCCTCTCCTTTTTATTTTCATTTTTATTTTTTATTTTCTTTGGGTTTTTTTTAATTTTTTATTCTATCTTTATTCTACACTCTGAACTCTTTTATTCCCAATGAAGAGAAAATACCTGGCTCTCCTTTTTTAAAGAGTGAAACTAATAAGACTACATGTTAGTGCATCTTCTAGTTTGTTTGTTTCTTGATTATATATATATATGAAATTTTAAGTGGAACATCAACATCAAACGTTATAAATCTCTCCAGTCTTGGAGGGTCTGTGAGAACCATGGATATTGCCCCTTCCTCCACATCTATCAAGAAAAGAAATTATATATATATTATAAAATATATATAAAAAAAAAGAAAGTGTCTTGTGTGTATATATCTGTGTTTTCAAACGATATTTTTAAAATACTATTTTCCATTGTAGCAGACTCGTCTACACAATTATATAACTAAAGAAAATATTCCAGTTTATATCAGTATTTCAATAAAAGCTGACTACTGAGTTCCTTTTCGCCAAGATGAATTTTCATAATACAAGATGCCACACTTTTAACATCTTTTAAATCGACAGAGAAGATGTCCAGATATCTACAGGCGCGTTTTTACCAATTTTTATATTCTTTAAATATAAGGTTGGATTGTGAGAAGAGGGAGGGGATAATATCTTACACACAATAAAAAATGTTTCATGAAAATTACACAATAATCTTGTCTAATAAAGATGCTGGTTTAGAATAATTGTTTCTACATTAGGCACAAGGCCAGCAATTACTCAGTGCATTACTGGTACTTTATTTTATCGACCCCGTAAGGATGAAAGGCGACAGCAGTTCAGTTTTGAAAATGAAGATGGTGGTAGCTCAGACATCACATGCTTAATTAGCAGTAGACATACATGGGACATGGCTATTGGATATTCCAATACAGGCAGGAAGACAGTGGAGCTATTTATGCAATGTTAATATTTTCATTCCGAATATTTTAAAGATTGTCACACACATTTCTTACTACTACTGGTATTGCATAATAACAAACACAATTTTAAGTTCTAGACAAAATTAAATCATTATAATTCTAATGTTGAAACATTACAGAATTTTGCTATAATGTCTTTGGTAAAGGTAAGAACACTACAAATGCTATTCCATTAAAACTCTGTAAGACGAGATGCAGTTGGCCAACCTAATCGATTATGATGAAAGATCGCCGATCGCCGTTTGGCATCCAGTATTTTTCTATTAATGTTGCGAGGCGGCTTAAAAAAATCTTCACTTAGCGCCTAACAGTTCAATTCACCTGTATGATGAGATATACGGCAAGCAGTAGGAGCATTAATAACCGAAGAGTGTTTCGTCACTTTGGCATGGAGATGACAAACAAAAGAAAAAGAAAAAAAAACAAAAACAATTGCTTCCTTGAAATCATTACCTGAAGACTGACGAGATATACCGAATCCCTAAAATTCCCTGCTTATATATTATTATAACGTTAGTAAATACTTCTAACTTTGTAGACGAAGAAAAGTGAAAGATGCGCTTAGACAAAACATACGAAACACGACGACAAAGAGTAGTTAAATGTTATATTGTAAAGTTATTATGCTAAGTAGCAACATTGGACATAAAAATCAATGTTTTAGACATGGAAATAAAAGCAAAAATACTTCGACAAGTAACATCTGGTGTATCTTTATTTTTTCCAAGAATTTCAGTTACAGAATAATTGGCAATTTTTTTTAATTTGAGAATTAAACATTAAAATGTGTCTGTACTTACATGCTAGGGTCAACTTGCCAACCATGTTGAAACAGTAAACTTGACGCATGCGTACTAATCATCACTGTTGCTTGTCAGAACTAACTAATCTATCTTACCTCATACAATCTACTTTTAATTACTTTTACAAAGATTTTTACTCAAAAGAAATAGTCTCTGAATTTAATATAAACAAATTACTTATATACAAATATATCAGATTGTGTAAAAAAGATCAATTTAGCTAAATGTCATTCTACAGTTTCCTTAGTTTTGTCTATCTTCTGTCATGCGTACTAAAACCCGCCTTATGATATTATGGCGCTTGTGTGATTTCTTTTTCATTTTAGCAACTTGAATATTCATTTTAAATAAGAAATTTGAGCAACTCACCATTAAATAAGGTACGGAGACAACATTTCTACTACTGTATTAATCAATCGTATAGTTATTTTGCTCAAACAAGGGTTCTGAGTTGATATTTTGTTGATTGTAAAAAAAATCCAGGTCTGTTCAGGTCTCTAAACTGAGAAAACACGACACAAAGTGTCATGTTTTTTTCATATTTTTCTTTTTCTTTCACAAATTTATTGAATTTTTTGTTCAAAGATCTTGATCAGCTTTTCGGTAGATTCCCTAATATAGGTAATCGAATATTTAATGTAAAAGAATCTAAGCTGTGTTGTTTTATTCTGATTCTATCCACCATCAATTAATACCGATTGTCAATTGTACAGTTTCTACATCTTCAACACAGACTCACTCACTCTAACAAAAGACACTGAGAAGACTAACAACATTATATTACTTACAACCTTGAGTAATTTTCGATCTTTGCTCAAATCGTTCTTATATTATTTTTGTTAAATTCAATAATGGTTTTTTTTTCTTTTGTTTGTCTGGTGTTTTGTTTCCTTGTGTTTTGGGTTCAGAGTTTTCATCTTGAAAGAAAGACGAACAAAATTTTATAAGGTTTGATGTGGTTTTCTTTTTCATATCACAATAATCATTATCTTTTATTTAAATAGTGTGTTTCATTATTAATCTTGTTTTGATTATTGTATTTATTTTTTGATTTTATATATTTTTTTCATGATTTAATCAGATTTTTGTTTGGTTTTTCAAAGAAGATTATCTGATTTGTTTTATTGTAAATTCAAATATCGTTGCATCAGGCGTTGGTTATCAGCTTTCCTCAATAGGAGTTTTATTGTTGGGATTCTATCCAACAACTGTTATTTATAAAGAGGTCGTTGCATTATATTAGTGCAATATATATAATCATGTGTCCTGAATTTATTGCAACTTAAAAATAAAAATAGCAAGCAAACGGAAAGACACGGCTAAGGTTTGAGCTTCGCAAGACACAGCTTTCTATCAGAATTGTAGTTCAATATAAAAGGTTATTTTTATGGTTTCCTATTAAAAAGAAATTATCGCATTCTCTTGAAATCTTTGCATCTGTTTCTTCCTTGAAGCATCTGTCAAAATTGAAGTCTTCCTCTGCACTTCACAACTCAATTCTCTCTCTATATATATTTATTAATTATTATTATTATTCAATTTACGAAGCGAAACTATAAAAGGCTTGCCTTACTCCCTACATCACTTATCTCCCATCTTTAATAATAAACGATTGGAGGTTATTCCATTTTCTTATAACAATATTCTTTTAAGTATGCAGTAATCTCTGTTAATTAGACTTTGAATATTTTTCATTTTTACATCACTTTTCCAGTCAAATGATGTTAACTAATTTGTAAAACTATTTGCTTAGAAAAGATATACACACACACACACACACACACACACACACACACATATCCCTTCCAGTCCATGGAGGGGGGAGGGGGTAAAGAAGGTGCAATGTCTTTTTCATATTCTTTATTATAATTGTTTTTAATGTTTGCACCTAACCATTAAAAAGTTTTCTGGTGGAAGAATAGCCATCTTTAAGCTAATCCTTTATTGGAAATCTCATATGTATATATGAGTACTCAACATCGAAGTAGAGTTTAGTAGTATTCTTGTTTGATGATCCTGTGAGTAGACAAGTGAAACTCCAGAGTAACAAGACTCATCATTTAGCCACAATAAAGAATATATATATATATATATATATATGTGTGTGTATGAGAGAGAGGGTTGTGTGCGGCTGAGAAAAAAAAAATGGAAATAATATCCAGGAGAAGTTAACTCCTTGTAGGTAAAGTTTTTTTTCCCCTCTTCCAGTTTAATGATGTATATTAAATACAGATGTTGCAGATTCACATCGAGCATGTATTTACCATTGGGAATTTATATTTTTGTTTAGTTTACGCTACTATTGCAACAATAACGAAACAGCATCTGATTGTAGGTGACTTCATATCAACATCATCGGCTTTTCTGAAATGGTTTAGCGATTATCTTTTTGGGTCATTTATTTTGGTCATTGTTTTGTTTTAATTTCATGTGAAGTGCATCTGTGTATCCAAACATGTCATAACAGTAGTCTCCTAACTGTCAGATTTTTCGCAACCATATCGTGTAAGACAGCCACACCCAACTCTTAAATATCGCCGTAGTTGTATAAATTCAGTAACCTTTATGTGATACGTCAATGTGTGTGTGTGTGTGTGTGTGTGCTTTAAATTCTATGTATCTTTGTGCTATTCAGTGTTTAGTTTTCATATTTGTGAAGTTTTATTTCCCATTCCCCGGTGATGTTCTTCACAATAAGTCGAGCAAATGGTTTGATAATGGAAAATATATCAGTTACACACACATGATACATTTTATTCAGTAGTAAAAGAAAATGCTTGTATACACCATATCCAATGCAAACTGGAGATTCGTGACCAGTGTACACAATACAAATATGAACGAGCATAATGCTTGCCCTCTTTGGTGGCAAGTCATGTAGAATTTACCTCCAGCAAATGAAATGTTTTTCTCATTCTTATTTAAATATATCCATAACTAAAGTGTATATGTGTGTGTGTATTATGATAAAGATAATAATTACTTGTGCCAAGTAATCCCAGTGGAAGGAAAATGCAGTAGTGGAAGACCACGGAAAACATGGGCAGAGGTGGTGAGAGCTGACCTCAGATCACTGAAGCTCACAGAGGAGATGACGAAGGACCCTGACAAATGGAGAGATGCTGTGCTGAAGAGGACCCGTCCCATCCTTGAAAGCAGGGAAACACGGACGTAAAATGATGATGATAATAGATAATTTGAGACCAGTAACTTAAAATTTATTTACATTACTTGATAGCAAGATGAAGCTTTCATGTACAAATTCATTTATTCCCCTTCCTGATCTAGGTTTAGAAACATGGAAGTAAAATGGTTGGAATTTTAAAAGAAGCTTGCTACATTCATTTATTTCTGAACATGGAAGTAAAATGGTTGGAATTTTAAGAGAAGCTTGCTACAAAAACCCAGCTACCAGATTGATTTTCATTTAATAACCAAAAGATTTAGTGGATCACTTATCAAGATTTTAGAGATTGTTTTCAAAATACATTTTTATGCTTTTCTTTTATTCTTTTGCTTGTGCCAGTCGTTAAATTGCAACCATGCTTTAGCATTGCCTTGAAGGAATTTAGTCGATCATATCAACCCCAGTGCCTACTTTTTAAAGTCTGGTACAGATTTTATCAATCTTTTTGTCAAACAGCTGAGTTCTGAGACATAAACAGACAATAAACATAAACATGAACATGCATACTAAATTTTTATCAAATTTTACTAAGAGGCTTTATCTCACCTGCCTGTTTTATAATACAAAACCTTAATATAAAGTATGTATATTCAAATTTTACCCTTATGGTTAGAGCATAGCTTAATAAAAGGATGTTATTTAGAATTATGAAGGAAGAGAAATTTATCAAAAAAAAATGTTCTTCCACAGTAATTCTAAATGTTACAAACATCAGCTTAATAATGAAATCTTTAGTTTTATAAAATTTGCCAAAATCTTATCTATTTTCAAAATTAACAGCTGAAATATTTTGTAAGAAATATGGTCACAAAAGAGTTATTTTGTTAGCAACACAAAATTAATAAACATATATATCTCAAATATAATATTTTGCAACACATTAATAACATGAAATTAATAGATGAACAATTAAATATTGTATGCCACTAGTTATATGTCTAATTCTATGCAGCTCACAAATATACTTAAATGCCAAAATACAAGCATTCCTTCATATACAAGCACTTGCAGTTACAACCATTTCTATTTCTGCATGCTCACACGTGTTTCTCTCTTAGCTTTTATTATGTTTTAGCAGATAAATTTAAATATTCCTACAACCAAATAGATAAAAACTATTGATAATGCATAAAAAAATAAAAAAAATAAAAAGTATTAGTATGTATGAACATCATCATCATCGTCGATTAATGTCTATCTTCCATGCTAGCATGGGTTAGACAAGGATATGTATATGTTTTCAAGTTATCACATATAGATCTCTGATCAAATTGACATAATTCCACAACACACAGTCTGGAAACCTCATTTAGAGAGAGACTGGAAGAAAAAATATTTTGAGCAGTACATTTAGTGCTTCAGATCTACTAGTTATTAGTAAAATATGTTGTGAATCACATAGGAATATTACTTGAGGTATACCAGTTTCTAGAAAAGAGATATATCACTTAACCCTTTCAATTAATTTTTTAAATAGTTTAAAAATTAGAGGAAAGCAATTTTTTTGTGATCAAGTTGATGTTTTGAACATAACAAAAAGTTCTTAAATAAAATTCTGGTGAAATGTTTTATTAATAAGAAAGAACACTTTAAAAATAGACAGAACTCAAGGCAGGTTGGTATCAAAAGGGTTAATTCCATCAAACCAGAATCATTTACATCTTCATCATTTTGCATCCGTTTTCCATGCATTTCTCCACTCGTCACATTCCTTCTCCATCTCTGAGCTTCAGCAATTTGTGATCAGCTCACACCACCTTCACCCAGGTCTTCCTGGGTCTTCCTCTACTGGGATTTCTTGGCACTTTTTCACCCAGTGGTCATCATCTATGCGCATCACATGCCCATACCATTCCAGTCTTCTTTCTTGCACACTACATTTGATTTCTCCTATACCTAGTTTCTCTCTCAGTTCATTCCTGCTCTATCGTTCAAGCACATTAATATTACACATCCATTGAAGAATGCTTAGGTCATTTCTCTCCAGCTGTCGCATATCCTCTACATTCACTGTCTTTGTCTCATTGGCATGCAGCATCACTCTTCGCACACAGGCATTACACAGCTAATTTTTAGCTTGTAGGGAAAGTCTGTCCTTATTCTAACTACTATACTCTCGAAGCACCCTTATCTACTGCTAATTATATCACCTGGGCAGCAGAAGCTATCAACCACTTCTATGGATCCTACCTGGGATAAGGAATGGTTTATATCACTGGTATTCTTACTATGAATTGTCTTTGAACATCTGCTGCATACAAAGTCCTCCTTTCCTGTTAGTCTAACTGCTATCCTACTACACCTCTTGTGTAACCAAGATTGCATTGTGTACAACATGTAGAATTTATGCCTCTGCTTTTTCTACATATTGAGCAAGGCCACTTCCCTGATGGGATCAGAGTTTTGTCTTCTTTCTTGTTTATTAACACTTTGGTTTTTGCTGATAACAGCAACTGAGATGCAGGAAATTCTGTATGGTCTGTTACGAGTTTTATGTCAACATGTCAGATTTTTCTCCAATCTCCACAAAGCAACTGGCTGCAGAATGAGAGAATTCCCAGCTCTGTAAGTCAGGGTGTAGTATTACTGATGCGGAAAGACAAGAACAAGGAGGATGTAATTGATAATCTCCGGCTTGTAACTCTGTTTAACACAGAGTTTAAGATTTTGAGCAAGGTGCTAGCAACGAGGTTGGTGCTTATCATCAAGAGTCTGGTAGGTAAAGCTCAAACATGTGCAATCCCAACCAGGTCTTTACATAACAGCCTATGATACATCATAAAGAGGGTAGGGAGTAAACCTATCTTCAATTGGGGCTCTGATTGATTTTGATCGATCCAGGAGTCTGTGTCGGTATATGCAGATGATGTCACTGTGAGGTGGTTGGCAACTTCTTAGAGGAATATGAAACATTAACGGGAGCAAAGACCAACTCGGATAAGCTAGTTGCTTTGCAGTTCAGTACCTGGCAAGACAAATCCATGCCATTTGACATTCAACATTATTGTGGGACACTGGATGGACTGATCGGTTAAGTTGCTTAGTGTGTGGCTTTGACCAGATCTCAAAGTGGATAAGAACTTAAGAAGTAGGACAAAATAACGAGCAAGGTTGTCACTCTGATCCAGAATTGTGCTAAGAGGAAGCTATTCCTGAAAGATCTGACGGAAGGGATGAGCACGTACATCACCTCCCTCATATTACCGCCTGACTATCGTGTCTTGGAGCACCTGCTCTTTCACTTCTTGTGAAAGGAGTAAGTTCCACTGATCAGGTGATCCAGTTGCTTCTTATACCATTTGTGCAGTGGGATAGGTATGGCATTGCTGGTGATGTGCAAACATGCACTGAGACTATGGCACTTACATATATTCCTAAACTGAATAGGTGTGATTTCCATTTGCGAGGCATGTCTTTCCACAGCTCGTCTCTTTGACAGTGATACAATCTTGGGTCGAGTAAAAACCAAGAATGGGCACCTGGCATCTTGTGCCAAATGTAGAAATCATTTTATTTATTCTCTAACCCTTTAACATTTACATTATTCTATATATACTATTATATTTTCTCGGTAAAGGATTTGTTTCACATAATATTGAATCTATGAGATTTTGTTATTATTTGTTTTGAGAACATTACCATAACATCAGTATGCGCAGCCAGTTATGGCTGGTTTGAACAGAAAGAGGTGAGAGAATTCTGGCCGGTTTAAATGCTAAAGGGTTAAGAAACTACATGTGACATTCAGCTATTGCTATCAGCAACAATCATTCTGCTAGTTGACTGTTCAACAATCCATTTTAATCTGATGAAGCTTGTACTATCTTCATTATTTTACTTCTCTGTGGTTTCTTGTTTCTGTCTTTGTTTTGACACTTGAAATAATTGGCTCTCTTCTAGTATTTTCTTTACTCAATTAGCTACTTTAACACCAAGTTATTTTTTATTCTTTTAGTCTTCTCATTTCACTCTTCTAACTGTGCCCAAGCTAGGGCACCACCTTCACCCTTTAGCATTTACATTACTCTATATTTACTATTATATTTTCACCGTAAACACTTTATTTCACATAATATTGAATCTATGAGATTTTGATATTATTTATTTTGAGAACAATACCTTAACATCAGAATAAGCTGCTGAATTGAACAGAAAGAGGTTAGAGAATTCTCGCCAGATATGACCAGTTTAAATGCTAAAGGGTTAAAGGTATTTATTTAGTTGATCATATCAACCCTAGTATTGAAATCATTTTTCTATGTCTTTATTGAACTTATGTAACATAAACACATACACATTTATGATGAGCTATAAGGACACCACAATAGTTAAATATTCACCTTTTTTTCTGAACTTGAATGTTATTTTGGGGGTGTTTTAATAATAGTGGCTCCCAGTCTTATCATGAAATGAAACATCTTGCTCATGAACACATGCTGCTTGGTCCAGAAATCAAACCCACAACCATATGATTGTAAGTCTAACACTATAACCAGGCAGTCCTATCCACTTTTTACCTTCTCCAAAGGTACTTTGCCTAACTTAGTCAGTTATAATCTATAGTTCATTTACATTGTGGTGACTTTTCAAACAAACATTAGAAATATGGTCATGAAATGATTAAGCTAGCTGAAATGTAGCACTGAGTAACACGGTAAACAGTGACATAAACACATATGTTACCATCAATCATCCAGTTATGACATGTCATTAATATTCAGTTTAGAAATACTGGGTGATAAGGTATGTAAGTTGATACCTAGCAATGATATTAGATATTAACATTACTCCTAAAAACCTATGGAGGGACATCATTTCCGCTGCTTGTATTTGCAATTGTATTCCTTTGGTCATTAACCAAGATTCATGACCATAGGTAAGGATTGGCATGAATATCGAATTGGAGATAGCTAGTTTGGCTTTTACTCCCTCCCTTCTTCTGATGACACAATGCTGAAGTTTGTGCAGTAATGCACTAGCTCCAGCAATTCTTGCACTTAATTCAGCCTCTTGTCTTCCATCACTCATGAACACAGCCCTGAGATACTTGAACTTCTCCACCTGATTCAGTAGAACTCCACTCACATGTAGAATGCATTACGCAGGCTTCCTTGAGAAGACGAGTGTCTCAGTTCTCTATGTGTATGCCTTTGGTTTTGCAAGTGAGTGTGTGATATCTGTTCCAGCAAGGCTGACCTAGTGGCCCAGGGCTAAATAGTAACATATTCACATTTACATTTGTTGCAACAATATCTGCTTCTAATGAATGTCTCCATTGCAGGCAGTGGAATATCAACTCACTTTACACTACTACTACTATCGCCACTACTGCTGCTTCTACTAATACTATCATCACCACTACTACTACTACATTGTTGATAGCAGCTAGCTTTAGATTCACAGTATTTGGGGAACTGTACTATTATTTTTTTTTGTTTGTTTTTGGTTTTGTTTTTTTGAAGTCTCTAAGTAGAATCAAATTACTCGGAACATAGAAAAAGGACAAATGGAAAAAGAAAGAGATTAGATTGCTATCTATATCATTTTTTTTTTATTGCATCAGAACATGATAAAATATGACTTGTGTTTTCCATCACAACTTCAATTATTATTATTATTATTAGTCTGGTTTTTATTGTGAGCTATCGCTGCATTACTGATGAGCACAGCAGTGTTGTTATTTGTGTTTTTATTTCTATTGTATTAAGAGTACTTTTCATAACATGTGTGCAATGTTGTACTGTTTTCTGTATGTTATGTATTTGTAAGTCCTTGTGTTTTGGTTATGTATCTATCTGTGTTTGTTTTTGTTTTTTTATCATTCCCAGAGCACCTATTATTATAATAGGTATTGTTTCTGTTTTCCTCATCCACATTCGGGTTATTTCTATCTCTCAATCTTTATATTTGGATAGTTTCTCCATTCCTTTGATGGATACACTATCATCCGTGTGGACAGGTGTATCTATTAAGACATTTTTTTTTCTTGTGGTCTTTGTCTATATCTGGTTGGTTGGTCCCCCTGTCTGTGTATTGATATATCTCAATCAAGAATTTGAACTGATATAACTGAAGTTTCTCATTATTAGGTTGGTGTTTGGAACATAATGGGTCAGCTGGAAAGTTCATAGGCTGACCAAGATACTCATGGAATGACAAAATGAGGTTTATTTTTCAACATAGTCCATAGAAAGAAACAATGCAATTATTAATAAGAGTTTAAATTAATGCATGCAAGATTTCATTCCTTCATTGTCAGTGTATAAACTTTTCAGCCGACTCTTGTACATAGGTTCTTACATAAAATTTTAATGGAAGATTTTTAGATAAATATAAAGAGCTTTATATTCTAGAATCAGGGAGGCTTTCAAATAGTTTGGTATCAAAAGGGTTCAAATTTTTGTTAGTCTTTTTTTCCTCCAAAATTTGAAATTTGGCTTTTTTTTTTCTTTTTTTTTAAAATTTATTTAATGTTTTTATTGAGAACAGAATAGAATATATTTCAAGACTACCTAAGGGTAGTCAGCAATAGAATAACAAATAGCAGTCCCTCTCTATATCTCTATGAAATACATTAACAGTAAGCAGTAGTAGGCTGACTACTGACATGCTGTTCTCTGCTCACTGCTGTGTACGTGTGTCTGTATGGTTGTTTAGCCCCACATCAAATCTTCTCAAACAAAACCTATAGCGAAAATCATTCCACCTGTATTGTAAATCTTTTTTTGTTTTTCTTCCCTCCAAAAATAGTATATCCAGTTTCTTTTTTGTTTTTGTTTTTTTTTTTCTCTTCTATACAATGCTGGCTCCACCCCTCCTCTCATGTTTGTATTTAAGATGGATACTTCTTAACTTTACAAACAAAGTGGTGGTTATGGCTGCCAACATACATAAATTTATGTTTGAACATTTTTGCCTGAAACTAAGACATACATTAAGAGGACTTGTACTTAATGTGTGTCTGTGTATAAATCTAATGTGGTTGGTGTTAGGAAAAGCATCCAGCTGTAAAATACCCGGCCAAATTTAGTCCTCGCTGAAGCAAGGTGCGACATGGCCAGACTTGCCTCCCAGCATCGACGACCCGTTTAACCCCTGCAAGCATGGAAGAACTGATGCTAAACAGAAATGATGATATATATATATATAAGAGGAAACCCCTGCACTTGGACTTTATGAATTTGGAGAGGGCCTTTGACAGGGTTCCCTGCTCTATATTTGGTGAGTGTTAGGGAATATAGGTGTGAAGGAAAGGTTCATGCAAGCTGTGCAGGCAAAACAAGTAGAGTGGAAGTTGTTAATGAGCACAGTGATGATTTCAAATCCCTCAATCAGCTGCTGTTTATTACAGATTTTCAGACCATTACTGAGCACTTTGTGACCAGCAAACTGTAGGAGCTCTTGATAAGTGGGAAGGTCGACAGGAACCTGATACCAGAAGTGACCTTGTTTGGTATGTCAAAGAGGAGTGGGTAGAAATTGTATTAGATGCACACAATGTCATCTCTATATACAAGAGATGTAGTGGGATTATAGGCAGGTTGATGGAGAAGATTGATTTTGTGTGTGATGGATGCACGGGGGAAGTAAGCAATAGGGGTCCACGTGAAATAGACTCCCTCAATTGCCTGACAAACCAATAAATAAAAATCTGGTATACAAATAGTATGGTATGGTCCCGTAACTCCTGATAGAGTTGTAGGAGCACCATATTGACATAGAGCGTATCTTGGGCATTAAGCCTGACGGAGCCCATCCCTCTCCTGTCCTGAGAACAGCAGGTTTCTTCCAGAGAGAGGAAGAATCGACTCCGGTACTAGACTGCTACTTTTTTTTTATCAAGCTTGAAAAGGATGAAAGGCAAAGTTGACCTCGGCGGGATTTGAACTCAGAGAGCAGAGAACTGGAACAAATGCCATAAAGCATTCTATCCAATGTTCTAATGACTCTGCTCATTCGCTGCCTGGTATACAAATCCAATACTGTAAATGCATTTGTAGTTTCTAGCAGAAAGCAGCAAGATAAACAACTTGTGTTATAGTCTGATTAGCTGCTCTTGCTTAATGAGGTTTTATTAATGAAATTAGATTTTGAATCAGATATAAAAATAGTCAATATTGTTAAATTATAATTTCTGATTTCCATAGTAACATGTAAATTGGCTATTGTGAATAATGCCTTTGAGTAAGATAAATAGAGAGAGACAATGAGGGTTAATTTATGGAGCTGTGTATATCCAGTTTAAGATATGTGCACTGTGCACCTGTGTGCTGTAAGACCAACTAAAAAGAGTTGGTACCAGGAAGGGCATCTGATCAGAAGAAAGAACTTCATGATGAGTATGGGGCCTAGATGACTAACTTCTGCTTTAGCACTTGTTTGCTTTATTATGTTTTCTTGTTATTTCCATAGCAATGTGTAAATTGCTAATTGAGAGGGGGGAGGGTATGGAACTATGGGGCAGTAGATTTGGAAAGGTTTTAGAAGCATTTGTGCAAGGTCTTCGAATTGAGGATACCTGTCTTCTAGACCCTGAAAAGGGTCATATGTACTGCCTTTCCCTCCTTTATTACACAGTGAAAAAGAGCCATATTTAAGTTTAAATAAAAGGGTGTTGACCTCACATTCCAAATGGCGATGAAATGAAGTTAGAATAAATGCTTGGATGGTGTTGCTGTAATTAATGTGCTACAAAAAAAGAAAAATAATTGATTCTAATTAATTGACTTAATTATCTTGTGGAGATGAAATACCACTATTAAAAATAGATTCAAAAACTTATTTTGAGTAGCAGGCATTTTATATTTAGCGATGCAGACATGGCTATGTAACTAAAGAGTTTGCTCTGCAATCACATGGTTTTGGGTTCAGTCTCACTACATAGCCTCCTGGACAAGTGCCTTTTGTAGTAGCTTATGGTTGACCAATGCTTTATGACTGAAATTTGGTAGAGGGAAACTAGATGCCTGTCATCATCGTCGTCATCGTCATTTAGCATCCATTTTTCCATGCTTGCATGGGTTTGACGGGTCGTCCATGTTGGGAGACAAGTCTGGCCAGAATTGGCCATGCCATACCTTGCTCCAATGAGGACTGTAAATTTGACCAGGTATCTTGCAGCTGGATGCCCTTCCTAACACCAACCACATTTTTTAAATGAAAATCCCTAAGTCTGACGAACTATTGATTCCAGAATCGGATTTGATCATACCTTAAGCTGATCGATTGCAAAACAGGCATCATGTTTGATTGAAATGTGTATATGATGCTAAGTTCATACTTTGTTCTCATTCACTTATTCTTAACATTCTGCTTGTTACGGATACCAAAACCTGTGATGACATGAATAACAAATCTTACATTGGTAACTGGATCCATGTAAAAGTGCTCAAACTAGTGAACCATCAGTAACTAAACATTACACTGCAAACGACTATATATATCCATTTGTCACAGTCCCTCGTATATATATATATATAATCACACACTACAAATGCCCTCTTTTTACTGAGACAACTACAAGAGAAGTTCCTAGCCAAAAATAAGCCACTATACATAGCTTTCGTTGATCTAGAAAAGGCCTTTGACAGAGTACCTTGATCGTTTATCTGGTGATCCTTAAGGAAATTGGATGTAGAAGAATGATTGGTGAGAGCAGTGCAAGCCATGTACAGAGGAGCTGTCAGCAACGTGAGAGTAGGAAGTATGTGTGTGCATTACCCACCGAGGTTGACTTTGCCTTTCATCCTTACGGGGTCGATAAAATAAAGTACCAGTAATATACTGAGTAATTGTGCCAAAAGTAGAAACAATTATATATATATATATATGTGTGTGTGTGTGTGTGTGCAAGTGATAACTGATACATGAATTTTGACTCATCATTATGCCAGTAACTATTTTCTGTTTTGAATTGGTGCTTGTAATATATGATAGGACTGAAAGCCCCTATAATTCAAACACTTGAGATACAACCACATGCAGTGATGTGAGCTATAAATTTGGGTAGGGTGTTTCTATGTCTAATGTAATTTTATATTGAAATTCCTGAAAGTTAATTCATTATATTTGTTGTTGTGTGGCTCACACTGCATATGAAGCAAAATATGGAAGGGGTAGAGCACCACTTGGTTTGAAATAACTAACATGCCATATAATCTGCTATGTTTTGTAAATTTGGTTCTACTTTTTATGAAATTGTTCTGGCAATTCCCCCTATTTAAAGAGTTTGTGTATATGCATGCCCACACACTAAACAAACTTAGGAAGAATTTGTTTAAACACATGTACATTTCAAAAAATTCTTTTATATTTATGTCTTATAATATATATATATACTGTTATAGTTATAGTTATTTTAATTTTATATAAATTATTTTTTATTTTTCGTTTGTTTCCCTAAAGCTCTCTCATGATGTTCCATCCAAACTTTCAGTAGCCTGCACCAGGTGGCAGCAGTATGTGGCCATTGTTACTAGACTTATCTCGCGATGAGTCTAAACGGATTTTACGCCGCCTGGAGCTTGAAGCCTACTCTTCCCTCATTTCTGCATTTAGAGCACAAGGAATTCTCACCAAAGATAAGAAAAAAATACTCAAAGACCTGCAGCATGCTTTGAGGTTTGTGCCAGATCATTGTTGATTCTTTTTTTTGCATTTTTGTTTTACTGTGTATCATCATTATCATCATCTAATATCTGTTTTCATTGCTAAAAAGAGTTGGACGGGTTGTGACTTACTGAATCATTATTGAAGCAGAACTACTAACCCCTCAGACATGCCAGGTATCTGATTTAGAAGACATACACTATATCTTTGTATGCTATAAGAGATGAATAAATGGGTTAGCACCAGGAAGTGCAGCTGGTTTTAAAACATTAACTCAAAAAGGACCGTATGATCCTCTCATTAAGCTTGTCATGGAGCCAGGCAAAGTTAACATCTGATTTTGTTGAAGTCAACTTTTTTGTTTTTTAGGTCGATAAATTACCAGTTCTGTACTAAAGTAGGTTTCTTCATTTCTCTCTCTCTCTTTCGTTTTCTGATTCACTAGAAGAAATCAGCTGTGTTCAGATGTTTATGTATGCATATATATGCCATTCTTGTTTGATGGAGGAGATGAATGCCAGGTGTTGGTGACAGGGTCATGTAGAGGGTAGGGGGAAAATAGAGAAACCAGACGAGAGGATAGCATGATTAACCCCTGTTTTAGCAGAGGAAATGACCTTAAAATGCTTGTTGTATGTGTGTATGGTATGGAACTGTAACTCCTGAGGAGTTGTAGGGGCGCTGCATTGAAATACAGCGTTTCTAGGGCATTCTTTAAACCTGGTGGAGCCCATCTCCTCTCCAAGCCTGAATACAGTAGATTTCTTCCAGAGAAGGATAGCGAGAGTGAGCGAAAGGAAGTAAGAAAGAGATATTGAGGAAGAATCGGCCCCAGTACTAGACTGGTGCTTTTTTATCGAAAGGCAAAGTTGAGTTCAGCGAGATTTGAATGCAGAGAGCTAAAAGAACACTACAAGGCATTCTATCCGGCATTCTAATGACTCTGCCAATTCACTGCCTGTATATATCTATGTACGTTCAAAATGACATTATGTGCATTTTTTGTTGTTGGAAAGGTGGAAAACAATGTGCCTTGACCAGTGGACTTCAATGTCATTTGAAAACTGACCAAAACAAAACAGGGAACTAAAGTGGAAATAATGTTCATCACTGCAGCATATGCAGAAAGGAATGTAAGTCCTTGGTAGGGCTAAAGAGACGTATTCATGCCACTTATGTGTGAGAGAGAGAGATCAGGTGGTAGCAATTCTTGAAATCAAGATGCAGCCATAATGTATGCATGTTTGTCATCTACATGTCTATATCTTCTATTTTCTTCATAAATAAAGAAATGTACAAGTATTGTTTCTTTATTGCAGCATCTCTACAGAGCGACACCGTGCTGAGGTGAGGAGAGCTGTCAATGATGAGCAGTTAGCAACAATAGCAGATAAGTGAGTATTATGCATATGTGTATATATATATATATAGAGAGAGAGACAGACAGAGAGAACTTTGCATGTAGAAGATGCACAGGAGAAATCGAGAGGAAGAGGGCCAATGATATAAACCTTTTCCAGTCACTGGAAAGATCTATAGACGTGGCTGATAGCTTCTGCTATCTATGTGACCTAATTAGCAGTGGAGCAGGGTGCGTTGAGAGTATAATAGCTAGAATAAGGATAGGGTGGAAGAAGTTCAGAGAACTGTTGACAACAAAAGGTTTCTCCCTACATAGAAAAGGAAGGCTGTATGATACCTGTGAGCAGTGTGCAATTCTGCGTGGTAGTAAAGCATGGGCTGTGACTGCAGAAGACATGCATAGACTGGAGAGAAATGAAGCAACCATGCTTTATTGGATGTACAATGTAAATGTGAGAGAAAGGCAGAGCTTGGATGAGCTGAGAGAGAAGCTGAGCTTAAGGGGAATCCAAGATGGTATGTAGGAGAGAAGACTGCGTTGATATGGACATATGATGCACATGGACAATGTCCAGTCTGAATAAATTCCATTGTAAAGGTAGATCAAGAAAGACCTGGGTAGAGGTTGTGAGGGCCGACCTCAAATCGCTAAGACTGGCGGAAGAGATGACGAAGGATTTGATGAAAGAATCACCAAACCATAAACTTCTGTCTAGAAAAGGCAAAGAAAAAAATGTACCCAGTTGGGTTTCAGAATGAACCTAGCCCATCAACTTATTGGGGACTATTCCTATAAAAGGAAGCAGTTCCCCAGGATCAGGATACCACACTGGTCTGTAGACAAGGAAAAAGAGAACTTGCAAGCAGTGTTCGTAACAAAATATTAGAAGGGAACCAAAAATAGGCTGTAAGCAATGCAAGGTACATCTCTGTATTAACTGTTTAAGCCCTATCATCTGGAACATTTCCCTTAAATATGTTGATACTTACAGAAGATAATTTTTTTTCATGTTTTTGTTTACATTTTATTTTATTTAATAATCTGTAAATATAATGAAATTTTCTGCAATATTCTTTAGAAAATTCACTGAAAATGTCATGATTTTATGTTAATAATTCATAAACTTAAAGTAATTTTTGTATGGTCATGTTAAACTATCACTTCTCAATATTTGGCTCAAGGAGGTATTGTCAAAACAAAAAGTGGTTAGTGTCAAGTACTAAGAGAAATTACCATATATGACCACAAGAGGAAATGCATTGATAAAATAACTAAGTTTTTCATAAGTAAACTAATATTTAGAACATTACTTTAAAAAAATTTCTAAAATAAAATTAGAAATTTTAATATAAGGATAAACATTTCAGATAGTTTAGTATCAAAATGGTTGAATGAAATTAGCTGGGGCATTAAACATAACTTAATTGCAGTCATGTATTGAATATGACTATTCACTGAAGGAAAGAAGCTTATTATCAGATTTAACCAAAGAAACAATGTTTCTGTTGGTCTTTCCATTACTGGTACTATTTACCGATGGCAACTCTTGGCAGAAGTGTCACTGGAAAAGTGAATCTTTTACCAGAAGGAATTTGAACTCAAGCCACAAAGTTAGAACATACACTGCAAAGCATCCCATCTGACTCTTTAATAATTCCTTCAATCCACTGTCCCTGGACTGGTACTGGGATATGAACTTGGAACTCAAAGTACAAGAAAAAATTACCAAAGCCATTAATCCTTTAGCATTTAAACCGTCTGTATCCAGCCAGAATTCTCTCACTTCTTTCTGTTCAAACCAGCTGTAACCTGCCGCTCATACTAATGTTAAGGTATGGTTCTCAAGATAAATAATATTAAAATCAAATAGATTCGATATTATGTGAGGTAAAGCCTTTACCATGAAAATATGATAGTAAATATAGAGTAATGTAAATGCTAAAGGATTAATCTGCTGCTCTAATAACTCACTAGGGAATGGGGGAAAATAGCCAACATACATACTTATGTAAAAGTTGAATGTTTTAAACTATTTTTTTTGTAAGTTAAATATTGTATTGTTGACAGGGGTGCTACTTTCAAGAGGCTGAAATTCACAATGTAATCCAGAATTGTTAAAATAATTCCTCCACATAAATAAGGCCTCATAGCTCCTATAGATATTTCTACTTCTATGTAACAGAACATAAAATAATTCCTATACTACAGGGTAGAGTGTGTGCTATATATGAAATGTGTATGTAAATAGATAAGGTATTTGGTGTTCGTTACATTGATTTGCTTTTACCTTAAATTTCAGAATGTGTGGGCCCAGTACAGATGCTGATTGGCTGATTGAAGGTCGTCGTCTTATTCCTTTGATGCCTCGGTTAGTCCCACAGACTGCTTTTACTGTCACAGCTAACCAAGCAGTTAACTTACAAGTGGAGAAGAATGCTACCATGCCCAATCCTATGCACACTGGGAACAAAGATTGTAAGTCAAGTCAATATTCTTTTATTCTTTTACTCATTAGACTCTGACCATGCTGTAGCACTGCTTTCTTTACTAATTTCACTCATTAGACTAACCATGCTGTGGCACTGCCACTTTACAGGGTGGAATGGATGCTTTTTGTTGTGATACCAACACTATCACCTTACAGAGTTGGCTGGGTGTTTTTTTTTTGGGGGGGGGGGGATTTCAGACTGTAGACTGTGGCCATTCTGGGGCACTACCTTCTTTTATTAGTTTCAGTTATTAGGCTATGGCCATGCTCTGGCACTGCCTTAAAGTTGATTATATTGACCACAGTACTCACTTTTTTCAATTTTTTTTTCTTCCAAGTCTGATACTTAATTCAATTATGTGACATAAACGCACACACACAACCATGTATTATCCTTGCATGTCCTAAGAAGCAACTAAAAGGGTTAATCTCAGGAAGTACATCTGGCTGTAAAACATTGCGTTGAAGGTCTCATCCAACCCATAAGAGCCCGACATAGTTGACATAAAACCGAAGGCTAGCATGGAAGATAGATGTTAAACGATGATGATGATATATCATCATCATTATCATTCTTTAACATCCATTTTCCATACATTAGCATGGGTAGGATGGACTGTTCCTTTGTGGGAGATCAAGTCAGAGGACCATGTTTCTCTCACACAGAACTGATTTTGGCTTGGTTTCTATGGCTGGATCCCCTTCCTAACACCAACATATGTATATATATATATGGAGGCACATGGCTTAGTGGTTAGAGCATTGGCCTTGCAATCGAAAGGTTGTGAGTTCAATTCTCAGACTGGGTGATGTGTTGTTTCCTTGAGCAAGACACTTTATTTCACATTGCTCCAGTTTACTCATCTGTAGAAATGAGATGATAGGGACTGGGGTCCATATCATTCCACTGCAAAGTGGTCGTGGAGGTGCTACGGCAAAAAAGCACCCAGCACTCACTGTAAATAAGTTTGGTGTTAGGAAGGGCATCCAGCTGTAGAAATCAAGCCAGAATCAGTTCTCGTCCCACCCTTGCAAGCAGGGAAAAAGCAGACATAAAATGAAATGATGATGCTATACATGACAGGGTTCTGCAGTTTCCATTTACCAAATTTCACTCAGAAAGCATTAGTCAGTTGAAGTCTATATGGTAGAAGACACTTGAACATATGAGATCGTGTAGGTGTCATGACAAAAAAAACACACAGTCCACGCTGTAATGTGGCCGTGTAGGTAACACGGTAAAAACCTCCCAGTCCCACACTGTAAATGTGGTTGGTGTTAGGAAGGGCATCCAGCTGTAGAAAACCCGCCAGACAGTCCACGCTGTAATGTGGCCATGTAGGCAACACGGTAAAAACCTCCCAGCCCCACACTGTAAATGTTGTTGGTGTTAGGAAGGGCATCCAACTGTAGAAAACCCGGCAGACAGTCCTATGCGAGCAAGACAATCACTCTTGCCTCAAGTGGGAAAACTCCCGTCTAAACCTGGACGTTAAACGATGATGATGATGATGATGATGATGATGACTGTGCAGTGGATTGGCTGTGTTATTATGGACTACATCAGTAATTACTCTGAGCTACTGTCATAGCTGGGCTGTAGACAGTGAGATGCTTACATACATTCCAGTTTGGGCATAGATTCTACAGCTGGATACCTTTCCCAACCCCAACCCCTTTACAGAGTTTAGTCTGTGCATCATTTTACTGAAACAGCAGCTCTGAAGACTGAAGAATCCTTTCTGTGTGCTAGTGCAAGAATATTACTCTTTTCTTTTTTTCTTATGTTTGTTTATGTGTTTATATTAATCATTGTTGCTGTTCTCTTTACAAGGGAGTGCTGTTCCTGAAGATGAAGAAGAAAGCTGCAGTCGGAAGAAGAGAAGTATGTCAGTTGATAATATAAGTTCTGTCTGTGCTGGTACTCAGACACCCCGAGCATCCACTGCAACCACCTCCTCTTCAACATCATCAAACGCCCTGCAGGGTATCTCTCCTGTCAAGATCACCATCAGCAAGAACTCTCAGACAAGAAGCCAGAACACCAGTGCTGTTGCAACACAAACCCAGAAAGTAAGCAGCTTAACCCTCTCATTACTATATTTCTCATGAAAGACATCAGCAGCAGCAGCATTTTAAATCCATTTTCCACATTAGCATGGGTTAGACAAGTTGTCCTGTTGTGGGCAATGCTAGGTCAGGTGGTCATGTCTTGTTCATACAGAACTGATTCTGGCTTAGTTTCTACAGCTGGATGCCCTTCCTAATGCCAACCTTATTTACAGTGAGTACTGGGTGCTTTTTGTCGTGATGCCTACACGACCACTTTACAGTGTGGATTGGGTACTTTTTGTCATGACACTTACACGACCACTTTACAGTGTGGGCTGGGTGCTTTTTGTTGTGATACACTATGTATCATTTTCAAATAATTTTATCAAGATGGTATTTGGAGTGTAACTTAAGAAAGGTTTTTATCTTCTAAATGTTCATTAATTAACTGAAATACGGTATATTTCATTAGAAATATGATAATGAAATAGTTAAGCTGATGTTTGAAACATACTTTAACCAAAGTTCTTCTCACATAAAATTACGTGGGAAGGTTTTCAGATAAAAATAAGCACTTTATAATAAACAGTTTTGTATTGTAGAACCAGGGTCAGTTGGTATCTCAAGGCTTAAATCTTTTACATGTGAGAGAGTGTTTGTGTTACATATGTACATAAGTTCAGAAACATGTGCTTGTGAGACAATGCTTCTCACCTGTACATTATCTCCACCTAAGCGCTTTAGTTAGGAGCATATTTGAAATATAGCTTTAGAAAATATAACATGTCACCACATCATTTTTACATCTGCTTTTCCATACTCTTTTGATTCCAACCATCCAAATTTGCCACTGGTTGAATGATCCAAAACTATTTATTTTAAAATGTTTATATTTATCTAAAAATCTTCATAATTTTATGTAAGGATCTTTGTAATATTATGTAGCAAACACCAACTTAATAATAAGAAAGTTAGTTAGACATGATTACAAAGTCAAAAAACAGCACAGCTTCCATGACTTTCGGAAACATTTTTTTCACACTCAGAGTTGCTGAAGCATGGAACAAACTACCTGCATCAGTTGTTAGCTGTTGGGACACTGCATCCTTCAAAACGTCCATGTTTCCCGAAATTCGCTGTCACTACACCTGATATTCCCCCACCATACGCACGCACGCATGTATCTGTGTGTATATCATGACTCGTACAATGTTTACTTTCCTGACATTTGTATATTATTCTAAGTACTATAGATGCACCTTTGATGAGTTGTAGTGCACCTGAGCACAGTACACAATAATTTTCATGAATTGGCAGTATCGGTAGAGGGTCGGACGCCATGCTTTGACACAGAGTTTCGGCCCTTGCCATTCTGAGTTCAAATCCCGCCGAGGTTAACTTTGCCTTTCATCCTTACGGGGGTCGATAAAATAAAGTACCAGTAATGTACTAGGTAATTGCTGGCCTTGTGCCACTAGTAGAAACAATTATTATTATCATACTATATCATTCTAAATTCTTGAATTTCAAAATTAATTAAACACATTTAGTAGTGTCTTTAATTAGAAATATGGTAACAAGTGAAATAATCAGTGACATTTTTCCATGTATCTTTGATACAGCATTTTTGTTCTTAAAGACATAAACTGATGTTTTTTCCCCCCTACTTACAGGTGATATTAGTGTCCACATCTGGTTCTGGCTCTGGTTCAAACACTGGTCCTAATGTACTACCAAAATCCATTTCTTTGCCTCTCGTTAAGACAATCCCGACAATGACAACAAGTGCGAGTGCTCATCCAAAAATGTCTATTGTGATGCCTAGCACAAACACAAGTCCTGGAAGTGTTTCAATCTCAAATGGTAACCTTGGAAACATCATCACTGTGGTTACCACCTCAAATACATCTTCAAAATCTACCTGTGAGTCCCTTACTATTATTTGCTGATTTCTCTGAATATGTTTCCACTCTTTCTGCTTTTTGTTTCCATGCATGGTAACAAGGGCAGATTGTCTGAGAGAGAGAGTTAGGGGTGGGGGTGCATGTAATAAGTCAATAAAATAAGAACCACTTATTGATATAAAATAAAATTAAATATCTCTCACCTCTACATATAGAAATCTGTTAATAGGTAAAGTTTGCAACCTAAATGAAAAAGGAGAGAATAAAACAGAAAAAGAAGAGAAGTGGTACAAAATACATGGTCATTGTTGTTATGGTTATAGCTAACACCTATATATGTCATAATGTAGTTATTGTATGACATATACTGGTATGTTTTGTTTTTCAGATAGTAGGATAGGAACCCCTATCATTAAAACAACCTGAGAAACTTTATGGGATGCTGACCTCGAAGGTTGCATCCCATAAAGTTTCTCAAGTTGTTTTAATGATAGGGGTTCCTATCCTACTATCTGAAAAACAAAATATACCAGTATATGTCATACAATAACAACAACAACAATTACCATGTATTCTGTCTGTCTCAATAAAACCTTCTACTGTGTTTCCAGCAACAAATACAACTGCTGTCCTTGGTACTGCTTCAGCAGCGTTCTTACCATCATCCATCAACATTTCTAAACCAAGACCAAAATCAGTCCCAAGACAGAAACTCCCACAGGTAAAAAAAACATTTAATTAATTCATTTATAATTTTTCCTGATTAGATTGTTCGAAGGGGGTTATCAATGGACAAGTTGTAGGAGGACATGGAAAGCCTTTGATATATATTTAGCTTTTAAAAAGGGAAATGAAATGTTAATAGGATAATATATATACTTTTAAATGACTGAAATGTAACAAAGAAAATGTCTGTGGTCTCCTCATCATCATCATCATTGTTACAGCAACAGCAAATGTTTTTATATTATTTTTCCTGCTAAAGCAGGATTATTCATCATCATCATCTCCTCTTCCTCCCTAAGGAACATTGGGCAAAGAGAAATCTCCATACAGGCTGGACTGGATGCTTTTTGTCGTGTTACCACCCCAACCATTTTACAGGGTGGACTGGGTGTTTTTTGTTTGGACACCAACACTAATACTTTACAGAGTGTGCTGGATGCTCTTTATTGTGGCACCAACCCTCTACTGCAGTTGGTGTTTTGTTATGTCTTGTAGTTGAACTCTTAATTCGACATGTTACATACATTTCTACACTTCACATTGCTACTGGAATCCTCTAGGAACTTCTGATTTACTGCTTCCCACTCCTATGAGGCCCTGTGCTAGTTAAGTTATAAGGCCCCAAACATTTGAAAAATTTGTCGTAAATAATTTTGTTGGCAAGAAGATCACAAACCCCCCCACCCCGGCTCATGGGGCCCTGTGCTTAAGCACACCTAAGCACAATGGTAAATCTGGCTCTGTATACATAACTTTCAGATAACTTTGACCAACAGTGTCTCTCCTTTCTCTCTGTCTTACTTCTTGTGCCTCGTGCCACACAGTTATTCTCACCATAATTCAATATATTGATATCTTTTAAACTCTAAATCTATTTTGTATATTTATTTTTTTTTTACTATGGTATTGCTCTTAAAATGTTCACAGTTTGGTCAGAAACCTGGGGTTGTGATCCCTGTTGGTCAGCAACCACTACACTCTCCTCAAGGAAACCAGTCAGTACAGAGCATCCAGATTAAACCAAATACCAAGTCAGCAATCCAGATAAAGCATGAAGGAGGTACGTCACCTGTCTCTGTCTCTGTGTGTATCTGTTTCCATGTCCATAGTGCTGGTACACTCTGTAAAGTGGTAGGGTTGGTACTACAATAAAATACACCCAGTACACTCTGTAAAGTGGTAGTGCTGGTGTCACAATAAAATACACCCAGTACACTCTGTAAAGTGGTAGTGCTGTTGTCACAATAAAATACACCCAGTACACTCTGTAAAGTGGTAGTGCTGGTGTCACAATAAAATACAATCTGGACTTATGGATCAGTACTCTCCATCTTTTGTTGTCTCATGCCATTGCCATATATTCCACAAAACTCCTTCATGTCCATACCTTAATATCATCTGTCCATCTCCTTTTCTGCCATCCCCTGGCTCTTTTCCCCTGTAAGGAAAAGGAAACTTCAGTATTTTGGTCATGTCATCAGGACCCAAAATTTGACTACCCACATCCTTGGGGGACGAATACAGGCGAAAAGGGTGCTACATCTAATTTCTCTTATATGCCAGTTTTCTCTCAGCTCATCTCTGCTTCATTGTTCATTTGTATTTTACCTGATATTTAATTTATTTCTTTATTTATCTTCCTAGGTATGAAGATAATAACCCAGAGTGTTCCCCCAACTGGCAGTAAAATATTGCCAAAGCCCAGTCAATCTGGGACACCTGTTGTAGTTGTTAGTGGTGTCTCCACTACTACTACTGCCACTACAGTTTCCATGGTAACCAGGCCCGTCTCTACTATATCAGGTATTTCATCATCAAAGTCCTATTTTTTTTTTGGGGGGGGGGGGGGTCTGTCTGACTGACTAACTCTTCCTTTCAAATGGATCAATAATTAGTTGTTTGGTAAGGGACCAACTGACCAATAGAACAGTAATTGGTTGCTTGTTAAGGGACCAACTGATCAATAAAACAGTAATTAGTTGCTTGATAACCCTTTAGCATTTGCATTACTCTATATTTACAATTGTATTTTCTCACATAATATCGAATCTACGAGATTTTGATAATATTTATTTTGAGAACAATACCTTAACGTAAGTATAAGCAGCTGGTTATGGCTGGTTTGAACAGAAAGAGATGAGAGAATTCTGGCTGGATACGGCCGGTTTAAATGCTAAAAGGTTAAGATACCAACTGACCGATAGAACAGTAATTAGTTGCTTGTTAAGGGACAAACTGATCAATAGAACAGTAATTAGTTGCTTGTTAAGGGACAAACTGACCAATAGAACAGTAATTAGTTGCTTGTTAAGGGACAAACTGACCAATAGAACAGTCTTTTCATTGCTGATGCTATCTGTTGGTTGTGACTTCTGACAGAAGTGTCACTGATTTTTCAGTGGGAGCAAAGCATGTTTAAAAATATATGTTAAAATAAAGGGACATTTTTGTGTATGAAAGTAATTTCTTTATCTTCCCTTTCATTATTTTTCTTCGTCCTTTCTTTCTATTTTTTCTCATCCCTCCCTTTCCATTCCATCTTGTGGCAGTGAGCCAGGCAGGTAACAGTAAAATCCTCAACATCAATGCCCAAGGTGGAAAGGTGATAACAACGACTAAGACAGCTAATGTAGTAACTGTCAATCCAAAGACATTACATCTAACGGCTGTTAAATCCAGCTCTGGTGGAACAGGTCAGTTCACAATTGACTCCTTAATTTGTTTTGTATTTGCTATTTTACAAATTAAAATTATTTAATACACAGCTGCCTTTTATTTATTTATTGTTTTCAGTTCTTTTATAATTCCTATTTTTCATTCTATCTTTAGTAAGTCGGCCTAATGTCATTGTGGTGACCAAAGCTCCTCATAAAAGATCTCCGATCCCAATTTCTAGTAGCATCACAAAAGGAACGGTATGTAGGATTCATTTAATATTTTCATCATCATCATCATCATCATCATCATCATCATCATCATCATTATAGAAAATTATGTCTTGTTAGATGGCTACAGCAATGGAAATAGGACATTAACCCTTTAGCATTTTCATTACTCTATATTTACTATTGTATTTTTGTGGTTACGGCTTTACCTCACATAATATCGAATCTATGAGATTTTGATATTAGTTATTTTGAGAACAATTCCTTAATGTTGGTATGAGTGGCTGGTTATGGCTAGTTTGAACAGAAAGAGGTGAGAGAATTCTGGTTGGATACAGCCGGTTTAAATGCTAAAGGGTTGGATATTATAATTTTACCATGGAGTTGTTTTATAGTTGTTATATTTTGGAATAAAATTCTTTCATCGGAAGAAGACTTGAGGGAAGTAATTTAGAGCAAGATATCTTGTGTTGTTCTAATGCTGCAAAAATGGTAGCTCTGTGTTCAAATTAGGCGTTACAATTTCAATACAATACAATTATATTAATTAGAATCCAATACACACATTAACTCTTAATGTTCTGTACTGCATGAATTAGTGAAGATATTTGTGTAATAGGATAAAGTAGAATTATGACAGCATCACATTAAAATTTTTTACAATGATCTGCCCACTAACGAATAAACTACAGACATTTGAATTAACAGACCCATTTTTAGATATTTTCTACTAAACCATTACAGGATACTAAGAGTTAACAATTCTAATTACACAAATTTATTTATTCCTTTTTTTTTTCTTCCCTTTTTAGGAACTTGTAAGCTTCATTCATAAACACGATTCCCGCCAGGGGAGTAGCCCAGTATCTTCTAAGTCTCCTTTAGAGAAAAAGATAATTGTAACAACAACAGTTCCGGAATCATTGAAGGTCATTACTCTTTTACTGTTGTTGTTGTTTTGTGCTGTTAACAAAACGGTTTTCTTTTATCTCTTGTGGAAATCATTGCTATTATTTTACTCTTTATGAATGTAAAATAGTTTTTTGGGAAAATATCAGTTTATTTTACTCTTCATAAATGTAAACTATATATAGATTTTTTATATCATCATCATCAACATTAAGTGTCTATTTTTCCACGCTTAAATGGGTTAGACGGGTCATCTGCACTGGGAGACAAGTCTGACCAGAGTTGGCCACGCCGTACCTTGCTCCGACGAGGACAGTAAATTTGGCCGAGTATTTTACAGCTTGAAACCTTTCCTAACACCAACCACATTTACAGTGTATATTAATTTATTCTAGTCTTCCTGAATGTAAAATAGATTTTTAAAAAAAATATTCTTTGAAAAGATAAAATTGTTTTGTTTTTTTTATGTTGAAAATATTAATTTATTTGACAAACATTATGGCAGTCATTTTAACCATTTAATCATTCAAAACCATACTAAAACTGCTAACCAAAAAAATAAACAATAAAAGTAAAGTGAAGTGTTTGTGTCTTTTTGAAAAGGACTCTTCGAAGTTGTATTTGCTTTAGTTTCAACACATGTTAAAAAAAAACACGCGGTCCACCCTGTAAATGGGGGGGGGGGGGGGGGGGGGCAAATATCATGATAAAAAGTGCCCAGTCCACCTGAAAAGGTACCATACTTTTGCCGAGACAAACACTTCCCAAGTGCCACGAAAAAAAGCACCAAGTACATTCTGTGAAGTTATTGGTGTTAGGAAGGGCATTCAGCCATAGAAAACCAAGCCCTAAACAAAACAATTGGATAAAATATGTCACCTGACAATATGTGACAGCCTGTCTAATACATGTAAGCATGGAAAATAGATGTTAAATGGTGTTGATGATAATGATGATGACATGGTCAATTGCCAAGCAAATACAACTTAGAAATTAATATATTTTATTTTTCACGAATATAAAATAGATTTTTGAAAATATTAATTTATTTCATTCTTTTTTTTCTCTCTCTCTCTTCCTTTCAACACTGGCATCCATATTGTGTCATATGACTAGCGGCAGCAACAAGCTCGAATTACAGATGCTGATAGTTCTGGTGGGAAGACCTCTACGTTGTTGGCAGAACTCATTCAAGCAGCTGGTATCCTGCCAGATACCACACATCCTGTTGACTCACAGCAAACATCTGCTATAGCAATTACAGATGTTGCTATTGCTGGTGATGAACCAGTGGAAATCATCTCAGCTGGCAACCAGCTTCATCCTAGCACACCTCATACTAAAAGTAAGCTTTCCCTTCTGATATTTAACCTTTTTGATTCTAACCCACCCAAAACTGGCTCTGCTTCTATAAAAGAAAGTTACCTGTTTTAAACAGTTTCAATTTAAATTAAAATCTTCCAGCAAAAATTTTATATCAGAACCATTTGTAACAAATGTATGTGCATGTATAAACCATAACTGTTGGTGGAGACGTAGGGGCATCATAGTGACATGCAGCATTTTGGAGGCATTTTAAATCTGGTAGACCCCATTTCTACCCAGGTCTTAACACATCCAATTTCTTTCACTCAAGATATATAGAGGAAAAATCGACTCCAGTACTGGACTGGAACTTTATTGACCTCGAAATGATGAAAAACAAAGTTGACCATGGTGGGATTTGAACTCAAAGCCTCCAAACAAATACCACAGTGTATTATATACAGCATTCTATTGACTATGCCTATTTGCCATCTCCTTGTTATAAATACTATTTTAATAGTATTTATAATAAGGAGATGGTGATACAAATTTTTTTGAAATTGATGCAGATCTACCTCCATAACCTCCATGCATCTCTCCCACCCAAGTCCCCAATCTACACTATAACGTGTCATCTTGGTTCGACGACAATGAGTGCCCAGTCCACATTGTAAAGTAGTCATGTAGGTGTCATGACAAAAAGCACCTTCCATTGGGAAGGGCATCCAGCCATAGAAACCAAGCTAAAATCAGTTCTGTGTGAGCAAAACATGGTCCTCCGATCTGACTTGTCTCACAATAGGACAGTTCATCTAATCCCTGCTAGTATGGAAAATGGATGTTAAACAATGATGCTGTTGATATATATATATATATATATATATATATATATATATATATATATATGTGTGTGTGTGTGTGTGTGTGTGTATATGTATCATCATCATCATCATCGTTTAACGTCCATGTTCCACGCTTGCATGGGTTTGGACGGGAGTTTTCCCACTTGAGGCAAGAGTGGTTGTCTTGCTCGCATAGGACTGTCTGGCGGGTTTTCTACAGCTGGATGCCCTTCCTAACACCAACCACATTTACAGTGTGGGACTGGGAGGTTTTTACCGTGTTGCCTACACGGCCACATTACAGCGTGGACTGTGTGTTTTTTTGTCGTGACACCTACACGATCTCATTTGTTTCGGCCTGGATGTTGTGGCACCAACGTAACTTTACATTGAAAGGGGCGGTGTGGATGGGGTGGGGGTGGTGTGATGGGGGCGTATTTTGTTAGAGATGCCTACTGACTGTAGTAGGTTTACTTTGTATTTAGGCAAGGCGGGTCTTCTCTATTATTGAGTACCGCCAAAGATCTCGGTCCTGTGACATTGTCTTGGAGAGGTGTAAGTGTGTGAGGTCGGAATTTATCAGGTTGTCCCAGGTTTTTCTGGGTCTGCCTACTCCATGGCTACCGTCTATCTTTATTGCCCTGCACTTTTTTATACAGCTGACGTCTTTCATGCGCATCACGTGACCATACCAACGTAGCCTTCTCTCGAGTAAACAACATCTGATCCCTCTTATTTCTAATTTTTCCCTTAGTTCGTTTATGCTTTGCCGTTCACGTAAATTACTATTACACATCCAGCGGAGCATGCAAGCTTCGTTCCTCTCTAGTCTGCGTATATCCTCTGCACACAATGCCCAGGTCTCACTGCCATGCAACATTGCTGTTCGTATGCAGGCATCATACAACCTGCCTTTCATTTTTAGGGAGAACCCTTTAGCGGCTAATAGTGGTATAAGCTCTCTGAACTTTTTCCATCCAGTTCTGACTCTAGCTACTGTACTTTCAGAGCACCCTCCCCCACTGCTGATTTTGTCACCCAGGTAACGGAAGCTGTCCACTATTTCTATAGAACCCTCTGCGCAATTGAAAGAGCTAGTATTTTGTGGGCACTTGCTGCTACTTATATTCATTAACTTTGTTCTGTTGAACTGTTTCAGTTTCCAGCCAGCCACTGACTAGCAATGAGTGGTTTGAATATGATGTGACAGATGACCAGTCCAACACCTATACCAATGATTCTTCTACTGATGCTATCTCAGCTCTCTTAGAGATGCACCATCAATCCGACAACGGTAACCTTCAAGTCAAAGAGAAAGACATCATTAGAAGGTAATGAATAATTCATCTTCTCTCTTATCTATCTTTAGATGCAATCCTAACTCCTTCAATGCTAGTGCTGTTTTAGGTATTTTAATACCTGAAGCATGAGATTGCACATTAATATATATTTTGCATTTTTCACGATATTATTAAAAATGAATTTAATAAAATATTTTGATAAATGTTGCTTTATTTACTTTCTCTAGAGCAGGGGTGTGCAACAGGCGGTTCACGGGCCACTATCCGGCCCGCCAGACCAGTCAGATTTGCCCGCAATGATCGTTTTTAATTTTTACCTTTTACACTTATTTAGAACTTTTTTCGTGACCGTAATACAATTTTCTATTAGTTGACCTATACTAAAGGGTTTCACTGATAGGGTTATGTGTGTTATAATTTCCCAGTTCCATGTTATGGAAAGAAGTTGTGGTGAATCTTTGAAATAGTGCTTAATAAATATTAATGGCCCTAATAGTTGTTCCAATGTTCAAAAGTGGCCTGCCAATGGAATATGTTGCACACCCGCTAGTCTAGAGCTTGCTTCACAAACTAAACTATATCTATGTTTATAGCATACAAGGGGTGGGAGGTGAAATATGTTTCAGTATATTTTTGTCACTGAAAGGGGTAATGTCTATGAATAAAAGAACAAGACACAGCCAATTGATCTGACAGTCTAGCCTCACCATGACAATTTATCTATTCCCTATGCAAACATGGAAAATACACATAAAACAGGAATGGTGATGCTATATGCAGAGTAGTTACTGTATACTAAATTACTAATAAATTCTTGATTTTTTTTTCAAATTATTTGAAAATTACTGCAGTGTATTTCATTAGAAATAAGGTGATAAAAGGGGAATTTATTTTTTTTTGTTTTTCTCTTTTCTGTGTATCTGCTTCTTTTGGA
>OZ024749.1:34258477-34268477 GCA_964016885.1 Eledone cirrhosa | reverse complement strand
CGCCATACTTTGACGCATAGAGCTACGGCTCTTTCCAATCTGAGCTCAAATCCCGCTGAGGTTAACTTTACCTTTCATCCTTACGGGGTCGATAAAATAAAGTACCAGTCACGCACTGGGGTCGATTTAATCGACTTTCCCCTCCTCCCCCCCAAAAATTGCTGGCCTTGTGCCTATATAAGCAACCATTATTGTTGTTGTTACTGCTGCTATTGTTGTTATTGTTCCTGTTGTTGCTGTTGTCGTTGATGGTGGTGGTGCTGTTGCTACTACTATTGTTGTTGTTGTTGTAGTTGTAGTTGGCGGTAGAGATGGTGCTTTCGTTGTGCTTTCGTTGTTGTTGTTGTTATTGTTATTGTTGTTGTTGTTGTTGTTATTGTTATTGTTGTTGTTGTTGTTGTAGTTGGCGGTAGAAATGCTGCTTTCGTTGTTATTGTTGTTGTTGTTATTGTTATTGTTATTGTTGTTGTTATTGTTGTTGTCGTAGTTGGCGGTAGAGATGCTGCTTTCGTTGTTGTTGTTGTTACTGTTGTTGTTGTTGTCGCTGATGTTCTCCAAACACTCACCAACGTTTTTCACTCCCGTAAGACATTTTTACTTTCTTTACTTATTTCGCTGTTGTTACATAACCATGATGTTCATTCAATTATATATATATATATATATATATATATATATATATATATATATATATATATATATATATATTATAATAATAAAAAGGACGATAAACTATGTGTGTATATATATATATATATATATATATATATATATTATATTAAGAAAAAGGACGATAAACTATATATATATATATTGTAATAATAAAAAGGACGATAAACTGTGTGTATATATATATATATATTATATATTATAATAATATAAAGGACGATAAACTGTGTGTATATATATATATATATATATATATATATATATTATATTAAGAAAAAGGACGATAAACTATATTTATATATATTGTGATAATAAAAAGGACGATAAACTATAAATATATATATATATAAATATATATATATATATATATATATATATATATATATATATATATAATAAAATGAGTGTGTTATAAAAAGAAAATTGTACAATCGATTAGATAATAGTAAATTTCGATCGATAGATTGAATAACATATATGAATATATAAACATGGATAGAAAAACAACGTTTACTCTAAAAATAAGATTCAAAGCAAATCTAATTTAAAATGTGTGCATTAAGGGTGTCACTTGGGATGCATAAAATAGTGTAAATGTGGGCAGTGGAAGTGCGAAAAAAGGATTGATAAACAGAAGAAAAAATATCGAATTCTATAGATTGGTGAAAGAGATGCGTATATATATATATATATATATATATATATATATATATATATATATATAACGAAGGAAATGTGGTAAGGAACCAGGTGGACCATAACGCACCAAAGTACTCAATACTTGAGGTAGTAGAGTGGGTAATAGGAACCAGTAAGACCCCGACAGCTGAGCTCAAGCCGTTTCGACGGCTAATTCAGCCGTCGAAACGGCTTGAGCTCAGCTGTCGGGGTCTTACTGGTTCCTATATATATATATATATATATATATATATAGTGAAAGACAAATGTAATAGTGAAGCAAGAAGAGTCAAGGATATATATATATATATATATACATACATATATATATACAAATGCAATGCGTATGTTTTACTTACATTGATGAATGGGATTCATATGTTTGTTTGTTGCTCCTCCGTCGATCACGACGATGAGTGTTCCAGTTGCTCGAACAACAACTTGGCTCACGATAGATATATCGATTTCATAACGAAGATATATATATTTTTCTTTGATAGCAAAGTTCTCATACGCACACATATATTTAATATAATACAAGCACCCTTCCCCCCATATATATCTATATAATATAATATAATATATATGTTATTGAAAAGATTGTAACTCGGCTCATGATACATGTTTAACTCTTTAGCATTTAAACAGGCGATATCCAGCCAGAATTCTCTCACCTCTCTCTGTTCAAACCGGCTGTAGCCGGTCGCTCATAGTGATGTTAAGGTATCGTTCTCAAAATAAATAATATCAAAATCTCATAGATTCGTTATTATGTGAGGTTAAAGCCTTTACCGTGAAAATATGATAGTAAATATAAAGTAATGTAAATCTTGAAGGGTTAAGCCAAAGTGTCAAAGGCAGTTGTTATTATCTACGAATGATTAACTCCAACAATAAAATTATCATCTCCAATTAGAGTCACTGTTGCTACAGAAATTACTTTCGACCAAACATATATTCACATTCTTAATGTAGATTTCTTGCAGCTGTTTAAAATTACAAACACATTTTCATAATTCTTGCTTCTCCCAGATAATACATAGAATTTAAGGTGTAATAATAGCTTTGATCCTGTATGTCTTCATGTATGACTATACTTCATTTTTCTTTCTGAAGGCTGTGAAAACAATTTCAAGAAACTCACAGTACCTTAGAAGGTATACGCCAGTTTGCCATGTATTTTATATATATTTTATACAATATAATATATAATATATATATATATATATATATATATATATATATATATATATATATATATATATATATAGGAAAAGAGTCAGGACCGCGACGGCTGAGCTCCGGCCGTATATATGTATGTAAAACGTAAACAGAAATAACGACACAATCAGTACAGTATATGGAAGGAATATATTAGTTTAACGCTTGAAATAGTAGGAAGAGGGTCTTACCGTTTCGGACGCTAGTCTTTCACCAGAAGAAAGAATGAGAAATTAGAAAGATTGAAGGGACGGGCAAGGCGGAAAAAATGTTTTTAGAGAATAGTTAATTAGTCTCTAATACGAAACAATGGTTCGGAGATCTATATATAAGCGAAGTTAGATAGAATACTTTTTTTATCTATCTTGTTTTAGAATTTTTTATCATTAAATTTTTATATATATATATATATATATATATATATATATATAGTAATAATAATAAAATTGAAGACTAAAATCCAAAGAGGGCTCGATAAGGAAAATATATATCAAATATATAAGAACCGTAGAGCAAATATTTATTAAAATAACAGATTATAGTTTAAGCAAAGAATCGCTGCTTTCACCCTTAACGGGATCTTCTGAAACTAACAAAGTCAATCTGTAAACGCAGAACTGGATATTTCAAAAAACGTTGCAACCGGAGGAAGACAGGAAGACGATACTTTGGTTTGTGGAAACGTTCGTTGGCAAAGAACGGGAAAAAACAAATAATATATATATATGAAATGTAGAAATGGGACACACGAGTTGATATATATAAACAAATAGTAAAAAGGAAAAAAAATACAGTAGAAAATGGTGGACGGATTTTTTCATTATAATATCAAAACATTTATTTATAAAGTAGGGATTTCCGCATTTAATCGTGTGCCGGTTTCAGCTTTATATGCTTTTTCAACGACGGAGGTGTAAAGTGCAGTTAAATTGCATATTTATACGAATAATAATAAAATGGAGAAAACATTTTTAGTTTTTACATACATATTTAGAGAAGAAAGTTCATATTTTTGTCCGAGCTTTTCTTTCGTTCTCTGTTAGTGTTGACCAACAGAGGTGGTAGCAGTTTAAACTGTTGGCTTCAACAGTTGAAGCCAATATATATATATATATATATATATATATATATATATATATATATATATATATATATATATATAGGAAAAGGTATGACCCCGACGGTAGAGCTCAAGCCGTGTTTCGACGGCTATTTCTGGACTAAACAGTTTAGTCCAGAAATAGCCGTCGAAACGGCTTGAGCTCTGCCGTCGGGGTCATACCTTTTCCTATTACCCACTCTACTACACTAAGTATTGAGTACTTTGGTGGGTTATGGTCCATCTGGTTCCTTACCACAACTCCTTCGTTATATATATATATATATGAAAAAATGGCGTGCTGCGTGGTTTCACATGGGTTATATATGAATAAAATTAGTTCCTCATCAGTGATCTTCTAGTCTTCATTGGTATTTCTTCGCTTTAAAGATCAATATATATATATATATATATATATATATATATATATTGATCTTTAAAGCGAATGGTCTTTAAAGCGAAGAAATACCAATGAAGGCTAGAACATCACTGATGAGGGACTAATTTTATTCACATGTGACCCATGTGCAACCACGCAGCACGCCATTTTTCATATATATATATATATATACACAGATATAGATCTATATGTTTATACACACACGCACACCCCATATATATATTTATATATATATTATATGTATGTATATTATATGTATACATTGTTATATTTGGGGATGGGTATGTTGCTTGTATTGCCAATAAAGACAAACGCAACATATGATCCCCATTTTATCTTTATTTAAAAAATTATTGGTTAGTGTGACGAAAGAGCTTTGATGAATTGGCTAATAACTAAAAATAAAGATAAAGTGGAAATCATATGATGTGTGTGTTTTTTTTATTGGCAATATAGACAACATAACCATCCCGAAATATATCTCAATATCTGCTTCAACACACGCTTTCAAATACATATATACGTATTCTATTGGTGAATTGGTAGTATCGGTAGAGGGTTGGACGCCATGCTTTCCAGCATAGTTACTTCCCTTTACAGTCTGAGTTCAAATCCCGCCGAGGTTAACTTTGCCTTTCATCCTTACGGGGTCGATAAAATAAAGTACCAGTAATGTACTGGGTATTTGCTGCCCTTGTGCCTAAAGTAGAAACAATTATAACAGTAAATCTACATCAGTGACTAAATGCTCAGCAGTCAATGATGTAGCTTTACGGTTATAATAAATTAAATAATTTCTTTCATTTATTGAGTTTTGTTTCTCCCACTTGTGCAATCAACCTTACACACACACACAATGCACACACGCTCTCTCTCTCTCTCTCTCTCTCTCTCTCTCTCTCTCTCTCTCTCTCTCTCTCTCTCTCTCTCTCCCTCTCTCTCTCTCTCTCTCTCTCTCTATATATATATATATATATACACTATTAATAATGAGTTCAAACCTCAGGCAGTCCTTTACAATGAAATACCTCAAAGAAAGAAGTATTTCCGAGCCGTGTAATACAAGTTAATATAAATTAATATATTTGATAAACACAAATACCAACATATTCGTGTTTGTATTGTAAATTACTAAGTTAGCTAGATTGAAAAATACTAATTATAATAATACAGTTTGCCTGTCTCGATTTAAAATAATAAATCAATGAAAACAAAGCATATTGGCAAATGGCCATGGTGCTTGGACAAATTTAAATTTCAAAATCAAACCTGTTCCGTAGACAGGTTTAAACCTTAAAATCCAAATTATATATATATATATATATATATATATAAATGGCAACACAACAGTTAGTTCACCAGACCAAAAACAATTATTTCACCTTAGCAGATCTTCAGCTCGAAGGACGGTGGCGATTGTCAAACTGATCCCAGTTTGACAATCGCCACCGACGAATGCGAGAAAGTTCTCCAACAAAGTTAACCAGGAACCTTTAAAATTCTTTCCACCGAAGTTAACAAAGAACTTACTAGATCTACCAACTCATAATATTATAATATTATAAAATTAAATCAAATTATTTAACACTACAAGTGAAGTCATTCTTTTCCTTTTTTTCAAATATATATATATAATGATTCAATAAAGAAGATTGACATGGTTCGCTATACAATAAGGGCTTTATTTTGCATAGCGAACCATGTCAATCTTCTTTCTTGAATTATTATTACTCCAAGTATAAACTACATAGAAATCACCGCGAACTCGCAGCATCACTATGGAAACGTCTTGTTGAGTCAAACTAAGCCATACTTTAATACTATCCACTACACGAACTACTCCAACTGGACTACATCTAAGTGGACTGCCATAACGATAACCTGTTATCCCGTATATATATATATATATATATATATATATATATATATATATATATATATATATATATATATATATATAAAAATAGAGGTGTAACACACGAGTAGTGATATATTAGTAAAAGGAAAAGAAAATGCTGACAAATATTTCCCATTGAAAAATAGTTTAATTAGGAATAAGTATAAATTAGTAATAAGTATTGGTTAGAATATATATTTGTATATATATATTAAAATATGTATAATAAAATGTAATTGATCAAAAGAACATCTATTTTATTAATACTTATATTTTAATATTAATAACTCCAGAAAATTATTTTACCGTTGAGTGCTTCCAATCTACTGTAACTATATATATATATGCAAAAGTTCTATTTAAATTGTTGGGATACAACAAGCAAATATTTTTATAACTGATATAAAGCACTCGACAAGTATTTGGAGTAGATATACGATATTAACAAATGGAAACTATATTTATAAAACCATATTTATTTCATTATACATATTTCAAGGATACCAAGTTAAATTATGGTATGCCTTCATCAGACAAAATACAATATATACCAGTTTTAAACCATATAAGGCAAAGCATAATTCAAAGCTCAAATGCGATTACACACACACACTCATATATATATATAATATATAGAGAGAGTGGGAGAGAGAGAACGTGTGTGCATTGTGTGTGTGTGTGTGTGTGTGTAAGGTTGATTGCACAATTGGGAGAAACAAAACTCAATAAATGAAAGAAATGATTTAATTCATTATAACCGTGAAGCTACACCATTGACCCCTGAGCATTTAGTCACTGATGTAGATTTACTGTTATAATAAAATACGTATATATGTATTTGAAAGCGTGTGTTGAAACAGATATTGAGATATATTATATATATATATATATATATATATATATATATATATAACGAAGGAGGTGTGGTAAGGAATCAGATGGACCATAACGCACCAGAGTACTCGATACTTAGGGTAGTAGAGGAGGTAATAGGAAAATGTTTAACCCCGACGGCAGAGCTCAAGCCATTTCGCCGGCTATTTCAGTCCCGAAATCAATAGCCGTCGAATCGGCTTGAGCTCTGCCGTCGGGGTTAAACATTTTCCCATATATATATATGTATATATATATATATATATAAAGAAGCGCGCCAAGCAGCCTAAGTCTGCGATACAGTTACATCTGTATACATATAGAATGGCTAACTGCGACAATATGTGTATGTATGTGTGTATATAGTTATCCATATATATATATATATATATATATATATATATATGGATAGCTAAATACACATAAGCACCACATACATAATATTTATACACAATCACACTGACACACTCATGTACACACACGCTCCCGCATTCACTTCCACACCACCATGTACGCCACACACACGGGATTAACTGTGCGTATAATAATCCCTTTCAGTCCAATTAAGTCGTTTGGAATGGTTTTCATTGACAACGCCAGATAATCCCATCTCCAAACATGTGATAGTAAAATATAATACAATTTAATATAACCACGAACAGGGTTTTGACACATATGTAATATATATTCCACGATATATAATGGCGTCTGATAAATACTTTCTACTTAATTTGTTCCACGATATTTATTAGTGTCACTAGTGAGTCACAAGCCCCACTCAATAAAATATATCCTGCTCCACGTATATTTAGACATACATTTCAGAATATACAAGGAAAGGTAGATTATCTGATATAAATTACAGTTATACTCTGACATAAAGTCGCTTTTACAGATTACATTAGGTCCATATAAGATTCTTGTGAGTTCCATCATGGCGTCTGTGAAAGTAAGAAAACTAAATGGTTGAAGTATTAAATTATTACTTCCTCATAGTGCGCAAATTCATATCTGCTGCTACCAATAGTTTTGCTGTTTGGTTCACACACATACACACGTATGCATATATATATATATATATATATATATATATATATATATATATATATATATATATATATATAGAGAGAGAGAGAGAGAGAGAGCACTCTTTTTCCCTTTGATTTTTCTTCGGAAATACTTAACACACACACACATATATATATACACACACAAACACAGCTATATATTGATATACTTTGGGAGGGTCACACTGCCAATGAAAACATATGCACTTGCAGTTTTTCACTTCAATCTATCATTATAATTTTCTAGTCGGTTAGTTTCATAACCGGATGGTTATTTAGTTGTTGATTGTCATTTCCTTAGTGTCTACGTTTTCTGATACGAAATCTTGCAAAATAAATACAAGAACGAAATATATATATATATATATATATATATATATATATATATATACAAAAGTTCTATTTAAAATTGTTGGGATACAACAAGTAAATATTTTTATAACTGATATAAAGCACTCGACAAGTATTTGGAGTAGATATACGATATTAATAAATGGAAACTATATTTATAAAACCATATTTATTTCATTATACATATTTAAGGGATACCAAATTAAACCATTCCAAACGTCTGATGAAGGCATACCATAATTTAATTTGGTATCCCTGAAATATGTATAATGAAATAAATATGGTTTTATAAATATAGTTTCCATTTATTAATATCGTATATATATATATATTGACTTGTCACTACATCAATTTTAGCAGAGTGAGGTTAGTGATGATGAGGAACTATTTAATTGAACATCCCACAACTGTGTTTATTTATAAATATTAATTTCTATTTTAAGAAGAGAAAAATCGATTAAGCCAACCCAAGTATTTTATCGAACTCGGAAAAATTAAAAGCAAATTTGTCCTCGGTAGGATTTGAACTCTGAACGTAAATAATTTCTTCCGGCGCTCTACCAATTTTGCCAATCTGCTACCATTTAATGAATTAATATTTATATGTAATTATTTTTAACATTGGTACAGATCATGTAGTTATAAATCTGTTAGTTATAAATCAATTTCACTATTTGACTGGCATTTATTTTGTTATCTTCTCCGGGGGATAAAATGCCATGTTGGTACCTGTGGGATTCGAACTCAAAATGTAATTAAATATAGCAGTAACTAACTACCATATTTCAGTTTGTACGACCTTGAACTGATTTAGCCTTCAACACCTATTAAGCTATGATAAATAATATATCTATTCCATTTTAATACATGTTATTAGAGCTTATCCGTTGATTTCAGTATATATAACGTTAACCTTTATGGTACCAAGCTACCAGAAACCATCCTTGGTTTTACGATATAAAACCAGATGTTTTAACCGTTTAGTATTTACAATACGGTGGATTGGCAGTATCGGTAGAGGGTCGGACGCCATGCTTTCAAGCATAGTTACGTCCCTTTACGATCTGAGTTCAAATCCCGCCGAGGTTGACTTTGCCTTTCATCCTTACGGGGTCGATAAAATAAAGTACCAGTAATGCACTGGTTAATTGCTGGCCTTGTGCCTAAAGTAGAAACAAGTATTTACAATACTCTATATTTACTATTGTATTTTTGTGGTAAAGGCTTTATCTTACATGATTATCTCACATAATATCAAATCTAAGAGATTCTGATGTTATTTATTTTAAGAACAATACCTTAACATCAGTATGAGCAGCCAGTTACAGCCCGTTTGAACAGAAAGAAGTGATAGAATTCTGGCCGGATACAGCCGGTTTAAATGCTAAAGAGTTAAAGTGTTCATACTAAAGTGTTCATATAAAAAAAATTCCATCATAATTTCATGTAAGAATATTTTGTTAAATAATATTTCAATGATTGGCAGAATCAGTTGAGCGTCGGGAGGAGATGCCTCGAGTTCTATGTCTTTACGTTCTGAGTTAAAATCTCACCGAGGTCAACTTTACCTTTCATCATTTTGGGGTCAATAAAATAAAGTACCAGTCAAGTACTCGGGTCAATGTAATCGACTTTCTTCTCCCGCAAATTGACGGCATTTTACGTAAATTATTAGAGAGGCTTCTCACTGTTCCTCGCGATATTGTTATCTCTTGCTCTGGTAGCGGTTCGTTTGAACACCCCTT
>OZ024749.1:34243477-34245977 GCA_964016885.1 Eledone cirrhosa | reverse complement strand
TATATACAGTGTATACTTCCCACCTGTAAGACGGTAGGGCGTCATTTGAGAGATATTTGGCTGTTGTTTCTAGCATGTCAAGCGAGAGCATAGATGTTCTCAGTTGAATCCAAATCAGTTGATTGAATCAACACAGTGGATATTGCTTGAATTTACCTCAGGTATTATTTTATAGCAGCGAATAGGCACAATCGTTGAACATCCTGGCTCTCTGTACTCTGGGTTCGAATCTTACCCCGAGGTCAACATTGCTTTTCGTCCTTTCAAGGTCGATAAATAAAGTACCAATCCAGTTCTGGGGCCAATTCTTCCTTTATATCTCTTTCTCAGTTCCCCTCTTTCACTCTTTATCTTTCTCTGGAAGAAGTCTGCCGTACTCGGGCCTGGAGAGGGATGGGCTCCGCAAGGCTTAGAAATGCCTAAGAAACGTCGTATGTCAATATAGCGTCCCTACGACTTTGTTAGGTGTTACGGGACCATACCATACCATTGTTTTATAGCGACGAATTGGCACAATCGTTAGAACGTTGGGCAGAATATTTTGTGTTAATTATTCTGGTTCTCTGTACTCTGGGTTCAAATCTCTCCCCGAGATCAACATTGCTTTTCGTCCTTTCGAGGTCGAAAAATAAAGTACCAATCTAGTACTGGGGTCGGTTACTTCTCCATATATCTTTCTCACTTCTTCTCTGTACTCTGGGTTCAAATCTCTCCCCGAGATCAACATTGCTTTTCGTCCTTTCGAGGTCGAAAAATAAAGTACCAATCTAGTACTGGGGTCGGTTACTTCTCCATATATCTTCCTCACTTCTTCTCTGTACTCTGGGTTCAAATCTCTCCCCGAGATCAACATTGCTTTTCGTCCTTTCGAGGTCGAAAAATAAAGTACCAATCTAGTACTGGGGTCGATTCTTTCTCCATATATCTTTCTCACTTCTTCTCTGTACTCTGGGTTCAAATCTCTCCCCGAGGTCAACATTGCTTTTCGTCCTTTCGAGGTCGAAAAATAAAGTACCAATCTAGTACTGGGGTCGGTTACTTCTCCATATATCTTTCTCACTTCTTCTCTGTACTCTGGGTTCAAATCTCTCCCCGAGGTCAACATTGCTTTTCCTCCTTTCGAGGTCGAAAAATAAAGTACCAATCTAGTACTGGGGTCGGTTCCTTCTCCATATATCTTTCTCACTTCCTCACTGTCACTCTCTCTCTCCTACTCAAAATTCACCCACAAGGCGTTATTGCTCAACACTAAATTATTGTAAGCTGCGATTTTTTGCTTAAACTTTAATCTGTTATTTATAAATATATATATATATAACGGAGGAAATGTGGTAAGGAACCAGGTGGACCATAACGCACCAAAGTACTCAATACTTAGGGTAGTAGAGTGGGTATATATATATATAATTATATATTCGTGTACAGATATTTTTGCATACACAATAACAAAATATAAAGAAACGTATTTATTTCACGAGGCTCGATAAGGATAAATATATATCAAATTTATAAGAACCCTAGAGCAAATCCCGAGCAACGCCGGGCCATTCTGCAAGTATTACATAAAGTCGGCTCAAATGAGACGTAGTGTTTCTAGATCTATGAGCGCCACAATTCAAGACGGACTGCAAATAGCTGCTCTCTCTCTCTCATACACATACACACACTCATACACTCACAGATATCTCCTCCCCATCTCTCCCCCCCTCTCTCTCTATATATATATATATGCTTATATGTATACACACTCACACACACAGAACACACACACACTCACGCACTCACACATACAAAGATCTCTCTCTCTCTCTCTCTCTCTCTCTCTCTCTCTCTCTCTCTCTCTCTCTCTCTCTCTCTATATATATATATATATATATATATATATATATATATATATATATGCTTATACGTATACACACACACATATATATATTTTGATGAATATAAAAATACTTCACAATGGTACAAATACTTATTCAGTCATGCAAAACGAATTATCGAGGATATTCAATAGAAATGAAACATAAAGTTCAGAGCGATTAATTAGGTCTAAAATCTATTTAGGTAGAAATAAGATACTTTAGCACAAATACCCGGTTTCCGGACAGCGTGGTGTGTCTGCTAATGAAACACACGCTAGCGTGTAATGAGGGTTTCACCAGAAGGACTTTCCGTTCACTATCGACTATTTGTTCTGTATGTAAACAGTGTCGTATATGTTTTATATATAAACCTTCTACAACGGCTGTTGGTGAGCTCTTTGGTACAGACTAATCTGTAATTTGACTGAGAAGAAACTACATGTTGTCTAGTAGTTGGATATTGACGGGAGATATCTTATTGCTATGAAACTAGACTGTATTTTACTGTGTCTCCCCAGTTTTAGCTAAATGCATACACCCACAGACACATACACACACAGCTACAAACACACACAGACACATACACACACAGACACATACACACACGGACACATACACACACAGACACATACCCCCCC
>OZ024749.1:34220977-34235977 GCA_964016885.1 Eledone cirrhosa | reverse complement strand
AGTTACCTCCCTTTATGATCTGAGTTCAAATCCCGCCGAGGTTAACTTTACCTTTCATCCTTACGGGGTCGATAAAATAAAGTACCAGTAATGCACTGGGTAATTTATGGCCTTGTGCCAAAAGTAGAAACAATTATTATTTTTTCTCTCTATCATAAATCTTTTTAATCTCAATTTCATCCTTAATTTATTATTATTTTTTTCTCCCCATCAACGAACTCATTATTAATACATATTAACTCTTTATTCGCACATATTATCAATTCAATATACAAACTTTAACTTCACATTATTTTTCTCAAATCCTTCTACACACAAACCTTAACAATTTTTCTCTTCGCTAATTTTGAAATTGCCACAATACATACATTTCTTCTTTTGACGTTAGAATATTCACCCACAATTATTATTTTTTTCTCTCTATCTTCATACATAATTTCCCTTCGTTATATATATATATATATATATAAATGTATATATATATATATATATATATATATATATATATATATATATATATATATATATATATATATATATATATATATATATATGTATATAAATATATATATATATATATATATATATATATATATATATATATATGTATATATATATATATATATATATATATATATATATGTATATAAATATATATATATATATATATATATATATATATATATATATATATATATATATATATACATATATATATATATATATTTATATATATATATATATATATATATATATACATATATATATATATATATATTTATATATATATTTATATACATATATATATATATATTTATATACATATATATATATATTTATATACATATATATATATATATATACATATATATATATATATATATATATATATATATATTTATATATATATATATATATATATATATATATATATATTTATATACATATATATATATATATATATATATATATTTATATACATATATATATATATATATTTATATACATATATATATATATATATATTTATATACATATATATATATATATATATTTATATGCATATATATATATATATATATATTTATATACATATATATATATATATATTTATATACATATATATATATATATATTTATATACATATATATATATATATATATATATATATTTATATACATATATATATATATATTTATATACATATATATATATATATTTATTTATATACATATATATATATATTTATATATTTATACACTCATATACAGGATATTATAAAATAGCTAACCATTATTTTCACACATCAACAGGAAAATTACAGGATGAGGTTAGCACCAGCCTGTAGCTATTCAACAGACCTATTTACACGCTCCACACAGACAGACAGACGTGCACACACACGCAGGTACACACACACACACACACATACACACACACACATACACATACACACATATATTTATACGTGCGCAAACAATCATCCATAAAATGAATAATATTTTTCCAACTAGTTTTTGTGTTGTCTCCTCTACAGTTTAATGTTTTTGACCTGTTTATGGTGATCTGACATTGTTTGTTAACCTGATATATAGCTTTTCTGATTGAGTTCAAATGCAGGTAATGGTATATTTTCTCATCAATATACTGATAAATGATCATGTCAAATATTACCAGATCAAAAGCCAGTTGAACAAAAATGTAAAAAAAAAAATGTTGTTATGATATATGAAGATTTGCTCCATTGGTGCTGATCAAAGTGTCGTTCTCTATTATTATCAGCCAATAGATATGAAGATATACGTATATATATATTTTTAAGTTCTTCTTTAGATTGTTTGCTTTTAGCTATCGCAGCTACAGCCATACTGGAGCATAGCTTTAATATGTTTCTATAGATGCACGCGGTGAAAAGGTATAATAAGACTGCACCATATCCAGATTTGTTTCTCATAACTGCTGAAACAATAAATATAATATTAATTATTGAGAAAATATTCAACTCTCTCCAGTCCATTAGCAGTTTTTCGAATTAGAGGTTTGATATTTAACATTAATTATGTTTATTTCTACTTAACGTTCCTAAGTCATTCTTCACGTGAATGTATTTCATTCATTGAGCAGTGTAATATTTTCGTATTTAAGTACTAAACTACTTAACATACTGCGTTAATCTGTGAAGCTGAGACTCAGAATACTGAGCAAGAAAATTACTATCATGCTTATACGATGCATCATGAAACATTCAAGAACGACAACTATTAACAACAAAATAATCGTTTCTTATATAGGCACAAGGCCAGCAATTTTTGGAGAGGGGGAAGTCGATTAAATCGACCCCAGTGCGTGACTGGTACTTTATTTTATCGACCCCGTAAGGATGAAAGGCAAAGTTAACCTCTGTGGGATTTGAACTCGGGTAATAAAGGACCGTAACTCTATGCTGCAAAGCATGGCGTCCGACCCTCTACCGATACTGCCAATCCACCACCCTAATGATAACAAAATAATGTAATTAATGGAAGATGGTAGATGGTGAATGGAAGATGGTTGGGGTTAGATATTATAGGCTAGCAAGCTACGACATAGGAGAGGTTAGTGCATTCATCTAAAGCAGTAGTTCCAAAAATTTTCCAATTTTTTTTTTCGGCGGACCCCATTTTTTGGATGCCTCGCGGTCCCCTATCATATTTTGGCAGCATTTCAAAAATGTCTCAAAGACAAACTTTTATGAAATGCACGACAATTCTACTACGATTTAATTTAAGTAGTATCAAAATGTCCAAAACTGTTGTCATGTTCAATAAAAAAAATTGCTTCCTAGATTTAAAACTTCAATCACAGTATGCTATGAAAATTTAGCTAAGCCTTCGCGGTCTCCCCCCGCCCCAAATCGCTTCGCGGTCCCCTAGGAGACTGCGGACCCCAGTTTGGGAACCACTGGTCTAAAGCAAACCAAGGAAAGTATCAGATCTGAGAAGTTAATGGTTAAGACACAACGGGTTATATCAAATAGTTAGTTACACGTCTAAGGACTGATAGAAGATAAAGAGGTATAGAATATCTGAGATGAGAAACACCTGTCCATTTGATGCTCTTTAAATAACACTTCATGATTATATATAATGGTTTCTTATATAGGCACAAGACCAGCAATTTTGGGGAAGGGGAAGGTCGATTAAATCGAGTCCAGTGCGAGTCTGGTACTTTATTTTATCGACCCCATAAGGATGAAAGGCAAAGTTAACCTAGGCAGGATTTGAACTCAGATCATAAAGTTCAAATCCCGCCGAGGTTAACTTTACCTTTCATCCTTACGGGGTCGATAAAATAAAGTACCAGTAATACACTAGGATAATTGCTTATATATAATGATTATATATAATAACAATTATCACGAAACAAATATTTCATTTTGTGTACCTTTTCTTTCATAGATATTATTACAGGTACGTAACCTGTTTTACATTTGGAATAAATAATATTCAGTTTCTTTACCAAATTGTAACAAATTAATGGTGAGGGGTTGGACACACACACACACACACACACACACACACACACACACACACACACACACACACACACACACACACACACACACACACACACACACACACACACACACACACACATTTCTATACATATCTGTATACAACTATGCCTGAAGCTAAATCCTAATTCTATTATACGTTGAGCCAACTTATGCACCTTCATATGCAAATGAAATTAATCACCTCATTTACACAGACAAGAAAACTATATATTCTCGACTGTTTTCATGTCCAGCAGTCGCAAGTGTGGGAGGCATCGTCCTGATGAGGACCAGTTAAGTCTGAAATGCATCGACGATTGTCCCTCTTGCTTCTGCTGGACACCACCAGAGGGCGTCAGCCCCGGCTCTTTTTGCATAGCTACCGCTTTCTAAATGTTTACCTGTAAACATACTGTGTTTCTTTAGAAATACGAAATTTCTATACATATCTGCATACAGCTATGCCTGAAGCTAAATCTTAATTCTATTCTATATATATATATAACTTTGATAACTACCGCTTTCTAAATGTTTACCTGTAAGCATACTATGTTTCTTTAGAAATACGAAATTTCTGTACATATCTGCTTGAAGCTAAATCTTAATTCTATTCTATATATTTATATAACTTTGATAACTTTGACAGGTTTTGGCTAGTATTGGCCCAGGCCCTGTTTAACTTAATAGCAATTGTTTCACTGATTAAGTTGTCTAAAAATTGCCGAACACTTGGAGCTGTGCCACTCAATTTTAAATACGTTGTTAGCTTAACCAGATCATCGGAGAAACTGTTAAAATTCACGAGTTCAAATTACAACATCATCAATAATATTATTGATGATGTTGTAATTTGAATTCGTGAATTTTAACAGTTTCTTCGATGATCTGGTTAAGCTAACAACGTATTTAAAATTGGGCCTGAATACAGCAGATTTCTTCCACGAGTACAGCACCCTAATCCCTAGGCGCTGTGCCTTCAAACAAAGACCAGGGGGATTAAAGTCGAACTTCTACGAATATACTATGAAAAAATGAAAGAAAGAAAGCTGAAAAAATAAACTGGCGTTATGCCCAGTCATTGAAACAAATCTATGATATATTATAGGCTGTCTGTTGTTATCATATAAATATTTCACAACATTCTTTTTACGACTGTGTTGCCTCATTATCGTATTGTATTCTATGTTAGAAAGCTCCTAGTCATTTGATACTCATCTGAAGACACGCTAAGGCAATTACATTGTGTAATGTATAAGATTATATATATATATATATATATATATACGTATATATATATATATATATATATATGTATATATGTGTATATATGTGTATATATGTATATATGTGTATATTTGTGTATATATGTATATATATATCTATATCTATATCTATATATATATGTATATATCTGTCTGTATATGTATATATATATATATATATATATATATATATATATATATATGCATGTGTGCATGTGTGTGTGTGTGTAAGCATGCATGTATGGAAATACGCATGTTCATCTGTCGTTATCCTTCACACTATTCTGTGTTTCTTCTATTCTCAGTATTTCTCTCTTTCTTTCTCTCTTTCCCAGGGAGATTGATGAAAAGATACTGATGTACGTATACATATGTGTATATACACACATAACTACACACACACACATATGTATGTACATATGTATATATTTATATATATATATATATATATATATATATATATATATATATATATATATATATATATATATATATATATATATATTTGTATATATGTATGTATGTATAGAGAGATATATATATACTCAAACACATACACATACATATATATATGTATATAAAGTTACACATGTGTATATATATATATATATATAGTAATAATATTTGTGAAGACTAAAATCCGAGGAGGGCTCGATATATATATATATATATATATATATATATTTATATATATATATATATATATATAATATATATATATATATAAATATATAGAAAAAAAGATGAAATCGAAAATGCAACTGGAGTCTTATTTAAAAAAATATATATATATTTATTTGGTTCCTTTACCGGTTTCGCAGTTCTTCTGCTTTTCAAAAGTAGAGTTGAGATGGAGGGTCTGTGGTTTTTCTCTCCATCTCAACTCTACTTTTGAAAAGCAGAAGAAATGCGAAACCGGTAAAGGAACCAAATAAATATATATATTTTTTAAAAAATAAGATTCCAGTTGCATTTTCGATTTCATCTTTTTTTCTATATATTTATATATATATATATATATATATATATATATATATATATATATATATATATAGTTCAGTACTATACGAACATGCCACACAACAACACAACGGTAACATAGACAACATAGAAGTTAGAATAGTATCTAAACATAGAAATGACCCAGCAGATAGGCAAATCAGAGAGACCAGCGAAATAGAACTTAGAAGGCCAAGGCTAAACAGAAAAAAATGAATGGAATAACAACAACACCCAAACAAACAACACTGACCTAAGAGAAGTATAAATAAATAAATAAATACATACACAAGCACAATTACAACAAACACATATAAACACACACTAGTAAACTAAGATAGAATACATTAACCAATACACAGTCACCCAAACAAGAACACACATCAAACAAAACACTATACACACACGCAAACGCATGCGCAGAGAAGACAACAAATAAACAAATAAATAAATAAACAGACTAAATAAAGATGGCATAAGCATACAATGCAACGGGAGGAAACATAATAGCACCACTGACGATGTTGCAGATGTGCAACGAAAGAACTTTGATAGACTATATATATGTGTTTGTGTCTATATTGTATCTGTATTTTTGACCGTTGGTCAGTCAATGGCAACATTGAGGACCGAATAAATTAAATTAACCGATGTAAAAGACACAGAAGCGAAAACCAACCAAACAGTGAGTGTGTTCTGTTATTAATTCTGGCAATATTATTACACAAATATGACCCTCCCCAAGTATAACAATATATATATATATATAATAATTGTTTCTACGTTAGGAACAAGGCCAGCAATTACCCAGTGTATTACTGGTATATATAATAATAATAATAATAATAATGTATACACATATTTGTATAGTATATATATATATATATATATATATATATGAAGGACTAGCGTCCTAAACGTTAAGACCTTCCTGCTATTTCAAGCGTTAACCTAATATATTCCTTCCATATACTGTACCGATTGTGTTGTTATTTCTGTTTACCTTTTACACACACATACAGAATTATATATATATATATATATATATATATATATATATATATATATATATATATATATATACACACGCACACACACACATACATACATGTGTGTGTGTATTCATATGTATGTATACAAATATATATAAAAGTATAGCACTCAACGTCGTTCGCTTTAAATCTAAGGTTTCCAGGATCAACAGAACTAATCTTGATTATAGAATGTCTTTTCGTCTGACAGCAGCGCCATACTACTATAACATCTTACGGTACCAGGAGAATATAACAACGTTAGAGAATAGTGTAAAAACTCACATGATTTAAAATAATATACCTTATAAATAGCACTGCCATCAGAGAAAAAAAAACCGTGACTTTCATTTTTTTGTCTACTCAGAGTAGATGAAAGCATATTTAATTAATCTCCATTTTTCGTTTTCTCTCTCAATTCCTCTAAAAAGAAAACATAACATTGATTCTTGACAACAATAAAACAGTACTGAGAAAGAAGGGAAAACTTTGTTACAAATAACTATATAAATGTATAAAATTTGCATTTTAGTCTGATCTGACGTCGATTCGGTTAACTCTAAGCACAAAAGACCATTGGAGGGAGGTAATTCTGACAACTTCCCGTTCAGATAATAGCCTGCTTGAGATTCAAGCTGGCTTACTTAACCTAAAAATAAAACGCGCCAATCATTGGATACTGAAGAGGCTCTCGGTTTCTTGTAGCCACTTCAGTTTGATCAGTTCTTGCCATAAATAGTTTCGAAAATATCGCTTTTTATTTTAGTACTCCATGTTATTATTTTTATTTATATAATATTTTTTATTTCTCTTCTTTGAAGATTCTAGATGACTGAAATGGCAATTATTGATTCTTCATTGTTTACTTTTTTTTCTTTTACTTCTTTCAATCAAAATGGATTATCAAAGTATTGGTTATTCCAATTGATTACATCTCTTAAAGAGGTCAACTTGATGAAACAAACAAGCGAAGCTGAAGAATGTTACAACGTTACCAAACCGAAGTTCTTTCTTCAGTATTTCTCGCCATCAGGAGTTTCTGATGAAGTAGAAGAAATTATTGTTGTTGTGGTGATGGTGTTGGTGTTGGTGGTGGTGGTGGTGTTGACAGTGGATGCTGTGGTGGTGTTGCTGTTGGTGGTGGTGATGTTTTGGTGTTGGTGTTGGTGTTGGTGTTGGTGGTGGTGGTGGTGTTGGTGTTGGTGGTGGTTTTGGTGGTGGTGTTGGTGGTGGTGTTGGTGTTGGTGGTGGTGTTGACAGTGGTTGCTGTGGTGGTATTGCTGTTGGTGGTGGTGATGGTTTTGGTGTTGGTGTTGGTGTTGGTGGTGGTGGTGGTGGTGGTGTTGGTGGTGGTGTTGGTGTTGGTGGTGGTGTTGTCAGTGGTTGCTGTGGTTGTATTGCTGTTGGTGGTGGTGATGGTTTTGGTGTTGGTGTTGGTGTTGGTGTTGGTGTTGGTGGTGGTGGTATTGGTGTTGGTGTTGGTGGTGGTGTTGTCAGTGGTTGCTGTGGTGGTATTGCTGTTGGTGATGGTTTGGTGTTGGTGGTGGTGTTGGTGTTGGTGTTGGTGGTGGCGTTGAAAGTGGTTGCTGTGGTGGTGTTGCTGTTGGTGGTGGTGATGGTTTTGGTGGTGGTGTTGGTGTTGGTGGTGATAGTGTTGGTTGTGTTCGTGTTGGCAGTGGTTGCTATGGTATTGTTGGTGTTGGAGGTGATGTTAGTGGTGGTATTGGTATTGTTGGTGTTGGTGAAGGTGGTGGTGGTGGTGGTGGTAGTGATGGTGTTGGTGTTGGAGGTGGTGTTAGTGGTGGCGTTGGTGGTGGTGATGGTGTTGGTGGTGTTCGTGTTGGCAGTAGTTGTTGTGGTGGTGTTGTGATGGTGTTGGTGTTGGTGTTAGTAGTGGTGTTGGTTGTGGCTATGGTGTTGGTGGTGCTGGTGTTGACAGTTGTTGCTGTGGTGGTGTTGGTGTAGGAGGTGGTGTTAGTGGTGGTGTTGGTATTGTTGGTGGTGGTGAAGGTGGTGATGTTGTTGTTGGAAGTGGTTGCTGTGGTGGTGTTGGCGGTGATGTTGGTGGTGTTGGTGTTGGAGGTGCCGTTAGTGTTGGAGGTGGTGTTAGTGGTGTTGTTGGTGGTGTTGGTATTGGAGGTGGTGTTAGTGTTGGTGTTGGAGATGGAGTTGGTGGTGGAGGTAGTGTTAGTGGTGGTGTTGGTGTTGGAGGTGGGGTTGTGGTGGAGGTGGTGTTAGTGGTGTTGTTGATGGTGTTGGTGTTGGAGGTGGGGTTAGTGGTGTTGTTGGTGGTGTTGGTGTTGGAGGTGGTGTTAGTGGTGGTGTTGGTGTTGGAGGTGGTGTTAGTGATGTTGTTGGTAGTGTTGGTGTTGGAGGTGGTGTTAGTGGTGGTGTTGGTGGTGAGGCTGTAGGTATAGGTGTTGGTGTTGGTGTTAGTGGTGGTCTTGGTCTATCTATCTATCTATCTATCTATCTATCTATCTATCTATCTATCTATCTATCTATCTATCTATCTATCTTGGCCTGGCAGTGCTACCGAGGAGCTCTACCGGTTCGTGACAAGATCTACAGGCACGGACGCCCTGGCAGGGATCCTTCCAAGAGGACGTGTCCAAGATGTGCGCAGGACATTGAAACAGTTCTGCACGCAATTGTACACTGCCCGGGCGTAAGCGACCTGTGGAACTATGCAGAACAACTGCTGTCGCGTATGGGACAAATACAGTTGACTGCCGAGTCCATAGTAAGGATCAAACCGCCAGACTCTTTCAAAAACGAAAGAGAGGCGGTTTTCCGCTGTACGGTGGCTATGGTGAAAGAAGTTATATGGTGGACGAGGTTGAGAGGACTGAGGACAGATGCCTTTCTCTCCGGACAACAATTGATTCCCTTCTTTAAGTATCACTTTAGAAGGAGAATCAGGGTGGAGAGAGAGGCACTGCACCCCAGTAAATTTACTGAAAGGTGGGTGAATGAAGCGAAAATGGCCCGAGTGATTGGGCCTTCTCTGTTTATAAGCCTGTAGGTTGAGGAAGAGAGCAAAAGGAAGAAAGGAGCACTTGCACAACACGCTCCTCGAGTTGAGGGTTGTTCTATCGACGGGGTATTAAACAACTCATTTGTGGCGCCTCCCCCCTATTGGGGATTTCGATTGTTGAAATTGTTTGTTTTTATATTTTTTACACGACTGTATGTAAAATCCCCGGCATGTCTTTGTATTGTCCCCTTTCTTGTTGCGCCCTTGTGGCTAATAAAGAAATCTATCTATCTATCTATCTATCTATCTATCTATCTATCTATCTATCTATCTATCTATCTATCTATCTATTAAGAACTGGAACGAGGTTACGAACAAGGTGTTTGCACTAACCCAGAAATGGGCCAAGTGTAAGCTGTCCCTAAAAGGCCGGGCGGAGGTGGCGAACATTTACATAGCGTCCGTCACTTACTACCGCCTGACTGTCGTGCCTTTCCCTAAGGAAACACTCACCACCATGGAACGCATGCTCTTCCAATTTCTTTGGAAGAAGCGTCCTCCTATGGTGAGAAGATCCATCTGCTGCCAACAACCTTCGAAAGGAGGGCTGGGGATGCCGTGGTTGATGATGCGTAGGCACGCATTAAGGCTACGGCACCTACAGGTATTCCTCACTGGTCAACCGGTGTGGGCTCCGTTCGTGAAACGAGCCTTTCCGAGACTCGTCTCGCTCACCGAGCTACAGTCCTGGGTCAAGCAAAGATCCGGAAAACTGGGAGACTGGCACACTGAGTGTGCTCAGGCGCTCAGGGCTCTCTGGCAAGCGGGCCAGGCCATCGGTGGAGAATCCACCTCATCATTCTATAGAGGGCTGGTGGCTAGCAGGGGCGATGACACCCTTGGAGAGTCGCTGGACATGGAAGAAGACGAACTGGCCAGCCTATTCGGTAGGACTTTCGGCCCAGGACCAATGGACAACTTCCAGAAGTCACTGGCCTGGCAGTGCTACCGAGGGGCTCTAGCCGTTCGAGAGAGGCTCTACAGACACGGGCGCCCGGGCAGGGATCCCTCAAAAAAGATTTGCCCTAGATGCGTGCGTCACGAAGAAACCGTTGCGCACGCATTGGTGCAATGTCCGGGCGTGGCTGATCTGTGGGGCTACGCCGAACGACTGCTGTCGCGGATGGCGCCGATTCAATTGACCGCCGAGTACGTGATGACAATCAAACCGCCTCCCCTCTTCACAAAGGAAGCAAAGGCGGTTTTTCTGTGCGTAATAGCCATGTTGAAAGAGGTTGTTTGGTGGACACGATTGAAAGGTCTGAGGTCAGGCAACTTCCTCTCTGGCCATAGGCTGGTCTACTTCTTCCGATATCACTTCGGAAGAAGGATAAGAATGGAGAGAGAGGTGCTTGGCCACAGGCAGTTTTATGAAAGGTGGGCGATAGTGGCGAGAATGGCTCGTGTAAATGGGCCTTCTCTGTATACCATCCTGTAGGTAAAGAAGTAAAGGAGAGGGGAGCACCTTCTCCATGTGCTCCCCGGGCAAAGGATTGCACACTTTTTCGGGGGTGTGTGCAACCCCCATCACGTCCCCTCTCTTTTGAGGTTATTTTCGATTATTTTCATGTTACACCCTTTTTACTCGATTGTATGTAAACTCCCCCTTTGTATTTGTCCCTTCTTTTTATGCCTTTATGGTAAATAAAGAAATCTATCTATCTATCTATCTATCTATCTATCTATCTATCTATCTATTTACCTATTAGATTAGAGTAGTCTCGATAGAATTTAGTAAGGTTCTAGCTGCGGATAGGAATAGGAACGAAAGGGAGCTAATAGATAGAGTAGAAGAGGCAATTAGAAGCGGCGACGTGGCCAGAGTGCTAGCGTCGAGAACGGCTTTGAGCCAGTTTTTCGACGCGAAGCACGAAGGCTGCGTTGTCCGAAGTAAAATACGTGCTCTAGGGAACGAGGGGACCAAAGCTGTTAGCTGGGCCCGCGTGACAGAGGCCAACAGTGGAACTAAATCCACCATCCGGTCTTTGCGAGACCTGGATGGACGGGCGATTCTTGAGCCTAAGCAGATGTGTGAGGCCTTTCAAAGGCACTTTGCCCGACTGTTCGGGAGGGGCGGGGAGCCGGTTGGGAACGTGGACTTCGGTCCATACCTCGACGGCCTGCCGCGCCTCTCGGACAGGGAGGCGAAGTCCTGCGAGGAGCCGATTTCGGCCGCTGAGATAGAGGACGTGCTGAGCCAATGCGGCAAACGCAAATCCCCGGGTCTCGATGGTCTTCCTTACGAATTATATCTAGCTATGCCGGACTTGTTCCCCGATCTCCTCGAGGCGGTCTACTGCAACTGGCAACAGAACGGGAGAATTCCCTGTACTGTGACCAAGGGCGTAGTCACGCTAGTGAGGAAGGACGAGAACAAGGGGGACGAAATAAGTAACTTCAGGCCCATAACACTGCTAAATACAGAGTTACAGATTTTGGCCAAGGTGCTAGCAAAGAGGTTGGCGCTTGTCGTGGGCAACCTGGTGGGAGATGCGCAGACATGCGCTATCCCGTCCAGGTCCATCCATGACAACCTCCACCTCATGCGATACATCATAGAGAGGGTTGGGAACGAACCCGGCTTTGGTGGGGCTCTGATCAACTTGGATCAATCTAAGGCGTTCGATAGGGTCGACCATGGTTACCTGGATGCGGTGCTAGCGGCGGCAGGCTTCGGACACGTTTTCAGGGGCTGGATCACTGCTATGCACAGCAGCCGCATCTGCTCTAGGGTCAAGGTGAACGGCTACCTCTCGGAGCCGTTCAAAATCGCGCGGTCCATCCGACAAGGGTGCCCTCTCTCCTCCCTTCTGTATGTGTTGACTCTCGAGCCACTACTGCGGAAGTTGGAGTTGTTGCAGGGCATCCCTTTGGAACCGGGATTGCGGAAAGCGGTGTCGGCCTACGCCGATGACGTGACAGTAATGGTGTCGACGGCCTCCGAAATCGAGGCGGTCGGCACCTTACTGGAGGAGTACGAAAAGTTCACAGGGGCTAAGCTGAACCGGGACAAGTCGATCGGTTTGCAACTCGGCACGTGGAGGGGCAGACCGATGCCCTCCGATAGCGTCGTCGGACGCTGGATGGAGGGCCCGGTGAAGTTGCTCGGGGTCTGGTTCGGACCGGACCTCCAGGTGGAGAAAAACTGGGCGGAGGTTACGAACAGGGTGTTTGCACTGACCCAGAAGTGGGCCAGTTGCAAACTATCCCTGAAAGGTCGGGCGGAGGTGGCGAACACCTACATAGCGTCCGTCATCTACTACCGCCTGACCGTAGTGCCCTGCCCAAGGGAAACCCTCACCAAGATGGAGCGCGCGCTCTTCCAATTCCTTTGGAAGAGGCGGGCTCCTATGGTGAGGAGATCCATCTGCTGTCAACACCCTTCGAAAGGAGGGCTGGGGATGCCGTGGCTAATGATGCGTAAACACGCATTAAGGCTACGGCACCTCTACGTATTCCTCACCGGACAACCGGTGTGGGCCTCGTTTGTGAGACGAACCTTTCCCAGACTCGTCTCACTCACCGAGCTGCAATCCTGGGTCAAGCAAAGACCGAGAAAACTGGGCGCCTGGCACACTGAGTGTGCCCAGGCGCTCACCGCCCTCTGGCAGGCGGATCCGGTTATCAGTGGAGACTCCACCGCAACATTCTATAGAGGGCTGGTACGCAGCAGGTGCGACGACGCCCTCGGAGAAGCCCTAGACATGGAGGAGGACGAACTGGCCAGCCTGTTCGGTAGGACATTCAGCCCGGGACCTATGGACAACTTCCAGAAGTCCCTGGCCTGGCAGTGCTACCGAGGGGCTTTACCCGTTCGAGAAAGGCTCTACAGACACGGGCGCCCGGGTAGGGACCCCGCCAAAAAGATCTGTCCCAGATGCGTGTGCGACGAGGAAACCGTTGCACACGCATTAGTACACTGCTCGGGCGTAGCCGATCTGTGGGGCTATGTCGAACAACTGCTGTCAAGGGTGGGACCGATCCGGTTGACCACCGAGTCTATTGTAATGATCAAGCCGCCTCCCCCCTTCAAAGATGAAGCAGAGGCGGTGTTTCTGTGCGTAATAGCCATGGCGAAAGAGGTTGTATGGTGGACGCGTCTGAAAGGACTGAGGTCGGGCACCTTTCTCTCTGGCCAACAACTGGTCCGTTTCTTCCGATATCATTTCGGAAGAAGGATCAGGATGGAGAGAGAGGTGCTGCACCCCAGCCGTTTCTATGAAAGATGGGTGAAAGTGGCGAGAATGGCCCGTGTGAATGGGCCTTCACTCTACATCAGACTATAGGTGAGGAAGATGAAAGACCAAGGGAGCACCCCTTCTCTGTGCTCCTGAGGAGAAGGGTTGCACACTTTTTTCGGGGGTGTGTGCGACCCCCCAAGGCGCCTCCTCTCTATTGAGGATTTTGTTAAAAAATTTATTTTTTGTTATATCTTATTTTATTTTTACATTTTGTTATTGCCTCCTCCTTATTGAGGACGCCTTTTTGTGTAAACTCCCCCCTTTGTACTTGTCCCACTTTTGATGCCCTAGTGGCAAATAAAAGAAATATATCTATCTATTTACCTATCTACCTACCTACCGACCTACCTACATCTCTCTCTCTCTCTCTCTCTCTCTCTCTCTCTCTCTCTCTCTCTCTCTCTCTATATATATATATATATATATATATATATATATATATATAACTATCTATCTGTCAGTCTCACTATCTATTTATTGCGCCTCATCATTGATCATTGCTCTACTAAAATTAAGACAGTAGTTAATAACCGATAGTTTTCCATTCCCCCGGAGCAAAGTAGCCATTATACGATTGATGTATCACTTAGTTGCACTAAATGGATGATATCAAAGTCGATTACTAGTTCAATTTGTTAAACATTTTACGAGAATGTAGTTTCTGAACAAATTGCTATTTGTACCTCTAAAAGAAAAAAAGCTTAATAACTGATAAGTGAGCGACTTTAACTTAAGACTTAACAGTAATGATTTCAAATCTATTTATTGGCATATTTGCATGTATGTATGTATGTATGTATGTATGTATGTATGTATGTATGTATGTATGTATGTATGTATGTATGTATGTATGTATGTATGTATGTATGTGTATGTATGTATGTATGTATGTAT
>OZ024749.1:34210977-34215977 GCA_964016885.1 Eledone cirrhosa | reverse complement strand
TAAATGGAAATTGAAAAGGTGACTGAGGGTGATTATGATTTGTCTTAGAGGAGAATTAACGTTTATACGTGTTCATAATTTCACATAATACTAACACACATACGTACAGATACATATCGACACACATATACGTGCATATATACATACGCATACATATATAAGTATACGTACATACATAAATACATAAATACGTATATTAATATATACATACACATATAAATACATGTATTAATATATAAATACATAAAGACATGTATACATAAGTATATATATATGCATACATACATAGATACATATATTTATACATAAATACATACATACATAAATAGTGGCTGCCAACTCGTTTTCGAGTACGGCCACTACTTTATATCCATGTAGGAGAACCCCTACCGATGCGCTGAACAAGTGTGACTTTTTAGTCCAGCCAGCGACTTGAAAATTCTGGTACAAACACTACACTTGTGACAATTATTGACACATAGTGCTGGGCCCATGGTACCATGTGACGACAAGTGCAGAGAGATCTCCAGATATAAAGCAATGCCTGTGCCGTGAAGCTTTTATAGTGAGCAAAGGCACTGCACAAAGCCAGTCCCACTCTCTTAACCTAACATACATAAATACATACATACACACGTACATACATACATAAATACTTATATTCATATATAAATACAAATATACATACATAAATACATATATACATATATAAATATATACATACATGCATTCACACTTTCATACATGCATACATGCATACACACATACAAAGATACACACACACACACACACACACACATATATATATATATACATATATACTTACATACGCATAAACATAAATACATATATATATATACACAATGTTTCTGTTCATGGACGAAAGCTGTAAACTTCATGACACAAACTATAAAGTCGGGGACACACCCGTGACACTTTCTCATTGATTGACCATGCATTCACATCAATGAGACTCTACAGAATATTATATTAGAGGACACGAAGTATATGACTACAGAGAAAAAATATTAGTTAATAACAATATAACTAAATAACTCAAACAAACACCAACTAGAATATTAAGTATAGAAGCTGTATTAATAGCAACATACAAACGAAAGGAAGAGGAAGAAACGAAAAAAGTGGCAATATGAGTGAAAGAGAGAGATAGAGAGGGAGGGAGAGGGAGATAGTGAGTGATAGAGAGGGAGAGAGAGAGAGAGAGAGAATGAAGTGTGTGTGACGGATAGGCTTGTGCATGTGTAGGAATATTTATAGTAAAAGATTGAGAGATAGGGTGAGGTATATGCACACATACACACGCACAAACATATATGTATATATAAATAGGTATTGTAAGATATTGTAGAAAATATAATACGTACAAGAAAATGGATGGAAAATGAAAGAAAAAGTTAGATTCGAGTAATTAAAGCGTGTAAGTTGGAAAGCGAGAAAGAGTGTGAGTGAGAGAGGGAGAGAGAGGGAGATAGATAGATAGATAGATAGAGAGAGAGAGAAACAGGGAAGGGTTGGGAGATATAGAGGAATGTATATATATATATATATATATATATATATATATATATATATATATATATGTATATACGAAGGTAATCCCAAAAGTAAGGTCTCCAAAGCGATGGGGACGCAGAGAAACTGTTCGTACGGCTGTTGGCAACACTGTTGTGATTGGTGCTTCCTTCACTCGCAAACAAGCAAGCGCGCGCTCCGCTGGGATGCTCAATCTTGGCTTGGCAGCCATTGAGAATGGAGCTCCCGTTGAACGCTACCACCAAGTGCGAATTTCGCGCAGTTACTATATACGAGGGCAATCCCAAAAGTAAGGTCTCCTTCCGATATTGCAACTTATATATATATATATATATATATATATTTATATATATATATATATATATATATATATATATTTTTATATATATATATATATTTATATATATATATATATATATATATTTATATATATTTTTATATATTTATATATATATATATATATTTTTATATATATATATATATATTTATACATATATATATATACATGTATATATATATCTATATATATATCTATATATACATATATATATATACATATATTGTTATACTTTGGGAGGGTCATGTTGCCAATAAGAAACACACGCACCAGTTGCTTTCACTTCAATTTATTATATATTTATAAATTTATAAATTTACAAATTATACAAACTTATACATTTCTGGTTGGTTGGTTGGTTCCACAACCAGATAGTTGTTTATATATAGTCATAGTCCTTTCGTCACACACTCTGTGACCTCTTCAGTGACTGGGGATTCCTCTCTTTGTTTCTGTGCCTTTCCTTTCTTCTATCCTACGCCATTTTGTTTCTGTGTGTTGTGTGCTCAGTTTGCGCATGCGCCACATCCGGGTGTCTGTGTGTGTTTGTGTTCATTTATCTATTTGTTTATTTATTTATTTATTTATTGTTGGTTGGTTGTTTGTTCTATGTGTGTGTGTGTTTTCATTTTGTCCTGTGTGTGTTTTCATTTTGTCCTTAATTGTAAGTTGTGATGTTGCTGTTCCACACACACAGGACAAAATGAAAACACACACACACATAGAACAAACAACCAACCAACAATAAATAAATAAATAAATAAACAAATAGATAAATGAACACAAACACACACAGACACCCGGATGTGGCGCATGCGCAAACTGAGCACACAACACACACACAGAAACAAAATGGCGTAGGATAGAAGAAAGGAAAGGCACAGAAACAAAGAAAGGAATCCCCAGTCACTGAAGAGGTCACAGAGTGTGTGACGAAAGGACTATGACTATATATAAACAACTATCTGGTTGTGGAACCAACCAACCAACCAGAAATTTATAAGTTTGTAGATTTGTAAATTTATAAATTTATAAATATATAATAAATTGAAGTGAAAGCAACTGGTGCGTGTGTTTCTTATTGGCAACATGACCCTCCCAAAGTATAACAATATCGGTTTCAACACACGATTTCAGATAAAGAATCTTGCTAAACAAATTCAGAAACGAAATATATACATATATATATATATATACATATATACAGGGTGTCCCCAAAAATGTATACACACTTTCATTAGAATGCTATTGAAGTGTATATACATTTTATGGGACACCCTGTGTGTATATATATATATATGTGTGTGTGTAAGTGTGTGTGTATGTGTAAGTGTATGTGTAAGTGTATGTGTAAAAAGAGTGAGAGAAAGGGAGAAAGAGGCAAACAGTTGGGGAGAGAGAGAGAGAGAGAGAAGCGAGGGATAAGAGAGAGAGTGAGAAGCGAGGGATAAGAGAGAGAGTGAGAAGCGAGGGATAAGAGAGAGAGAGAGAAGTGAGGGATAAGAGAGAGAGTGAGAAGCGAGGGATAAGAGAGAGAGAGAGAGAGAGAGAGAGAGAGAGAGAGAGAGAGAGAGAGAGAGAGAGAGAGAGAGAGAGAAGCGAGGGATAAGAGAGAGAGAGAGAGAGAGTGAGAGAGAAAGGGAGACAATTGGGATTAACTTCGTGTCAGATAATATTTCACCATTATTTATTTCACTGAATTGGAATCATGACATATTTTTCTCGGAGTTTTCTTTTTCTTTCCAGAATCTATTTTTTTGTCATTTATTTTTCTGTTTCAATATCGATCTGAAGACAATATGGAATCTTTGCTTTGTACCATTCTGGGAACACATTGCTTTCTTCAAAGAAGGGCATGCTGCTTCGTTTTATCTAAAGTTCTTTAATTTTCAGTTCGTCATCTGTCTTTTGTCATGATTGGGTGGCTATACACACACACACACACACACACACACACACACACACACACACACACACACACACACACACACACACACACACACACACACACATGTATATATATATATATATGTATGTATATATATATATATATATATATATATATATGTATATATATATATATATATATATATAAATGAAAGGTATAGAAATTGTTTTAGCGATAAGCTCACAGTATTCCATAACATATATGCGACTATGTCGTCAAGATGGGAAAAATAGTTAACGTAAGATGTAGGAAAAATAATTCAAACTCATCTCAAAAGAGAATCAGGATATAAATTCATCCACCACAGAATTTAGTGAAATCCAGGGAAAAATCAATAGAGCCATGATAAAATAAAGTCTAAAATACTTATCCTTCAATTTGGAAAAACATCAAATGCTCTGTATAGTCTTGAAGACTCTTTCATGTATATATATATATATATATATATATATATATATATATATATATATATATAAACGGAAAAAATGAAATGAAATTTCATTTCCCACTCTTAGTACGGCTGTTATGTATGTATATATATATATATATATGTATGTATGTATATAGTGTAAGTGGTTCAATGAATTACTGGTGATGGTACCAAAGTGTATATATTAAGAAAAACGATGAAGTTTCTTTTACATGTATTTAGTTTTTTTAATTGTGTATCGACCTGTTACGCACGTTTCGCAGAGGAATAGCTCAAGGTCACCCATAGAGGTTATAAAGTCAACTACATTATCGATCTGCTCTTCAGACAGGTGATTCAACAAGAAATGCAATCTCCTGCGGAACGCCTGAAACAGGTCGATACACGATAAAAAACTAAACACATGTCAACGAAACTTTATCGTGTGTTTTAATATATACACACACACACACACACAGACACACACAGACACACACACACACACACACACACACACACACACACACACACACACACACACACACACACACACATATATATATATATATATATATATATATATATAGGAACGAGTAGGACCCCGACGGCTGAGCTCAAGCCGTTTCGACGGCTAATTCTGCGTCCAGAATTAGCCGTCGAAACGGCTTGAGCTCAGCCGTCGGGGTCCTACTCGTTCCTATTACCCACTCTACTACCCTAAGTATTGAGTACTTTGGTGCGTTATGGTCCAC
>OZ024749.1:34193477-34195977 GCA_964016885.1 Eledone cirrhosa | reverse complement strand
TATATATATATATATTTACACATATATTTTTTCCTCTGCTGCCACCCGTCTGTTTCGTTCTTTGTATCTTTACCCTTTCTAGCAGTCTCTCTCTCTCTGTTAGCCACTTCCTCCTCAACTTTCACTCACTCATTCTCTGTCACTACCTCTCCTCCTCCTCTTTCTTCCCGTTTGACCTGTCCGAATTCTTTTCTCGCGCGTTCTTGGCCAAGCCGGTATGAATTTTTTTTCTCTCTCTCTCTCTCGTCTGCGACTTCACAGAACTTATGTTTACCGAATTCGCAGACCAGACCCCTTCTTCCTCCCGTTAGACCTGTGCGAAATTCCTTCCTTGCTCACATTTCAACCAGGTTTGATGGTCTTTATTCTCTCGTTCACGATTTCACCGAGTTTATATTCTTAGAAATCTGGGACTTGTCTCTTTCTTCTCACTTTCTGTTGCTTAAACCATTTTGTTTGTTCACCCTAGCGTCCCCTTTATTTACGTGTCCCAACGACTTTTTTTAGCCGTTGTTCGCACCAACCTGAGGGATATGGCCTTTAAAGCGATGAAATGCCTACGACGGTTGGAAGGCCACTGATGAAGGACTTACTTTTTCATATGTAACCCATTTGCAACGCCGCAGCTCCATTATTATTATATTTACACACATATATATATACAAATACATATATACATATATATGCATATATATTTATATATATATATATACAAATACATATATATATATGCATATATATTTATATATATATATATATATATACAAATACATATATATATATATATGCATATATATTTATATATATATATGTATATATATATACAAATACATATATATATATATGCATATATATTTGTATATATATATGTGCACACCCCCATATATATAAATATATAGATATGAATACACACACACACACATATGTATATATATATATATATACATATGTGTGTGTGTGTGTATTCATATCTATATATTTATATATATGGGTGTGTGTGCACATATATATATACAAATATATATGCATATATACATATATATATATGTATATATATATGTGCACACACACACCCATATATATAAATATATAGATATGAATACACACACACACACATATGTGTATATATATATATATATATACATTCACATACATACATACGCACATGCATATATGCACACACACACACACATAGGTATATAGATATGAGTGTACATATATATATATATATATATATATATATATATATATATATATATAAATATATACGCAAAACACTCACATAGACACACAGACACTCATATACAAATAGATAAGATTTGAGGTGTTAGTTACTGTAGAGCTGACATACCAACAATATACAGCTTCTAAGATGGCGGAGTTATTTGGTGTCTGGTTTTCTAAGTGGAGACATTGACACTTAGAGTTTGCCAGAATAACTCGCATATGTTTTCACACATACACATACGCACAGACAAACACACACACTTACGCCCTTACGCACTCTCGCATCACACAGACAGACACGTGCTCTCACAAATATTCACACACATAGGCAGACGTACACGGACATAAATTAACGCATGTATTTACACATGTATTTACACATACTTATATACAGAGACACGCATGCACTCACACCCACACAGTCACACACATGCACTCCAGTCACACACACATGCACACACCTACACGCCCCCCCACACACATACAGTCGTAAGCGCCTAGAATCACGAGTACAAACACGCTCTCTTGCACATACACAAATAGGCATACATACACAGACACAGACATAAATTAACGCGTGCACTTACACATATATTTACACATACTTATACACAGGGAAACACACGCACTTATACGCACACTTTCACACACATGCATACACCTACACGCCCCCACGTTCAGTTGTACACGCCTATATACACGCAAACACACGTATAGACGAACACAAACACTCTCTACCTTACATATAACTCTCCAATGTATATAGAACTCTCTACTATACATATATATATAATTCCTCACTATATATATAAGTCTAAAGTCTGTCTGAAGCCAGAAGGCACATTTGGCCGGTGCTTATACCGGTTTCACGGTGTGCAGCGACTGAGAGTACAAGACAGCCCCCTGGACAGGACGCTAGTCCATCGCAGGGTTAAACCTCCAGCTATTGCTGATTATACTGGAACAACGTGAAATGAAGTGTTTTGCTCAATAACACAAACTGCAACGCAGGAATCGAACCCATGATATTATGATCGCAAGTGCAACACCCTGACCACTGAGCACACTATATTTAAAACTCTTCTATATTGCAATATTTAATTGAAAATGTCTTAATACTTTCCAAAGAAGTCTTTAGAGAATTGCTATAATAATTTGAATCGAAAATTGACCCTAAAAAGGTCACGGGTATTGCCCACATTTGACTAACATATAAAAACCATTATTACTTGTTTTGGCGTCTGCCGTTGCCGTCTATTCGAATATTTTTGGC
>OZ024749.1:34175977-34180977 GCA_964016885.1 Eledone cirrhosa | reverse complement strand
ATCTGTGCTGTATTTCGTCCGCTTCTAAAACCCCCAAATATTTGTAGCTGGAACCTTCTTCAATTGATTTTATGTGCTCTCCATTTGGCATTTTAATGTTGTTGCTTCTCTTGAATTTTCCCCTGTTCATAGTCAACACAGAACATTTTGTGAATCCTAATTCCATTTTAATATCCTCTGAGAAAATTGTAACAGTTTGAATTATGCTGTCCAATTGGTTCTAACAGTATTTAGGTCATCCATGAATAGTAGATGGTTCAACTTTTCATTCCCTCCACACAGATCATAATCAGATTTCACATTCTTCAACATTCATAAAAGAGGAATCATTTCCAGCACAAACATTTTTGTCGCTGAACGGAACGCCTTGTATACATTTGTTCGAGGGTTTGAAATTATTTCACGAATCATTAAATCGTATTTTTGTGGGAACCTTTGTCTTGTTTTGTGGCTAAACCAATCTGGATCCTAGAAAATCAGTCGGTTTTCCTTTATGCTCAGCCCTTCAGGGCAACAGTGGCGTGTAATTCACGAATGAATTTTCCAATTTCATTCCTACAGAAGAACAACTGACTATTCACTGAGTGGAACAACCAAGGTTCAACTCAAAGTTGAACCACAGCAGGAGGAAACAACAACAGAACAAGCGAAGCAAAAAAAAACATACAACAATTCTTTTCCAGTATTGTAAACAAATGACTCCATCTCAAAAACAAGAACCTGCTGATACTTTAGTAGGAACATGGGAAAACTCAGCAGAAGGGAGCTGTTAAAACAGCAAAATGCCGGCAATGACGGCGTCGGGTAAAATTTACCTCAAAGGACAGAAATCAGCAGCTAGAGGTGAGTTGGCTCGAAGAAATGATAGGAAGAAAGAAGAAAGGAATAAAATGGACGAGTGGAGATCAGAAACATTCAAATACACTCATCAGAGCCCAAGTTGTCGACTCCTCATGGTGGACTCGCAGTGGAAACTGATCACTGATCTCTGATCTCGATCAAGCGAACGACAACAGCCTGAGACAACAACAGTCTCATACGCAAGAAGAAGAGAAGCTGAAATAAATTGGAGAATATGAAGTGAAATGTTTTGCTACCGGGACCAGGAATGAAAGCCATGAAATAGTAATCGTGAGACAAAGAGACAAACACCCATTACTTCACATCTTCCATATGTCTTATATCGTATATCTGTTATATTTAAGTGTTGACGTTTATTTTTGTATTTTGATTTTAATAATTGTTTCTACTTTAGGCACAAGGCCAGCAATTACCCAGTGCATTACTGGTACTTTATTTTATCGACCCCGTAAGGATGAAAGGCAAAGTCAACCTCGGCGGGATTTGAACTCAGATCGTAAAGGGACGTAACTATGCTGGAAAGCATGGCGTCCGACCCTCTACCGATACTGCCAATCCAACGTGTTAATATAATTGTTTCTACTTTAGGCACAAGGCCAGCAATTACCCAGTGCATTACTGGTACTTTATTTTATCGACCCCGTAAGGATGAAAGGCAAAGTCAACCTCGGCGGGATTTGAACTCAGATCGTAAAGGGATGTAACTATGCTGGAAAGCATAGCGTCCGACCCTCTACCGATACTGCCAATCCAACATGTTAATATAATTGTTTCTACTTTAGGCACAAGGCCAGCAATTACCCAGTGCATTACTGGTACTTTATTTTATCGACCCCGTAAGGATGAAAGGCAAAGTCAACCTCGGCGGGATTTGAACTCAGATCGTAAAGGGATGTAACTATGCTGGAAAGCATAGCGTCCGACCCTCTACCGATACTGCCAATCCAACATGTTAATATAATTGTTTCTACTTTAGGCACAAGGCCAGCAATTACCCAGTGCATTACTGGTACTTTATTTTATCGACCCCGTAAGGATGAAAGGCAAAGTCAACCTCGGCGGGATTTGAACTCAAATCGTAAAGGGATGTAACTATGCTGGAAAGCATGGCGTTCGACCCTCTACCGATACTGCCAATCCAAATGATTCTATTTCTGATTTTCTAGATTCATTTTTTATGGGATTATATATAGGATGGTGGTCTTATGAACTAATATTTTCCTGCTAAGATCTGTTTCATGTTCCATAATATATTATGTGCTTTAATGGGTACTAGTCGCGCCTTCATCAATATAAAATGTTTCAAAGAAAGGCTGTTCTGTATATATATAATGTATATATATTTTGACGTATATATATGTATATATATATATATATATGCCTATATTTACGTATATATATATATATATATATATATATATATATATATATATATATATATATATATATATATATATATATGTATATATATATATATATGTATATATATATATATATATATACATATATGTATACATATATACACGTATATATATATATACATATATGTATACATATATACACGTATATATGTATATATACATATATGTATACATATATACACGTATATATATATATATACATATATGTATACATATATACACGTATATATATATATATATATATATATATGTATACATATATACACGTATATATATATATATATATATATATATATATATATATATATATATATATATATATATATATATATACATATATGTATATATATATACACGTATATATATATATATATATATATATATATATATATATATATATATATATATATATATAATACATACATACATACACACATACACATATATATACATACGCACACACACTCACACACATATATATGTAATATATGGATGGATTATCTATTCTTTGTAGTAAAGAAACTTTAAAGTGCTGCGGGGATGTTTTGGTAAGACATTGCAGTAAAGTCTCTTACAGTAGCATCGCTTCATTTTACTTGTTCACATATTATCTATCCACACACACACACACACACACACACACACACACACACACACACGCACATATATATATATATACACATATATATGTATATATATACGCGTACATTCAATACTGTGTTACACGTATATAAACGTGTAACACAGTATTGACAGCTGTAATGTATATATATATATATATATATATATATATATATATATATATATATATATATTAGAAAGTGACTTTTTTTTACAAAATGAAAAATAACCGAGGTGTCTTACACGAGTGAAAGTATAAAGAAAAATAGATGAAATCGAAAATGCAACTGGAGTCTTATTTAAAAAAAAAAATATATATTTATTTAGTTCCTTTACCGGTTTCGCAGTTCTTCTGCCTTTCAAAAGTAGAGTTGAGATGGTGGGTCTGTGGTTTTTCTCACATCTGGTTGGTCTTTGAATGTTACTTGTTTTATATGGAAAAAAGTGGCTCGAAACGCCAGGTTTTTAGAGAAGTAATTTGGTTGGTTGGTCAATAAGTATAATAAATTTCGCGCTAGTTCGCGTTACAAAGTTCTTTAAACAAGGGGGGGGGGGGGAGGGGGCTCAGGTTGTTTTTTCATATATGAGTGTTAGAATTTCTTTTTACTTAAAAAACAAATATATATATATTAAAATAACAGATTAAAGTTTAAGCAAAGAATTGCTGCTTTCACCCTTAACGGGATCTTCTGAAACTAAAAAAATCAATCTGTGAACGCAGATAATAGTCTACGACTTCATTTATACCGTAAACGTGGTTTTGTCTTGGCGTGTAATTGTTCTCAATTTTTCGAAATATTTGCTTCTGCGTTCACAGATTAATTTTTTTTAGTTTCAGAAGATCCCGTTAAGGGTGAAATCAGCGATTCTTTGCTCAAACTTTAATCTGTTATTTCAATAAATATTTGCTCTACGGTTCTTATATATTTGTTATATATTTATCCTTATCGAGCCCGTTTTGGATTTTAGTCCTCAACTTTATTGTTATTAACATATATATATATATATATATATATATATATATATAGATTTTGAGTTTATGTTGGTTGTATACCAACCTGAAATATATATAGCAGTAATAAACGAAGCTAAATTTTAATCATTTGACTTTTATTTAACTTTATTTTATATATATATATATATATATATATATATATATATATATATATATATATATATATATATATATATATATATATATATATATATATATATATATATATATATATATATATATATAGATATATAGAAGGAGCCTCTACAGGACTAGTACTGTTTCATTCAGATGAAATCTTCAGGAAGCTGGGTGTCATATTAAGTTCTGGTATTTATACATTTAGGTGGGGTGGTGGCTGGGGGGGGGGGGGATTTTTTGGGGTAGGATGGTATTTAGATACACAGGACCACAACATGGCACAGGCCGTTTTATCTTTGGGGAGTGGTCAATTAGCCAGAGTGCTTTTGTAAAATAAAATAAAAAGTAAATAAATAAGTAAATAAATAAATAAATAAATGAATAAATAGATAAATGAATAAATAAATAAAAATAAATAAAAATAATTAAAAACCCCAAGAATAGTAATTCAACAGATATATAGTAGGAAAATTTTTTTTAGGTGGGTTGGTATTAGAAGATAAACAAGACCGAATCATGGCACGGACTGAGGTGAGTGGTCAAGTTAACATACAAGCTACAGGTGGCCAGAGTGTTTTTGTAGAATGGAAAGAATAAAATATATTTACATACTCACAACCACATACATAAACACTTACACACACATATATATATGCATATCCATACACACACATATATATATATATACATATATATATATACACACAAGAAAAAAGCACATACACACAAATATACACACACACACGCATACACATACACACACATATATATGCATACACACATATATATACATATACATGCATATCTACACATACACACGTGCATATACACATATATATATACACATACATGTATGTATGTCTCTCGGTATAAACTATACTATACATACATATACATACATATACACACACATACATACATAACACATACATACACACACACAAACAAACACATACATACAC
>OZ024749.1:34144837-34164837 GCA_964016885.1 Eledone cirrhosa | reverse complement strand
AACCCCTACCGATGCGCTGAACAAGTGTGACTTTTTAGTCCAGCCAGCGACTTGAAAACTCTGGTACAAACACTACACTTGTGACAATTATTGACACATAGTGCTGGGCCCATGGTACCATGTGACGACAAGTGCAGAGAGATCTCCAGATATAAAGCAATGCCTGTGCCGTGAAGCTTTTATAGTGAGCAAAGGCACTGCACAAAGCCAGTCCCACTCTCTTAACCAAGATGATATTTACCAAAAAGAAGAACAAGTCAACATCATTGGATACCATCAGGGTTGCAGGTGTTATATCAGAGTTTTCCGGGAGAGATGACCCCTTAGTCTTTTGCCATTCATATATACTGCTATGTACATACTACATATATATAATTAAATACATACAGCTTTATACATATAGCTATATACACATAACCCTATACATATAACTATATACATATATCTATGTACATATGCATATATATATATATATATATATATATATATTTTAGTAAGTAAGTTAATTTTTTTTATTTTCTTATTTTACGTCTTTCATATATATATATATATATATATATATATATATATATATATATACGGAGATATATATACTCTTGTACTCTTTTACCTGTTCCAGTTCATGGTGCGGCACCGTCCTTGATATATATATATGGCTGAGTGGTTAGATTCCCAATCATGAAGTTGTGAGTTCGATTCCCGAACCGATCGATGCTTTATGACCTTGGGCAAGACACTCTATTTGATGTTGCGACTGATTGAGTGTATTAGCAATTTGAAAGACCAATGGAAACATTGTTTTCCCGGTCTGATTTGACGAAAGTCGATTGACTGCCGATATATATATATATAATTGTTTCTACTTTTGGCACAAGGCCAGCAATTACCCAGTACATTACTGGTACTTTATTTTATCTACCCCGTAAGGATGAAAGGCAAAGTTAAACTCCAAGCGGGATTTGAACTAATGAATATATATATATATATATATATATATATATATATATATATATATATATATATATATATATAATATATACACAATATATATATATATATATATATATATATATATATATATATATATATACAAGTAAAAGGTAAACAATATATATATAATATACATATACACAAAACTATACATATGACTATATACAATACTTCTTAAAATGTTGTTCATTTTGTGAGTGGATTGACATGTTTTTCGTCGACATCTTAAGATATCCTACTCTTAAGTGAGATTAAAAGCTACGTGTCTATGAATAAACTGGTGCAAGCTGTCAATGATTCCTTCATTTATTTAACATTCCCACTGTTTTTGTTTCTCGTTAAATGTGAGAATACTTTGTTTCGTCATTTAACAATTTTTTTTTTGTGGTTTCGTTGGTCAACTCAACGCGGAATATCTTTCCAGTTAACTATATCAACAATTATCAGTTTACACACACACACAGACCCCCCCCACACTTATACTTTATGCAGCCATATATATATATATATATATATATATATATATATATATATATATATCAAGTCATTAATTATGAATTGTCCGATTTCATTAATTATGAATTGTCCGATTTCATATATATATATATATATATATATATATATATATATATATATATATATATATATATGGCTGCTAAAATGAGAATGTGTGTGTGTGGGGGGAGGGGGGGGGGGGAGGTTGTGTCTGTGTGTGTAAACTGATAATTGCTGATATAGTTATGTGGTTTCTTGAAGGCAGATGTTATGTCTGTCTTCAGTCAGAATGAATAAATATTTATTCATTCTGACGACTGAAGACAGACATAACATCTGCCTTCAAGAAACCACTGGTAAATGAAATAATTATCTTATGTTGTTTATTACATAACTAATAAGCTCTGTAGCCTACATAGAGCACTCTTTTTTCCTGTACCTTTCCGACGGAAATACTTCATTTATATATATATATTGGTAAAAGGAAAAGAAAATGCTGACAAATTGTTCCCAGTGAAAAATAGTTTAATTAGGTATAAGTAAAAATTAGTAATAGTATTGGTTAGTATTCAGTTTTGGTTTTAAGTTTTTACCGGTTGCGCATTTCTAATGCTTTTCAAAAATAATTTTGAGATAGAGCGCCCGTGATGTTTGCTCTAATCTGATTAGTTTTGGAAATTCTACCTGTTTTAAGGGTTCGGAATTCTATTTCAAAGAAGGACAACGTTTTATAGTAAAACACAATTTCACATGCGCATCAGAAAATCTAATATATGTATTAACTTGCTCAGGTTGTCGAGAACAATACATAGGCCAGACCAAAAACAGCCTCCGCCAACGCATGACTGTCCATAGATCCCAAATTAGAATACGGGAATACAGGAAAATACCACTGAGTGAACACATTGATACCTGTGCCGCCCAAAATCATCCCAACTTCAGAATCTTTCCCCTCTACAAATTTAAAGATAATGCCACCCACACCCAGCGCATCAGCAAGGAATCTCACTTTATTAACAAATACGGACCCCGTCTAAACACTTCTCCCTAAGACGAACCCACAACATACACACGTCAACATACATACCTACATCAGCATACATCTCTATCCACATATAAACACAATGACATACATAAACACACATGTTCTATGGTGCAACACAAATATACACAAATTTGCATACCTTTTGATGTCTATAGATATAAACGTGCCTACACACACACATACCTATACGCACACATGCATTGCACACTGATGGGCAGATACATATTTGTACACAAGTATTCCAATACGGCAAGGCCTAATGGATTCCCCTTGCAGTACGTACAATCTGGACACTCACACACACCTTGGTGTTATGACAATACTATATATCATTTCACACCTTTTGTTATTAAGGTTTTTGATGTTCTATTGAGAGAATCGTTTTTACTGAAAATATCGAATAATGTACACCATTTTTACCAGTATCACAAAAATACTGGTCCACCCCCACACCCACACATTCACACACACACACACACACATATATACACACACACATACACACGCATACATTAACATACAAAGAGACACACACACACACACACACACACACACTTCTCCGTATAAGACAAGAGCTGAAAAATATCTTTTAACATGTTAAAATATCCTCCACACGCGTACAGACACATTCCTACTGACCGATCCCTCTACCACGAATTACTCTGCTACACACACACACACACACACACACACACACACACACACACACACACACACACACACACACTTGTCTTAATAGGCATCTGAACTGTTGACCTGTCAGCAGGCTGCGGTTCGCACACACATCCTGCTGACCATTATCACAACAACGAACCTCTTTACTACTACTACTACTACTACTACTACTAACACACATATTTGTCTTGAAAGACTTATTTTTCAGTGACTTCTCAATCAGCCGAGACAAACCTACATTTGGCGCAAAATCAATTTTTTACATTCACATGACCTCTACCGACCAATCAAAATTGTTTTGACCACAAGAATTTTTTCATACATCTGGAGCCACTTTTTTTACATAAAACAGGTAGAATTTCCAAAACTAATCAGATTAGAGCAAACATCACGGGAGCTCTATCTCAAAATTATTTTTGAAAAGCATTAGAAATGCGCAACCGGTAAAAACTTAAAACCATAACTGAATACTAATCAATACTATTACAAATTTTTACTTATACCTAATTAAACAATTTTTCACTGGGAACAATTTGTCAGCATTTTCTTTTCCTTTTACCAATATATCATAACTCGTGTGTTACACCTCTATTCTTTTAAATATATATATATATATATATATACATATTGTTATACATATATAATATATAATATATATATATATATATATATATATATATATATAGATAGATAACTTTCTATTTATTTGCCACCAGAGCATCAAAGATTGGGAAAAATACAAGGGGGGGGGGGGAGAGTTTACATACATTTCAAAGGACGTGTAAAAACGTATAACAAATCAAATTCAACAATCGAAGTCGTCAATAGGGAGGGGGCGTTGACGTGGGTCGCCCCCCCCCCACCCCCGAAAAAAATGTGCAACCCTCCTCATCAGGAGCACAAAGAGCGGGTGCTCCCCTCCTCTCTCACCTACAGGCTGATATAGAGAGAAGGCCCATTCACTCGGGCCATTCTCGCCACTTTCACCCACCTTTCATAAAACTTGACAGATAGATAGATGTGTGTGTGAGCACCCGTGTGCGATTGTCTGCTTGTGTGTGTTCTACCATAGTATTCTTTATGACCGCTTTCCTTCTTTAACAGTGATAAATGTCCACATAATTGAGTGGAAGTAATCATGCAGTAATTTGTAAGATATCTAACATTATATTATTCATTAGGAATTATTAAGTAATCTAAATATAAACTATATTTCTTCTATATATAAACCAACTCTTTCGGTAAAAATATCTTTCAAGTAATCTTAGTGAGAGGACAGAATTTCTATATATTAAGATTATAAGTTTCTGATGAGACAGAATAATAATGTTAAATATACAAGAGACTGGGAAACCATGTTGGTCATCTGAAGGACGGGACTATCGTTTCTAGATATAGTCACCGCACCGTGTCAAATTAACGGTGGAACTTGAGTTTACCATAGAAAGCAATAGCCAAGAGCATGTAACGACTACCTGCGTTACATCGTAGCCAGGAAGTGGGGGAGGGAGAGGATGGGAAGCACAAAGAGGTTCACGCATGCGTAATTTCAAATGGCCAAGTGAGGGATTTACAAAATTGATGTTTACAGGACACCTTATACTAACAGTAAGTAATAAAGTCCTTAATTTTTTAAAATATTGTTTTTCACAAAAGCCGAGGGATATTACAAGCAACGCCTTGACCTTTGGTATCTTTAATAAACTCCATTCCTTTTGCAGGGAGAAGCTTTTTAACCGAGCATAACACCTTAGTTCTTGGCCATGTGTGCTGGTGTTTTTGAAAACTGTTTAAAAAAAAAAAAATTTTTTATTATTACATCCTATCTCCTAGAGTCTAGGACTTAGACTATAATAGCTTTTTTATTTTTAATCTTCAGAGTCGTTAGTTGATAAAATTTTGAGGATAAAATTTAGGGCTTTTCCTATAAAATTTGAGGCTTTTTGAAAGAATATAGCCTTCAAAACTCTCGTGTTTCCCCCATCTCCCAGAATAAGCCCTGGCATGATTATGTTGCTATCCAAAATAAGCCTTATCCTGAAAATAAGCCCTAGAGCATTTTTACGAGGAAAATTAATCTAAATAATATACAACTCAGAGTATTGCTGTTTACTAACATAATAAATTATTTTTAGGTAAACTAAAAATGAAAACATTGTTTCTGATTTAGGCACAAGGTCAACAATTTTCGGGAATGGCAAAGTCGATCAAATCGACCCCAGTCCATTACTGGTACTTTATTTAATCAACCCCGTACAGGGGCGGTGGAACTGGGGTGGGGGGTGGTGGTGGGGGAAACCATGGGGCCTATTTTCTCCCCAAAATACACACATCTATTTATATATGTGCTACAATCGCATATCGAAGTTTTTTTTTTAATAACTTGGTTGATATTTGATAACAAGTAAACTAATCACAGGAACTAAATTGACCAAATTTGCCCCCCCCCCCGTCCACCCGCCTCATTCAGAAATGCTTCCATCGCCCCTGCAGAAAAATGAAGGTTTGGATCGTGGAGCGATTTATTTGCAACGTGTCTTCAGGATATGTTCTAGACCTTTCTCAGCATTCGTGTGAATGTGCCATTAATCCTCTTTAGAGGAATAAGAATCGTACATGCTCGCCCCTTATCTCCTTTTGTTGTGGAACTCTTCTTTTGTCATAAATGAGTCTCGAACACACTTTGCATTTCTTAAGACTTTATTTCTGAAGCAATGACAGAAGAAGTTCTCACCACGTCTGTGTCCATGAGTAAACTATTTGCAAAGTGACGAAAGCGCTTTGACGTCCAGCAAAGAAGAGTTCCACAACAAAACGAGACTAGGGGGGACCCTGTACGACTTTTATTTCTTATTCCTCTACTCTTAATTTCAACACTAACAAAGAGACGTTCTGTTATAAAAACACGATGACAGCCTCAATCGATTGAAATGTCTTTATTCACTGTTTCATAAAATATGAAAAAACGAATAAAGTCTTTTGTGTTTCTGTTAGAAATGTTAATTTTATATTCTTTATGGTGTCTATGTTTTTTAATCCAATCATTCTTTTAACTTCACATCATTTAACCATTCAAATTTCAGATAGCTGTAAATTACCGTTATAATTTGTTTATGTATTTATATGTAATATAGGCTTTCGGGAAATGTTATTATTTTAAAAAAATATTTGTTAGTGATTGCGACGCCATTACATTCACTATTATTTGTAACATTTCAACGAAAACGTTAACAAATTATCCCTTTCATCTAAATATTGTTGATAATAACCACACAATTTAGTTATAATACTTTAGAAAAGTTCAAAAAGATGAATAATGATTTACAGGGAAACAGGCAATTTTGTTTATATATCTTTGTTTATATATCTTTGTTTATCTTAACAACCTTGCCGTTTATGCTTCATCGTCAATATATTTAATCAGTGAGAAAGCATTATTCATAGTCGTTTGTTGAAACTAACACAGAACAAATGTTTATTTATGTGTAGTCAATTGATTAATTTTGTTCTGTTGATGTATTGTGGAGAGGTTTTCTTTAAAAAAAATCTTAACAACACACAAAGAGACGGTCTCCAACACGTGGAAACACGGTTCTTTCATTGGAATTTAGATATCAATCAGCTAGTATGTATGTGTAAATATGTATATACATGTATGCCAGTGTAATTTATATGTGTAAATATATATATAGATGTATATATATATACATGTATATACATATTTACACATGTAAATTACACAGGCAAACATGCATATATATATATATATATATATATATATATATATATATATATACACATGTATATACATATTTACACATGTAAATTACACAGGCATACATATATATATATATATACATACATATATGCATATATATGCGCGGGGACATAGAAATAATCGGGCTGGATACCCGATTTCGCGGTTAAACCACTGGGAGTGAAGGACCCCTAGCCTTTGTCAGGGCATTCTTCTAGGAGAAGGCAACTCAGGAAACTGGGATAACTCCGACCTAAAACCTGCGGCTCAGTAGTTACCGATGATGTTGATCTTTTCTTGTTATAGCTACTGTCGCTCAGAGAGTGGGATTGGCTCAGTGCACAGTCTTTCCTCACTTTAAAAAAAATCTTTACGCACAGGCATTGTACGATAGAATTAATTGATAATTATTAATAATTGTTTCCACTTTTGGCACAAGGCCATCAATTACCAGTACATTACTGGTACTTTATTTTATCGACCCGTAAGAATGAAAGGCAAAGTTAACCTCGGCGGGATTTGAACTCAGGCCGTAAAGGGACATAACTATGCTGGAAAGCATGGCGTCCGACCCTCCACCGATACTGCCAATCCACCGCCCTATTGATAATTATTAATAATGTTATATCGTGCAATGGCCATACTCGATAACGAGGGGGCAACGATCATGAATGTATGCATTCTTGATTGTTAAAAAAGCAAGTGTCTTTTGTGGTTATGAAAACGGAAAAGGAAGGGCAAGACAAGGGCTGTAGGGTCACAGAAGATGGGGACAGGGAGGGTGATATATGCATGTATGTATGTATGTATGTTTGTGTGTGCATGTATGTATGTATGTTTGTGTGCAGGTATGTATGTATGTATGTATGTATGTATGTTTGTGTGCATGTATGTATGTATGTATGTATGTATGTATGTATGTTTGTGTGCATGTATGTATGTATGCATGTATGTATGTTTGTGTGCATGTATGTATGTATGTATGTATGCATGTTTGTGTGCATGTATGTATGTATGTTATATATTATCATAGATTCTGGTATGTAACTAGCTGCTGCTTCTTTGCTTTAAGAATGTTTTTTTTTATCTATTATGATATCAATCTTATTCCTTACAATTGTACCCAGCTTGCTATATTTATATAACTTCACTGAGAGCTTATTGGTAAAGATCGATAATATATATGTGATAGAAGCTCTGTTCTTTATATCTGTAGGCTTATGTATGTATGTATGAATGTATGCACGTATGCCACTTGGTGCTACTGGTAACATGTATCCCAGTACAACCTGTCCCATGGTTGGGTCGTTGGCGACTAAACTGGCAACCCTACCAAGGTTTCTTGATGAGGAGGGTGACTTTGGACATCCTGCAGGACTAAAAGCAAAACCTGTCAAAGGGCAAAGGAGCTCTTAAGAGTCAATGGCCATCCATTGTCAAGGCAGAATTCTAGAAGAAGGAAAACTCTGATTTAACACCTGCAACCCTGATGGTATCCAATGATGATGACTTGTTCTTCTTTTTGGTAAATATCATCTTGGTTAAGAGAGTGGGACTGGCTTTGTGCAGTGCCTTTGCTCACTATAAAAGCTTCACAGCACAGGCATTGCTTTATATCTGGAGATATCTCTGCACTTGTCGTCACATGGTACCATGGGCCCAGCACTATGTGTCAATAATTGTCACAAGTGTAGTGTTTGTACCAGAGTTTTCAAGTCGCTGGCTGGACTAAAAAGTCACACTCGTTCAGCGCATCGGTAGGGGTTCTTCTACATGGATATAAAGTAGTGGCCGTACTCGAAAACGAGTTGGCAGCCACCATGCACGTATGTACGAATTTATGTATGTATGTATGTATGTATGTATGCATGTGTGTATGTATGTATGTATGTATGTATGTATGTATGTATGTATGTATGTATGTATGTATGTATGTATGTATGTATGTATGTATGTCCGTCTGGTTTTATAATTTCACAAAGTGTTACCAATAGAGAGAGAGGGAGTCGGTTTCTAACATAGTCACAAGACTCTCTCATTGGAATTTACACATCAACTAGGTAGATATGTATGTATGCATGCATGTGTAGATATGGATGTTATTGTATGTGTAGATGTGTATGTTTTGAGTTGTATGTGTGCATGTGTATATGCTTTGTATCTGTACATGTATATATGCAGTTATTAGATGCAACATTTTTGGAATGTTTTACATATTTTTACTGTTCCATTAATGGATTGTACTTGTAATTTCCTAACTAGTTGTGTTCTTTCTGTTTCTGTGAAGCCTAGCTTCTCAATATGTATGTATGTATGTATGTATGGCTTGGCTCCGCGGTCGGAATTTTACATATCTGTATACCCGCTCAGCATTTCCCCATGCATTGAGTACTCCCATGCATTGAGTACTCCCATGATTAATGATCTCGGTTTCTGACTCGCAGACTCTCTATCTGTCTCCCCCTCCCTTCTCCACCCCTCTCTCTCTATATATATATATATGTCTACACACACATAGGTATATGTACACGAAGGTGATAGCTAGCAATGTGTACATATTTATTCGAACCCTACAGTTTTACATGTAAGGATGTAACATTAGCTTACATTATTCTTCCTCGTTTTTCGATTAGCGATTTTAAGAGAATAATAATAATAATAATAACAACAACAACACCAATGATACTAATAAATAAAAGAATTAAAAAAATAGATACAACAAAAGTGTCACTTAGAAGTGTCTCCATTCTAGTATTGTACGAATTTCTGTTATTTGTGAGGAAGTATAAGATGGTAATAGTAGAGTGCCGTCTAAATATATTCCAACATCTAGAGATATTTACATAAGCAGTAGGATGTGAGACATGATTATAGTTGTCACGGAGTTATGCAAATCCAATATGTAATAATATCTTAGAGATTTACGCACGAAATGCCATATTAGATACGGCTTTTGCTCGTTGATCTCGAGTAGTGCGTAAATTCTTGATTCATTAAATCCTGGATAAAATATAATCCTTGACCTAACGACTGTAAATCAAAGATTTACATCTAACTAAACTGTGTTATTAATGTTCAGAGCATATCGTATTTCGTAATGGTTGTAAGATACAGGAACTTTTGAATACTGCAAGCTTTTGCGACATTAAAATGTTTCTGTCGCAGAGTTTCGTCTGTTGCAATGGGCTTCATAGAACAAGATGGTGTCAAAAATTCTTTATATATATTTTGAAATTATTGCTGTATATAATAATAGCCAATGTGTGTTTATTTAAAAATTCATAGACAATAGAATCATAAACACATATACATAAACAGAGACAAAATATAATATATACATATGTATATATATATATATATATATATATATATATATATATATATATATGTATATATATATATAAATTATAGCAGAAATATATATATACATAAATTATAGCAGAAAGGAGAAACGGATATTGTTTCTTTATAATTCGTTATTAATCTTGAAGTATGAGGGCGGTGGATTGGCAGTATCTGTAGAGGGTCAGACACTATGCTTTGCAGCATAGAGTTAGGGCCCTTTACGGTCTGAGTTCAAATCCCGCCGAGGTTAACTTTGCCTTTCATCCTTATGTGGTCGATAAAATAAAGTACCAGTCACGCACTGGGGTCGATTTAATCGACTTTCCCCTCCCGCAAAATTACTGGCCTTGTGCCTATATAAGAAACCATTATTAATGTTGAAGTATAGGGCGGTGGATTGGCAGTATCGGTAGAGGGTCGGACTCCATGTTAGGGCGGTGGATTGGCAGTATCGGTAGAGGGTCGGACGCCATGTTAGGGCGGTGGATTGGCAGTATCTGTAGAGGGTCGGACGCCATGTTAGGGCGGTGGATTGGCAGTATCGGTAGAGGGTCGGACGCCATGTTAGGGCGGTGGATTGGCAGTATCTGTAGAGGGTCGGACTCCATGTTAGGGCGGTGGATTGGCAGTATCGGTAGAGGGTCGGACGCCATGTTAGGGCGGTGGATTGGCAGTATCGGTAGAGGGTCGGACGCCATGTTAGGGCGGTGGATTGGCAGTATCGGTAGAGGGTCGGACGCCATGTTAGGGCGGTGGATTGGCAGTATCGGTAGAGGGTCGGACGCCGTGTTAGGGCGGTGGATTGGCAGTATCGGTAGAGGGTCGGACGCCATGTTAGGGCGGTGGATTGGCAGTATCTGTAGAGGGTCGGACTCCATGTTAGGGCGGTGGATTGGCAGTGTCGGTAGAGGGTCGGACGCCATGTTAGGGCGGTGGATTGGCAGTATCTGTAGAGGGTCGGACTCCATGTTAGGGCGGTGGATTGGCAGTATCTGTAGAGGGTCGGACGCCATGTTAGGGCGGTGGATTGGCAGTATCGGTAGAGGGTCGGACGCCATGTTAGGGCGGTGGATTGGCAGTATCGGTAGAGGGTCGGACGCCATGTTAGGGCGGTGGATTGGCAGTATCGGTAGAGAGTCGGACGCCATGTTAGGGCGGTGGATTGGCAGTATCTGTAGAGGGTCGGACGCCATGTTAGGGCGGTGGATTGGCAGTATCTGTAGAGAGTCGGACGCCATGTTAGGGCGGTGGATTGGCAGTATCGGTAGAGAGTCGGACGCCGTGCTTTCCAGCATAGTTACGTCCCTTTACGGTCTGAGTTCAAATCCCGCCGACGTTGACTTTGCCTTTCATCCTTACGGGGTCGATAAAATAAAGTAGCAGTAATGTACTGGGTAATTGCTGGCCTTGTGCCAAAAGTAGAAACAATTAATGTTGAAGTATATCACATCACATTAGGTTCTTTATGACAGGTCTCGTAAAATTGTGTGAAACGAACTAAAATAGCGGAAGATAACAGCTATATTCTACTTCAAAATTTATTTCAGCTTTCATGTATTTTACGTTTGTTAAATTTGATTCCATTGGAAGACTGGTAGTTTCGTGATATGGTAATTAAACTTAATGTTTAATTAAACTCTCTATTTATTTATTTAATGTAGAAAATCACAAATCGACAATCATTTTACCACTATGATGATAATGTTGGTGAAATAGACGTAAAAGTTGAAGCGAATGAAATTTATGTTGTTAAAGTAGTTATACCTTAATGATAAGGGAGATGACGGTAGCGATAGCATAATTACTTCACCTAACTTTTATCGATAGTAGCGTAATGTATTAAATGAAATGTGGCACACACACACACACTCAGATACAGACATAAACACAAAGACACAAACACATACACGCACAGACACAAGCACACATACACGCATCGGGGTCATACTTGTTCCTATATATATATATATATATATATATATAACGAAGGAGGTGTGTGGTAAGGAACCAGATACACCATAATGCACCAGAGTACTCAATACTTAGGGTAGTAGAGTGGGTAATAGGAAAAAGTATGTCCCCGACGGCAGAGCTCAAGCCGTTTCGACGACTATTTCTGGACAGAAATAGCCGTCGAAACGGCTTGAGCTCTGCCGTCGGGGTTATACTTTTTCATATATATATATATATATATATATATATATGCAAACACATACATATGTCTATATATATGTATGTATGTATGTATGTATGTATCCAATGATATTGACTTGTTCTTCTTTTTGGTAAATATCATCTCGGTTAAGAGAGTGGGACTGGCTTTGTGCAGTGCCTTTGCTCACTATAAAAGCTTCACGGCACAGGCATTGCTTTATATCTGGAGATCTCTCTGCACTTGTCGTCACATGGTACCATGGGCCCAGCACTGTGTGTCAATGATTGTCACGGGTGTGGTGTTTGTGCCAGAGTTTTCGAGTCGCTGGCTGGACTAAAAAGTCACACTCGTTCAGCGCAACGGTAGGAGTTCTCCTACATGGATATAAAGTAGTGGCCGTACTCGAAAACGAGTTGGCAGCCACCATGTATGTATGTATATATGCATATATATATATATATATGTATCACACACAAACGCACACACACACACACACATATATATATATGTATATATATACACATATACATATGTGTGTGTGTCAGAATTATGAGGGATGAAGATTAGAAAGCCAGATTACCAGTGGAATTACTTTCAACCTTTCACGTTATCAACTATTCAGTCCTTACTAAATTTATAACTGTACAGAGACCTGATTAAAAGAATATGATAAATATTTGCCAATTCCATGCTCTGCTGTCATAAACATAATTAATTAACCCGTCGGGATTAGAGTTATAGGCCGTTTAATAATCAATCATTATTGATATGTTGTTGATGGCAATGGAGGTAGTAAAAATACTAACTGAAAATGATAAATTATAAGTTAAATACTATTTACATAGGTGGAAACAAGGCAGAGTTGTTAGAACGTCAGATAGAATGCTTTGCGGTATTTATTCCGGTTCTCTGATCTCGGAGTTCAAATCCCACCGTGGTCAACTTTGCCTTTCATCCTTTCGAGATCGATAAAAAAGTACCAGTCTAGTACAGGGGTCGATTCTTCTTCTGTATCTCTTTCTAATTTTTTATCTTTTTCTGGAAGAAATCTGCTGTACTCTGGCCTGGAGAGGGAGGGGCTCCACCACGCTTAAAATGTCCCAGAAACGCCCTCCTTCTCACTCCCCCTCCCTCATTTTCTATCCTTCTCTGGAAGAAATCTGCTGGACTCTGGCCTGGAGAGGGATGGGGTCCACCACGATTAATATATCCAAGAAACCCCTTATATCAATACGGTGCCCCTACGACTCTATCAGGGGTTACGGGGCCATACCAACACTATTTACATAGATGAAGACCAGGCAGAGATGTTAGAGGCATTGATACTTATTCTGGCTCATAACGCTCTTAGTTCAAATCCTACCCAGGGCAACTTTGCCTTTCATCCTTTCGATCCCAAAACGCAAAGGGCCGTAACTCTATGCTGCCAACCCACCGTCCTAAAATATTTTGATCTTGGATTGAAATACTTTTCCTCTTCTAACCTATCCAATCACAATGTCTTATACGATTAGGCCACAACACCACACACACACACACTACCACGCATAAAATGAAAGCCTTTCTCTGATATATTTATCTGCTAGAAATAGCAGCCAAATCTGCTATAAATCACCACCACTACCACCAACAGCAGTAGCACCACCAACAGCAGCACCACCACCAACAGCAATAGCACCACCACCACCATCACCACCAACAACAGCAGTAGCACCGCCAACAGCAGAAGCACCACCACCACCACTAACAGCAGTAGCACCACCACCACCACCACCACCACCATCGCCACTAACACCACCACCACCACCATTAACAACAACACCACCACCAACAGCAGTATCACCCATAACAGCAGCACCGCCACGATCTCCACTAATACCACCACCACCAACAACACCAACACCAACACCACCAACACCAACACCACCAACACCACCACCAACAACAACAACAACAACAACAACAGCAGCAGCAGCAGCACTAGCAGCACCAACGGACAAAAAATGCTTCTAAGTTCAAATCCCACCGAAGTCAACTTTCTCTTTTATCTTACTTGGAGTCAATGAATTAAGGTACCAGTTAAGTACTAGGGTCGATATATTCAATTTCCCTTTCCCAAATTACTAGCTTATTATTTCTATCATTGGTTTTGTTAACCACGCGTATTGAGTGCACTGTTCTCTTACAGCAATACCCAACTCAGATATTCATATAGATTTGTTTTTAAAGCGAGACATTCCATCCTAACTCAGTAGTGATTAATATTAATGCCTGAGGTTATTTTTTTCTGATTTCTCTATTATTTTGCACAAGCATATCCTAGTAATGTTACTTTCTTGTTTTTAGTGACATGTTTGGTAGTGTTTGTATATTTCCTTATAAATATTTCTTTCTCCAAAAATGAATGTATATATATTCTGGTCTGATCCACAACTAAACTGCCTGAAACAACGTAGAGTGTGATTAATAGCTTTTTGCTGTTCACAATTCAATATTATGTTGTTAGAAATAAATAAATAAACAAATAGATATTATTACTGTGGATTGACAGTATCGGTAGAAGGTCGGACACCATGCTTTGACGCATAGAGTTACGCCCCTTGCCATTCTGAGTTCAAATCCCGCCGAGGTTAACTTTGCCTTTCATCCTTACGGGGGGTCGATAAAATAAAGTACCAGTAATGTACTGAGGTAATTGCTGGCCTTGTGCCAAAAGTAGAAACAATTATTATTACTATATGTGAGCAACGTCTTCTTCTCCCGCTTTCTCTCTCACACACACACACACACACACGCACACGCACACGCACACATATACGCACACACACGAACACGCACACACACGCCCTCCACACACGCACGCTCACACACGCACTCTCTCTCTCATACACATACTCACATGCACACACACACACACACGCACGCTCACATACACGCACGCTTACACACACACACACTCTATCCCACTCTATCCCCCCTCTCTCTGTCACACACACACACGCACGTTCACACACACACACACACACACGCAAATACACACTCTCTCTTTCTATATCCCCCCTCTCTCTCACACACATGTTCACACACACACACATGCCCCCACACTCTCTCTTTCTCTCTAAACAAATGACGTCCCTTCTCTCTTTACCTATGTACTTTCGTTTGTTACTTCCCTTCTCTCTATATAGTTGAGGGCGACGTCATAACTTTCTGCCTATCTTTCTCTTTCTGTTACCTCGAAAACATACGGTGTTCTCTTTTCTCTCTCTATGTATATATCTCTCGCTTGGAGCTCCCCCTTTCTCTATATATAATGAGCCTGACGCACGGACGGACAAACAGCGCTCTTATTGTAATATACATTGCCCTTTCTACAACTGGTAATCCATGTTTATTAACTATATCTGAAATAATATATTTTTTGCCCTCTTATACTGTTCTCCTTTCTCTTGAGAAAGGACTTTCTGCTCGAAATGTCGAAAGACATTTTGTTTCCTTCCGGCGTAATGCATTAACTTTATAATTTTGTTTCGTTGCTGTTTTTATCACGATTTGCCTTTTTGGATTTTGCATTTATCTATTACATACACTTTCTGCGAACTTCTATCTTTACTACAGTTTAAGTTTAGGTGTAGTAAAGATAATGTTGTTGTTGCTGTTGTTTTTGGATCTGCTCTGTCAGTTCTGATGATGAGTGTCATAATTGTTCGGCCGACGGAACAATCTGCACAAGACATGTGTATCCATAACGTAGTTCTCAGGGAGATTCAGCATGACAAGATTGGCTATTTGAATTCAGCATGACAAGATTGGCTATTTGAATTCAGCATGACAAGGTTGGCTATTTGAATTACATGCATAATTAATTTTCGCTATCTAAATGAATTGGGGGCAACTTGAAATAAAATGTCATGCTCAAGGACACAACGCAAGTTGGGAATCGAACCCACAACCTTAGGATCGTAAGTCAAGGATCCGAATCACATAGCCCCGTGTCTTCACCCACGGCGTAATACATTAAAATTAGATCTTTGATATGCCTAGATGTGTTTGATTTAAACTGCCCTGTCTTCTGACGATTTATAATCATTTCTAAGTTCTCATTTCATGCTCTATTTCATTTTCTTAACATTACCAGTCGTTATACACTTTTTATCCTCAACTGTCTCTATATTTATAAACTTTATGCCATACCTAGTTACTTACTACAGAAAATAACTCTTTATTTTTCGGTGTTTTCTTATTAAGTTATAAAATTTACTTTTATTTTCTATTCGCTTCTTTGATATCCCTACTTATATAATAAATCCCTCATTCTTACGAGTATTAGGTGCAAAGTAAATATTTCCCGTGCACATTATACTACATCAGACACATTATTATCTTAATGTGTTTTCACAATAGCTTTAAATGAGCTTTTCATTGCACCGGCACAAGAAAGGCTGTATTAGACAGATGAGTGCAGTACTGACCTGTTGAAGAGGTTACTTTGCGTTACATTGGGTTATTGTTTTATTTTACTATTTCATGATATTTTTAGTGTAGCTCTTGTTTATTTTGAAGACTTTGATATTAGATAAAAGGGCGAATTAGAAGTTGTTAGAGAAGGGGTCTCAAGCATGTGGCCCGCAAACTAATTTTCTATGGGCCGCGGCAGAACAATTTTCGTGATTAATATTTTCCTAAATATTGGTTATTTGTCCTTCACTCCTTCCACAACATTTGCAGCAACCTATCAGCTATACTACAGTATCGATAGAGCGTCGGACAACATGCTGTGTAGCAAAGAGCTACGGACGTTTACGTTCTGAGTTCAAATCCCGCCGAGGTTAGCTTTGCCTTTCATCCTTACGGGGTCGATAAAGTAAAGCACCAATCACGCACTGGGGTCGATTTAATTGACTTTCCCCTCCCACCAAAATTGTTAACCTTGTGCCTATAATAGAAATCATTATATAATTGTTCATATTTATTTCATAAAAACAAACTAAACCCTAACCCCCCCAACCCCACCCACCCCGCACCAATTATCACGTGACAGTTTTTATTTTTATAAAACAAATCAATACAAGATCCTTGTTCTTTGATCGCTTTTAAATGTCTTTCCAGGAGATATTTTGCTTCAAGGAGATTTAGGTATGTATCGGAATGTAGACATTTCTAGTTTTCATTATAGTATCGAGATGGCTGGCTTTGATCTGTTTCTGTCTTGACATACATGTACCAGATTATCGTAATTCTTATTATTGACATTGTTGTTTTGACATGTGCTTGCAGTTTTTATTTCTAGTTTTCAAGTGGTAGTGTCTGCATATTGTTCAATGAATATAACTACTTATCCTCTCATTCTTGTGTGAATTGCTCAGCTGCATATGAAATGATCTATTGATTCGTTATGTTAATTTGAATAATATGCACGCTGATTATAGGATGATTGTCTGTATGTATATATACATATTATAAGTACAGATTAAAGTTTAAGCAAATCATCTCTGCTTTCACCCTATTACGGGATCTTCTGAAACTCAGAGTTTCAGAAAATCCCATAATTGGGTGAAAGCAGAAATTCTTTTCTTAAACTTTAATCTGTAATTATAATAAATATTTGCTTTGCAGGTTTATGTATACTTTTTATTATATTATATCATATATATATATATATATACAATCCTTATCGAGCCCTCTTTGGATTTTGGTCTTTCTCGCCCATGAAATCCACACAGCTAAAGCTGATCGGACTCCCATGTGCTTGTTTTTTCCTATCTTTGCGTTGCTATCCTTCTATGTTTGTTTACTGTCTCGCTCGCTTTACGCGATTTACTTGTCCCAATAGCTTTATTTAGCTATTGCTCGCACCAACTGGAGGTATATGATTTTTAAAGCGAAGAAATACCAATGAAGGTTGGAAAATCACTGATGAAGGACTATTTTTATCATATGTAACCCATGTACAACCACGCACTATTCTTTCTTCTCATGTTTTTTATATATATATAGATATATATATAGTGAAAAAAGTGTGGACATTAAAAAACGATCTATACAGATCACGTTATATAACGAAAAAGGGTTTGAAAAGCGCACCTGGCATATATATATAAAGGATGTTTATAACATGTACAAAAATTGAAGTTAGCAAAGCCTGCTTTCTCCGTTATGGATTATCAAAATATTTGTTATTAAGGTAAATTGTTTTTTTTTTCGTTAAAACTCCTTTATGGTGATTTTCGAAAATCATTTATGTGTGAGTGTATGTGTGTATGCACATGCATACATACATTCACACAAACACCATACATATATATGGATATTTACACATGAGTATATATACATGTATATTTATTTACACACACACACACACACACACACACACACACACACACACACACACACACACACACACACACACACACACACACATATATATATATATATATATATATATATATATATAGGGTGTCCCTCCAAAATATATACACACTTCAAAATCATTCCAATAAAAGTATGTATACATTTTTTGGGACACCCAGTGTGTGTGTGTGTGTGTATAAATAAATATATATGTATATATCTTTATGTGTATATATCCATATATATGTATTGTTTGTGTGTCTGGTAAGATACCAGGTGGACCATAAAACACTCAATACTTAGGGTAGTAGAGTCGGTAATAGGAAAAGAGTCAGGACACCGACGGCTGAGCTCCGGCCGTTTCGACAACTAGATCCGAACAGTTCGGATCTAGCTATCGAAACGGCCGGAGCTCAGCCGTTGGGGTCCTGACTCTTTTTCTATATATATAAATATTAAACATAGTCAAAATGTTGTAGTAATGGTTTACTGATAATGGCAGGAAATTGCAATGATATTTCAATTGGATATTAAAAGTACTGTCTGTAACAAACATATGAAGCATCTGTCTTTTATGTCAAAATTTAGATAGCAGTAACCATGTTTTAAATATAATTAATTCTTGACGCTAATTGTCATTGCGCAACACTGCAGAGTTTGTTCAATTGCACTTGGATAAACGCCATAGAAAATCGCCAATCTAACTCGTTTGGCACAAGTCAAACCATGTGATTAATTTCCCGCCACTATTATAATTATTAAACATCTGCTTCCTCGTTTTCACTTTAGCTGGAGGTGGTCTACATCATTGTTAATAAAAGTGCGCGTAGCATAGTGGATAGTATGTTTGGCTTACACTCGTAAGGTCATGAGATCGATTCCCAGCTGCGTGTTGTATCTTTTAGCAAATCACTTGATTTTATATTGCTCCAGTCGAGTTGTTTTCGTTTTATAAAGTTATTATCCTTTGTGTATACTTAGAGGTGGTTCAAAAAGGAGCAATGTACTAAGTCGGTATTTCTGTTGTCTCGTGATATACATGTACTCTTCGTTTGCAGAGAAGAGGTTACAACAACACAGAGAGATTGTCTCATAGAAATACACACCGGCGACAATAGAATCACATTCTCTAGTTAACGTCATAGTGGTGGCTTAAAGCGATGATAGATAGTCTTCAACTCTGGTTA
>OZ024749.1:34129837-34132337 GCA_964016885.1 Eledone cirrhosa | reverse complement strand
CTATAGGCACGAAGCCAGCAATTTTGTTGGAGGAGAAAGTCGATTAAATGGACCCCAGTGCATTACTGGTGCTTTATGTTATCGACCCCGTAAGGGTGAAAGGCAAAGCTAACCCCGGCGGGATTTGAACTCAGAACGTAAAGGGTCATAACTCTATGCTGCAAAGCATGGTGTCTGACGCTCTACCGATACTGCCAATCCACCGATTTTGAAATCAGAGTGACCCTTCTCCTAGATAAACTAAATAAACTGCCAACAATAGCTAACAAACCTTGTCTACTCGTTGTTTTTATACACGCTCTCGGAGGGCTGTTGTTTCTCCTGAGTTCTTTTTCCCTTTGACGAGGTTTGTTTTTCATCCTGCAGGGTGTCCAAAAATCATCCTTCTCACATAGCTGGCTTTGTGAGGAGGTCAGTTTAGTCGTGACAACCCGATCATGTAACACGTTGTACTGGGTTACATGTTGCCAATAGCACTCACAGGCAATTGGTCCACTCGAAGATATCGCAGAAAACACTTACCCAGATGTTCATAGATGCGAAAGGAATTCCTTAACAACACCACGATGCTCGTACTTATAAGCCTGTCTGTATATATTTTATTTAAATAACATTTAAAAGCAAGCCGTGTGTAACAAAGCTATAGCTATGACCGTCTTAGCAGTCTTTCTTATTTGTTGGAATAACGTTCGTTAGCAGAAGCAGTAGAGCGTCGAACAAAATACGTTGCTATATTTAGTGACATTCCTGTATGTTATGATGAAAAGTTCAATTCCCGCCGGAATAAATTAAAATCTCCATTGTTCCGGAGTTGAAAAATAAACATTAGTTCTTTACATTGACTAAGTCTTATCCAATTTGTGGCCTTTAGCTATATATATATATATATATATATATATATATATATATATATATATAGGTGTGTGTGTGTATGAATACAGCAACACATGTATATATGTAGATGGCATATATAATGTACACGTACATACATATATATAATAATATATGTGTGTATATATATATATATATATAATAATATATATATAATAATAATAATGATAATATATATGTATGTATATATACATATATAATAATAATAATATATATGTATGTATATATACATATATAAAAATAATAATATATATGTATATATACACATATAATAATAATAATATATATGTATGTATATATACATATATAATCATAATAATAATTATATATATATATATAATAATAATAATATACATGTATATATATATATATATATATATATATATATATATATATATATAAGCGTCTCTGTCTGTGTATATGTTGGTGTATATATTAGTGTGTTGTGCGTTTGTACGCGTTTACTTTCCGATTGAATTTTGCCGATAAATTAGTTACGAAATGCCTTACTGACTGCTAATTCAGTTTGGCACGCATGAATCGATGGAAATTCAATAGAAGATCTGCTCAACTGATGCTATCATTAGACTCTTCAAGAAGATTCTGCCTCGATACTTAATCCCAAAGATATAATTTCCTTAGTTGAGGCTCGAAGATTTTTCCTTTTGTTTTAACTAGCATTATCGTTATTCGGTTCAGGTTTCTTGTTGGTTGTTGCTGTTGTTATTGTGGCTGTTGTTGTGGTTGTTGTTGTTGTTGTTGTTGTTTTGGTTGTTGTTGTTGTAGTGATTGTTGTTCTTGTTGTTGTTGTTGTTGTTGTAGTGATTGTTGCTGTTGTTGTTGTTGTCGTTGTTTTGGTTGTTGTTGTCGTTGTTTTGGTTGTTGTTGTAGTGATGGTGGTTTTATTGTTATATTTGTTGTTGTGGTTGTTATCATTGTCCAATTCTGTCGGTTAAGATTGTTATTGCTGTTGTTGCTGTTGTTGTTGTTGTGGTTGTTATCATTGTCCAATTTTGTCGGTTAAGATTGTTGTTGTTCTTGTAGTCGTTGATTTGGTTGTTGTGCCTTTGTTGTTGTATTTGTTGTTGTGGTTCTTGACACTGTCCAAATCTGTCCGTTAACATCATTGTTGTTGTTGTAATTATTGTTGTGGTTGTTGTGGGTGATTTTGTTGTTGTAATTGTTGTAGATGTTGTAGTCCTATACTGTCGATTACTTTGCAGCTAACATTTTAAGAGCGAAGTAATCACAAGAGACAAGAAAAAATTTATGTTTATCTATTTTATCTCTCTTTCATTATGTACACACACACACACACACACACACACACACACACACACACACACACACACACACACACACATACACGCACATAAATATAAACATATATATATGTACACTCACACACACACACACACACACATATATTCACATATATATATGTATATATATATATGTATATATATATATATATATATATATATATATACATGTACATGTATACACACAAATATATATGTATGTATACACGCACAAAGGTATATGTCTATATATATATGTATACACACGTACACACACGTACACACACACATACATATATATATATATA
>OZ024749.1:34097337-34127337 GCA_964016885.1 Eledone cirrhosa | reverse complement strand
CTTTGTCAAGGCAGAATTCTAGGAGAAGGAAAACTCTGATATAACACCTGCAACCCTGATGGTAGCCAATGATGTTGACATGTTCTTCTTTTTGGTAAATATCATCTTGGTTAAGAGAGTGGGACTGGCTTTGTGCAGTGCCTTTGCTCACTATAAAAGCTTCACGGCACAGGCATTGTTTTATATCTGGAGATCTCTCTGCACTTATCATCACATGGTACCATGGGCCCAGCACTATGTGACAATAATTGTCGGAGGTGTAGTGTTTGTACCAGAGTTTTCAAGTCGCTGGCTGGACTAAACAGTCACACTCGTTCAGCGCATCAGTAGGGGTTCTCCTACATGGATATAAAGTAGTGGCCGTACTCGAAAACGAGTTGGCAGCCACCATGTATGTATGTATGTATGTATATAGATTGATAGATAAGGATTATACCAGTTTTAAACTAGTCTGACCATTATTCAGCAGAGTACTCGGTGCTTGGGATAGTAGAGTGTAACTATATTTACTGAGCTCTTGTCGTTTCAACGGCAAATTCCAGACTGCAGGTAAAACACCCTGCTATGAATGAGGCGTGGCCTAAGGTGATTGACGTGTCAATAAGTGGATAAGTGGATATGGTTTCTTTGAAGGCGATTAATGTAAGTTGTAGAATCATTTGTTTATATATTTTGTATTTTAGGGATTGGTTGAGTGTCAATCACCTTAGGTCACGCCCTTGATGAGACGGTTTATTCACAACAGGGAATTTTATCCCAGTCTGAAATTTGCAGTCGAAACTGCAAGAACTCAACCGCCAGGTCCGACTTTGTAATATATATATATATATATATATATATATATATATATATATATATACTACCACAGAGGTCCGACGAGCTTTTGATTCCAAAGTCGGGCTAGAGCGACACAGATCGAACCTTGAGCTAATCGGTAGCGAATCGCGCGTCACCAACCAATAAACGTAACGAAGGAGTAACCATTCGTCCTTGTACTATTATATTACACTCAGGGCGGTGAATTGGCAGTATTGGTAGAGGGTCAGACATGCTTTCCAGCGTAGATACGTCCCTTTACGATCTGAGTTCAAATCCCGCCAAGGTTAACTTTGCCTTTCATCCTTACGGGGTCGATAAAATAAAGTACCAGTAATACACTTATAATTGCTGGCCTTGTGCCAAAAGTAGAAACAATTATTATTTTTTATACTCTGCCTTTCATCCTTACGGGGTCGATAAAATAAAGTACCAGTAATACACTTATAATTGCTGGCCTTGTGCCAAAAGTAGAAACAATTATTATTTTTTATACTCTGCCTTTCATCCTTACGGGGTCGATATAATGAAGTACCAGTAATGCACTGGGTAATTGTTGGCCTTGTGCCAAAAGTAGAAACAATTATTATATTACGCTCTGTCTAGCTCTACACCTCGATACTGAAGTGAACCTAAACATCGAGTGCTCACCCTGGTGAACCTACAGTAACTCCGCGTTACACTCCCTGGATATATATATATATGTCTGTCTGTGTGTATGTGTTTTGAAATCGCGTGTGCCTATGCTTTTTCTAATATCAATGCATACTGATACTAACATATATATATACATATAAAAAAAAAACACTACACACACAGACAGACAAACACATGTGCACACATACACACACATATATACATATATATATATATATATATATATATATATATATATATATATATATATATATATATATATATATATATATATAAAAAACACTACACACAGACAGACAAACACATGTGCACACACACACACACACACACACATATATATATATATATTCGTATTTTACACACAAATATATACGCTATCATACATTTATCTACACTAGGACACGGTTATATTTCTGTAGGCGTACATTATTACCCAGCTTTCCGTTCGAATAGTTTGGTAAAATGGCAACAAATCTACTTCCATATCTATCTATGTTCTTACTACAAAGAAATAATTTCTTTGTTTCAACATCTAAAACAACAACAACAATAACAACAACAAATAAAAAAGGTCAGATAATGCGTATTTAATTTACTGTCTTAACATTTCTTCACTTTCTTACTTGCATTATTTTCGGTAATTCATGAAACGAGTTCACTTTAATTTAGCAAACCAACTCCAGTAATATCCTTTCATTGAAACCTTTGTACAGAGATAATCACCTTAAATTAAGTAATTTCTTCTTAATTCACTCTAAGTCTTTCTTTTTTTCTGTATTTTGCTATACTCATTGTTGTAGTTTTATTTTGTTTATTTAAATTATATCTGCTACATTGATTTAATCACTTCGATCAGTAATGATATAATTGAATCGATCGTTCACTCTCAGAACGATAGTAAAAAAAAAAAATATATATAAATATATATCTATAAATATACATATATATATATAACGAAGGAAGTGTGGTAAGGAACCAGATGAACCATAATGTACCAGAGTACACAATACTTAGGGTAGTAGAGTGGGTAATAGGAAAATGTTTAACCTCGACGGCAGAGCTCAAGCAGTTTCGACGGCTATTTCTGGACTCAGAAATAGCCGTCGAAACGGCTTGAGCTCTGCCGTCGGGGTAAAACATTCTCCTATATATATATATATATATGTAAAAGGTAAACAGAAATGAAATAATAGCACAATCGGTACAGTATATGGAAGGTATATATTAGGTTAACGCTTGATATAGCAGGAAGAGGTAGCGTACTCATTACCACCTGATTCTGTTACCCATCTGCATTATTGAGGCTTCCAAAACGACACACATACTGGGCCTCCAGACTCCGTCCAACCCCTCTCCATACACACGCACACACACACACACTGACTTACACCCCACCTCGTGTACACACAGGTTTTCCTATTACCCGAACATGGAACCTCGTTCTTCTCCAAACTCTCACACTCACATACACACATACACACATACACACGTACACCTACACACATACACACACACACACACACACACACACAACCTTCTGCCCTACCCGCTCGGACCCCCTGTTTCCTATATATATATATATATATATATATATATATTTATTAAAATAACAGATTAAAGTTTAAGCAAAGAATCGCTGCTTTCACCCTTAACGGGATCTTCTGAAACAATTTCAGAAGATCCCGTTAAGGGTGAAAGCAGCGATTCTTTGCTTAAACTTTAATCTGTTATTTTAATAAATATTTGCTCTACGGTTCTTATATATTTGATATATATTTATCCTTATCGAGTCCACTTTGGATTTTAGTTTTCAAATTTATTATTATTACTATATATATATAAGGGCGGTGAATTGGCAGTATCGGTAGAGGGTTGGATGCCATGTTTTCTAGCATAGTTACGTCCCTTTACAGTCTGAGTTCACATCCCGCCGAGGTTAACTTTGCCTTTCATCCTTACGGGGGTCGATAAAATAAAGTACCAGTAATGTACTGGGTAGTTGCTGGCCTTGTGCCTAAAGTAGAAACAATTACTATATATATATATATATATATATATATACGTAGGTCCCGGGTTGAGTCGGGGATAACCACAGTAAGTAAGGTACTCAATACATGGCAGAGTAAAATTTTTTATTTTTTTTTTATTTTTATTTTGTAGAAGGAGCTTCTACAGGACTAGTACTGTTTCATTCAGATGAAATCTTCAGGATGAATGAAACAGTACTAGTCCTGTAGAAGCTCCTTCTATAAAAAAAAAAAAAAAAAAAAAATATATATATATATATATATATATTACAAATTAAAAAGCGTGGCAGATGAAATGCAATCTCCTTGAAAATATTCTTTAATACATTGGAAATCCTCCAAGTAAAGAGTGCTCAGTAGGGGTGGTGACAAAGCGACCTCCGGAAGCGAGTGGATGCTTTGGGTGCCATGGAAAGAAAATGACAGTTGCCATAAACTGTGGAGATTCACATGGTACAATAGTGTCTGAAGCTTCACTTTGAAAGATGGCGTATGTATAATCTTTACCTGTATCTAGGCCTAGATCTTGGCGCATAAGGATAATATCCAGAAGCCATGCCACTACCTCTGAAATAACTCCCTCGCCGAGAACGCCCTCTGTTACGGTTTGCAGTGCTGATGCCAGGCCTATTTGCTCTCTCTCTCTCTCTCTCTCTCTCTCTCTCTCTCTCTCTAAGGCGGGTAAAATTCCCGAGATCCATGGACGAGTTCTCTCCAGCGGTCTCTGTCCCTCATTATCGCTGCCATATCCTGCATCTCCAACAGACCAGTGTCTGTCCTTAGGGCATCAACATATGTTAACCTTGGTCTTCCTCTTCTAGTGTGTCCATGTAGGGGCTCCCAAAGGAGCACTGAGTGCAATGTCAACTCTGGATGTCGGTGAGCATGTCCAGCCAACCTCAGTCTCCTCTGTGTCACTTTTGAGCTGACTTTTGGGATGCTCCCATACAGCTCTGAGTTTTTCATCCTCAGTGTATACTGATTAATGTTCAGAGCCATCCTCAGCATTCTCGTGTAGCACCCATCCACCATCTGAGTGAGTCTCTTGGTCAGTGTCCAAGTCCCAGACCCATACAGCAGCACAGACTCCTCTACAGCAATGAAGAGGCGGATTTTCAGGTCTCTACGAAGGTCCGACTTCCACACCGATCTCAAGCTGTGACACGCCGCCCATATATATATAAATGAAGTAATTCCGTCGGAAATGTCGAGGAAAAAAGAGTGCTCTATGTAGGTTACAGAGCTTAATAGTTATGTAATAAACAACATAGTATGTTGGTTAAATTCCTGAAAACTGTAGAGTGCTCAACTAATCGGGCTGGAAAGTGCCAATCATATATGTAATATAGAATATGCTTCCATCAATCCCGGTTGGAGCTGTATAAATGAAGTAATTCCGTCGGAATTATTAAGCTCTGTAACCTACATAGAGCACTCTTTTTTCCTGGACCTTTCCGACGGAATTACTTCATTTATACAGCTCCAACCGGGATTGATTGAAGCATATTCTATATTACATATATGATTGGCACTTTCCAGCCCGATTAGTTGAGCACTCTACAGTTTTCAGGAATTTAACCAACATACTATGTTGTTTATTACATAACTATATATATATATATATATATATATATATATATATATATAAACTGGAAAGCAAGTACCCAGAGAGTAAATATTTTCCGGAATATTTCTCGATTGATGTCTTTTTCTGACATTGAAGCGAAACAAAAGCTAAAATAAGTCCTCGCCATTTTTGTATAGACAGGAATAAAACCCGATGAAATTTCTAGCGCCGTCTGTGTTCATCTGACATAATATAAACAATAACATCTTAAAACAAACCCGAATTTTTATCATCCATATGTTACAGGCAGAAATAGCAGGGGGTGGGGTGGGGGGTAATAGTCAGGGGAGTAAGATGTTGGTTCAATGACCTTGGTTGATAGTAATAATAACAATGATAATAAATACACATATACAAACTATATAGACACCACAGTACATTTCTTCATCTTCTTCACCTTCCGCTCTTTCTTTTTCTTTTTTTCCTTTTTTCTCCGTCTTTCTTTCTAACTGTCATTAACATTCTCACTACCATAACAACTTTTTAAATGGAAGTTGTAAATTTTCCAAGGTATGTCAAATTCATTTATAAAACTGTTTATATATTGTATTTTGTCTGAAGAGGGCATACCATATTTTTAATATGATATCCCTGAAATATATATAATGAAATAAATATGGTTTTATAAATGTAGTTTCCATTTGTTTAATATCGTAAAATACTCCAAAATCTGTTGAGTGCTTTTATATCAGTTATAAAATATTTACTCGTTGTAACCCAACAATTTTAAATAAAATTTTTGCATATATGTAGATATATATATATTTATATATATATATATTTATGTTATCCCGGGTTCAAGTAAGGTACTTAATACAGTGCAGAGTATACATGTTTAATATAGAAAAGCTTCTACAGGACTAGAACTGTTTCATTTGTGAGAAATAATCAGGAAGCTTTCTCATGATTTCTCACGAATGAAAAAGTTCTAGTTCTATAGAAGCTTCTCTCTCTCTCGCTCTCTCTCTCTCTCTCTCTCTCTCTCTCTCTCTCTCTCTCTCTCTCTCTCTCTCTCTCTCTCTCTCTCTCTCTCTCTCTCTCTCTATATATATATATATATATGCCTGTGTGTATTCTACCCCACCCTCATATATATATATATATATATATGTATTCTAGCCCCCGTATATTTATATATATGTGCATGTATTCTATCCCACCCCCATATATATATATATATAATAATAATAATAAAAACAACATTATACCGGAAATTCCTGTCAAGTTAATACATTCGGGACAAAGAAGAAAATAACAAAAACACAACAACAACGCACACACAAACACACACATACACACACACACACATACACACACATTCACCCATACAGCAAACAAAAGACGGACGAAATACTTAGCACATAGCTAAGAAAACGGAATCCCTGAACATTTGTTGGAGATATACCTCGAATGTTTATTGCTAAATATATGACATTTATAAAATAAATAATAACCATAAGGTCATGCGACCCAATATCGCTGACGGTTGCTCTTGTTCTTTGTCTACCTTATTTTCGTAAATATTCTCTGATGCATATTAACGGTACATATCAACTCGATACTACCACCATAAGCACTAATAGTAGGTAAATCAGCGGCTTTTCCAGTTCGCTGTTAGTGCTTCATTTGATGGTTTTCTATTCAGTGAATAGCAGGAAATGTAGAGAGTTTCTGAAGGTGTTTCCAATAAGAACCGAAACTTAGGTCAAACTGTTCCTCTTATTCAATCTACAGAGAAATATGTAAATAAGACGTTTTGATCTCTGTCTTTACATTCATATTTCTTTCAACTTCAGTTACATCCATTAGTGTTACTGCATAGATACTATAGTATACTACGACTCTATAGTTACTATAGGGTCGTAGTATACTATAGTATAGTATAATTCTTTATCTGCTTCGTGCATAAGTAATTGCTGATAATAATGGTTTCTGATTTAGGCACAAGGCCAACAATTTCTCAGGTCAATTTTCGTGAGGTAACAGTTTTTTCTTTAAATTTGTCCTTGTGCCTGATGAGTGAAAACGGCTCCTCCACTATGCAGTGGTGGCCATAACTGGACCCCGAAACCTAAGATCGTGCATACATATTAAGTATATGACGTTTTAATATAAACTAAATAAGCTCTCTTGTACTAGATTGAGTATTGTATTCTTTGGTCCTTTTATTTGCGGATATTCTGCACACAGACAAACACTCTCACACACACAGACATACACAGACACACAAACACAGACACACACACACACACATAGACACGCACAAACACAGACACACACAGAGACAGACAGACAGACAGACACACACACACACACACATATATAAATATATATAAAGGGTGTCCTCAAAAATGTATACACACTTTGATTACCTGTACAAGCAATATTTATTAGAATGCAGAGCCTTTCCCCAAAATAAAATGATCTACAAACATAATTCAATTTTATGTAAACACAAAAAAATGTATGTTTACATAATCTAAACAATGCATATAAACAGAATTTATTTTAATGCAGTTTTCTTTTTGCTGCTGAAGCCTGTATACATTTTTTGGGGACACCCTGTATATATATATATATATATATATATATATATATATATGTGTAGAACCCATAGCTTAATGAAGAAACCGAATATTACTTATTTCGCTCGTAAAACAATGGGATATGTGCTTGTAATTATATTCACAATCAAACTAAGACCTTTCTGTATGAATTCAAAGCATTGTTTGACTAAACATTCCTTTGTAGCAAGGAAATGGACGTCACAATAGTACTTTACCTGCTTCCGGAATATATTCCGTAGACGTACATACCAACCTCGTTTGAGAGAATCACGTGATGATACTTACTACACATACGTATATATCATTTTGTATGAATACACTGACATATGAACACAATACATATTAGTATCTAATCTGTTTAACGACAGGAAAGGTGTATAAACAATGAGCAAAACACACACACACACACACACACACACACACACACACACACACACACACACACACACACACACACACACACACACTATCATAAGCAGAGATCTCTTTTAGTACGTACCTGTGTGTGTGTGTGTTCTTTGATTATGTATAAATGTACTATAAGAATAATTCGTATTGGGCTTTATACATAACACATATACACATAGATACACATAAACATATACACAACACACACACACACACACACACACACACATATATATATATATATATATATATATATATATATATATATATATATAGAGTGACAATAAGAGTTGCAGTTTTTTGTGAAACTTTATTACATATTACAATTGTTTCTATATCGATCAACTCGGTCGGGTTTGATCAGGCGATCGGATCCCAACTCTTAATCGTAACAGCATCGAGTCCTTCGACCAGTGTCGCCGCTAGTAACCACTAGTTACTCACGTAATAACCTATATATTTTCTCACGTAATAACCTATATATTTTCTCACGTAATAACCTATATATTTTCTCACGTAATAACCTATATATTTTCTCACGTAATAACCTACATATTTTCTCTCTCACTCGCTTATTAAATCGTTTAAGTTGTGAAATTGACTGGTTTACACACGTGGCTGTCGCTACCAGCAAGCTACTCTATGTCGCTGTATAGTAGATGCTGGCATTTAATGTCCGATAAAGGTTCTAGGCACTACCACTGTTACTATCGCCATCCTATCGCCATGGAACTTGGAGACCTGAGCCGAATGCTACCATTCTATTATTCAACGATATGAGACTGCTCTTTCTAATAACCAACTTTTCACTATATTATTAATTTGTGTTTGAGACACGTTGGCTGAGTGCTTTTGGCGGGAGCGGAAATATTTGTTTTCTAATCTCCCGCCACCACGTAAATTTGTAAATCGGTGGCCGATCGGCGGACAGAGTTGTATCAGATTCCAGTTGCTAATCACTTTACTGTGTCGGCCGTCACAAACAGTCACAGCCGGCATGGACTGGGGTTGGATTCTGTCGATCGATTGGTTATTGATTAGACGATACCCGCTGATGAAGCCACATGCACTGATTATGCATAATATATGCAGACAGAGGGTGCAGTGCACCTTACTACAGCATTAAATGTGGCCGAAACTCGAGTCCGGGAACTACTATAGGCACCCGTTTACGTGTGTTGTATTGAAAGGAATAACTATGTGATGTGTATACTCTGGGAATGTATTCTACATTATCTATTGAGTACGCTGAAATACAACCGGTCCTGGCATTGATAAATATGCTGGGTCCGTCAACTCCTTATTATATATATATATATATATATATATATATATATATATATATATATATATATATATATATATATACACACACACACAGAGATATCCACGGTAAGTTGTGGGGTCTGTTCTGCATGAAGAACTCAATGTAATCCATATGTTGAAAATGTTGTAGGTTAAGATAAATCCCGGAAAACAATAAAACATTAAAAGGAAAACAGAGTCATGATATAAGTTAAAACAATGAAATAAAAAAATCAAGTCATTAGAGATATACTTCACTGCTTTACGATCGTTTCTAGATGATGATAATACATTGTAGCTATACTTGGTTATTTATCTATGTAAGGTTAGTTACAAAATATCAGACAAAGAGAATATTTACTAACATGCATATCACCAGCTGTTTTCAAAAGCAATGATTGCTTTTGAAAACAGTTGGTGATATGCATGTAAGTAAATATTCTCTTTGTCTGATATTTTGTAACTAGCCTTACATACATAAATAACGAAATATAGCTACAATATATTATCATCATCTAGAAACGATCGTAAAGCAGTGAAGTATATCTCTAATGACTTGATTTTTTATTTCATTGTTTTAACTTATATATATATATATATATATATATACGTGTAGATGTTTGCAAGTTCATATATATATTTTTACGTATATATATATATATATATATATATATATATATATGTGTGTGTGTGTATGTGTGTGTGTGTGTGTATTTGTTTTGTTTAAAATGGCTAACTGATTACATACGTATTTTTACTAAAAGGATTCCTTCCATTCCTTCCTCTTCTCTCTCTATCTTTCTATTTCATTATTTCCCATTCTATCTTCTAATGAAGCATATCAAGTGTTAAACTAATATATTTCTTCATTGTACTGTGTTGTTTACTTTATTGTTTTTGTTTACATTTTGCTCACACACATATACATATTTGTGCGTGCGTGTGTGTTTATATCTCGTTCATCTCCTCACTAGAAGTCATATATATTTTTTATGTGGGCTGATAGTGATTTGATTAAGGAATTGCAGAAACCCAAAAAGCTAGATTTTAACATCCTTCTAGCGGGTCCGGGTGAGTTTTTTTACATTCATTTAATTTATTAATTTATTGATATTTTATTTGAGTGACCCGAATCTTCCTGGTCGTTCTTTTTCGGCTGCACGGGTGATTTTAGGCATGATCTCTGTGTGTTGGTATTTTAACGATAGTTATAGCTCTGGTTTATCCAAACTATTGAGCCCTCTGCCACACATGTGGGATATTGTTTATCGTGATTTCGTGGGCCGATATTCCGATTCTCGATCATTCTACTATATATATATATATAAACATTTTGATAGACTATATATATATATATTTATATCTGTATTTTTAACCGTTGGTCAATCAATGATAAACATTGATTGCCAGATAAAGTAACTATGGAGATATAAAAGATACAGAAGTGAAAACCAACCCAAACAGTGAGTGTGTTCTGTTATTATTTCTGGCAATATTAGAACAATATGACCATCCCCAAATATAACAATACACACACACGCACGTACACACACACATATATATATACGCGTACACTCATGCATATTGGTAGACATTTGACTTGGCTAACCTCTGAATAACTATATTTCTTTCTGTTCTATTCTTAATGCCTCTCCAACAAAGGTCAGAAGTTAGACGTAATAGAAGAGGAACAGTTACTTTTATTTCAAAGTCCTTCAGTTAAAAATGGCACTATAATAATTGTTTCTACTTTAGGCACAAGTCCAGCAATTTGAAGGGGGCGGGGCGGGCGTATGGGAAAAGTTAATTATATCGACCTCAGTGCGTGACTGGTACTTTATTTTATTGACCCCGTAAGGGTGAAAAGCAAAGCCGACCTCAGTGAGATTTGAACTCAGAACGTAAAAGGCCGTAACTCTATACTGCAAAACATTTTGTCCTGCGCTCTACTGATTCTACCAATCCACCGCCCTTAAGGTGCTATAATAAAGGTTTCTAATTTAGATACATGGCCTGCAATTTGGTGAGGCAGGAGTGAAGTTGATTGGATTGATCCCAGTACATGACTGGTATTTTACTTTATTGACCATCGAAGAATGAAAGGCAAAGTTGACTTCGGAACGTAGAAAGTCGTAACTAAATACCGCAAAGCATTTTGTCCGACGCTCTACCGATTACGAGAGGCTGGCAATAAAGATGTGAGAGAGAAAAAAACCCATAAAAGATCCACTTCGACATAGAAGTAGACAGGTCGGGATTTTTGCTAGCGAGGCCAGGGAGCTGGAGGGCGGCGGTAGGGGGAGAGTTATTGCGAGATGTCAACCCCCGATGAGAGCATGAATAGCATTCAACAAAGTATAAAGTTGACATCAAGCAGACCCGTCAACTCTCTCCGTCCGACGGTGATATCTCCTAACCACTTTGGGGTATGTGACAGATGTCTTCTCTTGTGAAAATTGGTATAGCTTTCATTATGTAAAATCCTCCCATTTTGCCCTATTTCTCCCCGTTTTGGAGCACTTTTTTTCAAGGTACTCCTCGTTTGGGTTTTTAGAGGTTGGCACGTCTACGTTAAAGTAAATGCTAATAGATTTGGCGTAGAGCGACACATGTTTTAATTACACCCCAATGAATCTCTAGTCACTAAATCATTTGACTACATTATAAAGCTCAATTCCTAGTTGGTGTTAGTTATTTGAATCTACTTTTCTACACTATTGTAGCTCATATTTCTGAATTAATTGTCTTTGTCAAGAACAAAACTAAGATCTATTGAGCTCTAAGCTTGTTTCCTGAATTTCTTGTTCGAATCAATAATACATTTATAATAAGACTAGCACTCTCTATTTCTGAAAAGGAAATTATTTATGGAGCTGCAACAGTAAATTATAAGAAATATATTAATACTCTTTCTATCTCCGTTTTATTCACCATGTATATGCCTTCATCAAATCATTAGCTAAGTGCATATTCCATTGAATCCAAATCCCACTTGTAACGTCCATTTTCATCATTTCACAATCTTGATAGAATAATTTAAAGGAATGCAGAGTATCCCAACTTTCTTACAAACATGTCGTATTCTTATGCTGAGTGTTTCATCAAAAGTCGTTCAACATCACAATATCAAATATAACACACACACACAAATACAAACATATCAAATATAACACACACACACTCACACACACAAATACAAACTCACTAACATACACACAAAAAAAAAATATATATATTTTTTCTTTACTTGGACCTCCTTTATTTCTGTTTGTGATCCTGTCTCTAATTTTGTTCACCTGAAGAAGGGCTAAAGCCCGACACGTCGAACTTTCTTTCCTCTTTTCCATCCACCAGAGTATTAGAGTTACTATAGACTACCCAAGCAAACACCCCAACCATCGATTACCTGTACTAGACACAGAGCTCTGGTTTAGATACCATTAATAACAAAAAACAAATCCTCCATTCCCATTATGCCAAACCCATGACTTCCAAATTTCTGATCCACCGAAACTCAGCTGTTTCGGACCATACCAAAATCAACATACTGATTGCGGATTTGGTACGGGTGATGAGAAACGTGTCCCGCATGTGCAACCCCGAAGAACTAGAGAGACACATACAACACTTTATCCACCATATGCAGTTCTCTGGTTACAATCAGAGAGATAAAATCAGAGTGTATAGAGGAGCCAGAACCAAATGGGAAAAAATGGTAAATAATGACACAAATGGGACCTACCCCTTGTATAGGAGCAAATTTTGGAATAGAATAGAAAGAACTAGGAATAAGGCTAATAGAATAAACTCATGGTATGATAGCAATAAATACCAGAGTGTAATGTTCATCGATACAACCCCTAGAGGTGAATTAGCTTACAAATTTAGAAGGGCCCTAGATAAACATAAACTCAATATTAAGATAGTAGAAAGACCAGGTACCTCCATAAAAACACTTATTAGCAAGACATACCCTTTTCAAAGACTCCCCTGTATAGATAAGAAATGTATAACCTGTAAATTAATCCCCCATATTAACTGTAAAACTAGAAATGTAGTATATAGCATAAGATGTACTGAAGGACAATGTAGAGATAAAAATATAGTGTACATAGGTGAGACAGCTCGTAGTGTAGGGGAACGGATAAATGAACACTGGCGAGACCTTCAAGATAGTAAAGAATCATCTGTACTCTACCAACATGCTAACATAGAACATAAGGGTAAATTAGAGAACATAGAAATAAAAATAGAATCTACACACAGAAAAGACGCAATGTTTAGACAAATCACAGAGGCAATAAACATAAAAGAATTACAACCAAAATTAAATAGAAAACATGAGTAGAACAGCAACATCACAACTTACAATTAAGGACAAAATGAAAACACACACGCACATAGAACAAACAACCCCGTAACATGTAAATAAACAAATAAATAAACGAATATAAACACACACAGACACACCCGGATGTGGCGCATGCGCAGACTGAGCACACAACACACACACAGAAACAAGATGGCGTAGGACAGAACAAAGGAGAGGCACAAAAACAAAGAAAAGAATCCCCAGTCACTGAACAGGTCATAGAATGTGTGACGAAAGAACTTTGACAATATATAAACAGCCATCTGGTTGTGGAACCAACCAACCAACCGGAAATTTATAAATTCCTAAATTTATAAATTTATTATAATAAATTGAAGTGAAAGCAACTGGTGCGTGTGCTTCTTATTGGCAACATTACCCCCCCCCCCCCAAAGTATAACAATATATATATATAAACACACACGCACACGCACACGCACGCACACACACACACACACACACACACACACACACACACACACACACACACACACACACACACACACACACACACACACACACACACACACACACACACACACACACACACACACACATCATGTGTTTATATATATACATATATATAACTGTAAACTGTAATATACACATAACTGTATAAACATCACCTCCAACCAACCCTCGAAAGTACAATGAAGTTGACATTTTTTATGCTAGCTATTAGATTTCTACATATACTACTTACTTAAGGAAGAAGAAATACCATCATACAAACGTTAAAAGAATCTGAATATTCTATCTTTGTTAGAGGGCAGACTTGATGTTTTAAGTATCTGTTGTCGCTTAAGTCATGTGTAATAAGTATTTCCGTCAAGAGAGGCAACTCGGGGTATATTATTGTACTTGCGGGGGAAAATATAAAAACAGCAATAACAATGACAGTTTAGTATTTGCTATGACATTTCGAAGTTTTGTTAAGATCTTATCGTATTCATTGCAATATATATATATATATATATATATATATATATATATATATATATATATATATATATATATATATATATATAAAATATGATTACAAATACATATAATCATACACACACAAACATATATGTATGTATATACATACATATATATGTGCGTGTGTATATATATATATATATATATATGTAATCATACACACACAAATATATATATATATATATATATATATATATATATATGTGTGTGTTCATTTTATATATGTGTGCTACTGTTTGTGTGTTAAAATAGATGACATGAAGGAGGAGGAAATTATTGGCGGTGGGGTGAGGGTGGTTGGTGGCGGGGGGAGCTGTATGAAGCAAAAAAACGGATAAGACGAAGAGGGGTAGAAAACTAGCAGTCAAAAACACACACACACACACACACACACACACACACACACACACACACACACACACACACACACACACACACACACACACACACACATATTTACACATGTATGTGAAAAGTAAACGCAAAACACAGCAAACAAGTACAATGAGGATATATCTTGGTTTAACGCTCGATATATATATATATAATATATATATATCTTTAGGTTTGTTGGTTCACCACTGGATAGAACTGGTCATTCCGTATGGTCAATCCTGGTGTAATATTGTGAAGAGTACTCAACGCAGTGCAGTTCATCCATCTTCGTTTGTGGTGCGAATACGGAGTTAATTATAAATGAAATAACAGGAGGCTGGACTAGTGTAAATCCTTGAAAGGTTTATTATACTATGATCATTTCAATGACCGGGTTCCATATGAATCCGGTGTTATCATCAGGTATTGAAATATAACAAAGGAATCTGTAAAAGGCCATGGGTCCGAAAAATCAGAGACAGAGACCTTTTACATATTCCTTTGTTATATTCCAATACCTGATGATAACACCGGATTCATATGGAACCCGGTCATTGAAATGATCATAGTATAATAAACTTTTCAAGGATTTACACCAGTCCAGCCTCCTGTTATTTCATTTATAATATATATATATATATATATATATATATATAGTGAAAAATGGAACGGGAACAAAACAGTGAGGCAGTACGATATATATATTATTAGTATATTTCTATCTAGCTAACTTGGTCATTTACAATACATACATAAATATGAGGATTTGTTTATCAAATATATTGATTTGTGTTAACCTATATTACACGGCTCAGAATAGTCTTTCTTCGAGCTATTTCATTGTAAATGATCGCCTGAGATTTGAACTCATTATTATTGATTTTATATATATATATATTAAACAAAGAAGGTGTGGTAAGATACCAAGTGGGCCATAACGCACCAGAGTACTCGTAGAGTGGGTAATAGGAAAAGAGTCAGGTCCCCGACTCTCGAAGCTCCGGCCGTTTCGACAGCTAGATCCGAACTAGCTGTCGAAACGGCCGGAGCTCAGCTGTCGGGTCCTAACTCTTTTCCTATATATATATATATATTTAAAATATATGATAAACACGAAATGTGTTCATATTGCAACAGACAAAGTTAGCCATTAATGAAATAAACTAATTAAAGTAAATACAATTTGTCTGTCTCGATATAAGTCAATAAAGACAAGCTTATATTGGCAACAGCCATGATTCCTGGACATATTTAAATTTCGAAATTCAAACCTGTTCTGTAGACGAATTTGAACCTCGAAACCCAAATAAGTTTCGCAACGGTGGAATGTGAATTGAAAAATAAAGAGAATCGAATATATATATATATATATATATATATATACAAGAAAGAAGTACAACATAATCGAAGCTCTGGTTGGAGCCACGCTAACGAATGCAGTCGGGATGTGCAGCTAAAGCACTCAACAAGGAATTTTACCTTGGAGTTATAACATTACGTTTATACAACTATGCAAATTGAAGACAGCGACCGATAAACGAGCCGCTATACATATATATATATATTAGATATAAGTATGTATACGTACATACATATATGTATACAGACGTACAGTAGTATGTATATATATATATACATACATGCACACATATATATATATGTACATATGGATTCACCGAACATTTATTATAATGCTCGGTGTGTTTGTAAATAAACATCCCGAATTAAGCCGTGTCTAGCAACCATCGTTGCTCATTTGTTCAACACTGACAAAGGTATGCTGTACTAGTTTCAAGCTTATTAGCTATCGTCAGCAACGTATATCTTCCTGCCAGATGATTGAACGTCTGAAAGTATATACTTTCCTTATGCATATTAACGGCTGAGCAGCCTAATTTGCATATTGAGTGAGTTAATCGGCCGGGCGCACCGAAAACGATAAACGGAAAAAATGAAACGAAATTTCATTTCTCACACTTAGTACGGCTGTTACTTAAAAATAAGTATGTATACGTACAGACACACCGAGCATTATAATAAATGTTCGGTGAATTCATACGTACATATGTGAAAAGTTTTAAAACTGCACTATCCACAAGTGTTTTTTAGCCTTCATATCATGTCCTCCTGTTTTATCTGATGAAAACACAAATATTATTGCATGATGATGTTTGTTTTTGAAATGCGCATAATAAAATACATGGAACTCCTTTAACCATCTTTTGATCTTATATATTATGTATACTCCAGTCCTACAAACTGTAGAGTGCTTCTTATCCGATATCTGCATTGCTTTATTGTACTACAATAAAACTCACCTCCTACATTATATATATATATATATATATATATATATATATATATATATATGAGAGGGTGAGAGAGTGTTCGATTTGGTGCTGTCTATAATTCAATTTAAGCAACTTAAACTGGCGTTGACACACACACAAATATATATCCTTCCCATACATGTATATATGTTTGTTTTCAGTCATTAGACTGTAGCCAACCATCCCGAGGCACCGCCATGAAAGGATTCAGTACATCAGATCGATCTCAGCATTTATTTTATCGATCACATTTTGATGAACAGTTACAGGGCATATACAAATATTAAAAGGAAACACACACATACACACATATATGCACATATATATATATATATATATATATATATATATATATATATATATATATATATAGGAACGAGTAGGACCCCGACGGCTGAGCTCAAGTCGTTTCGACGGCTAATTCTGAGTCCAGAATTAGCCGTCGAAACGGCTTGAGCTCAGCCGTCGGGGTCATACTCGTTCCTATTACCCACTCTACTACCCTAAGTATTGAGTACTTTGGTGCGTTATGGTCCACCTGGTTCCTTACCACATTTCCTTCGTTATATATATATATATATATATATATATATATATATATATATATACATATATATATGAAAAGAGTCAGGACCCCGAAGGCTGAGCTCCGGCCGTTTTGACAGCTAGATCTGAACGTTGAGATCTAGCTGTCGAAACGGCCGGAGCTCAGCCGTCGGGGACCTGACTCTTTTCCTATTAACCACTCTACTACCCTAAGTCGAGTACTCTGGTGGGTTATGGTCTACCTGGTTTTTTTACCACACCCCATCTGATATATATATATATATATGTAAATATCTTTAAGTCGTTTGGAAGCCTCGACAATGCAAATGGGTAAATCTCCGGGTAACAAGGTCCGGTGGTGGAGAGAGAGATGTAATTGGGTGTACGTTGAGATGCGTGGTGTGTATAAGATGTGTGAGATGTGTAGAATGAGGGAAGAGTATAAAGGTTAAAATAAAAATAACAACACAAGAGAGAGTTACCTTGGGAGAGATTTAATAGTCCCTATATATTTCGGATTCACATCCATCAACTGGGGTTTTTTTTCCGGGGTGGGGGAAAAGGTTGTCGGTCGGACAAGTCCGGAACGCGTCTTTCGCTGTTTGTTGTTTTGAATATCATATATATATATATATATATATATATATCAGGTCGAGAGACCTCATATATCTCTCTCGTTGGCTTGTAAATTTACTGTAAATGTTTCAATAAATTTTCGTCTTGTAACTTCTCATATGTGTTTGGGTATTAATGAGAGATGTTTTGTGTGAATGTGAAAAGTAAACGGATAAACAACACACGAATACGATACATTACAATGAAGCTAAATATTAGTTTAAAGCTTGATACAGTAGGAAATGACCCTTACTGTATCGAACGTCAGTCCTTCATCAGAATATAGAATGAGAAATATAAAAAGAGACGTGTGAGGTGAGGAATATATTTTTGGAGAGAAACACGAGTGTATTTAATTAGCTATTTTAGGGAATATATGTGTGTGTGTGTGTGAATACATATATATGTGTGTGTGTGTGAATACATATATATGTGTGTGTGTGAATATATATATATGTGTGTGTGAATATATATGTGTGTGAATACATATATATGTGTGTGTGTGAATATATATATATATATATATATATATATATATATATATATATATATATATATATATTCACACACACACACATATATATATATATATATATTCACACACACACACACATATATATATATATATATATATATATATATACGTACGTTACTCCGGGTTGAATCGGAGGTAACCACAGTAAGTAAGGTACTCAATACAAAGCAGAGTATAACAGTTTTAATATAGATGAGATTCTACAGGACTAGAACTGTTTCATTCTTTAGAAATCATCAGGAATCTGGGTATCAAACAATAAATATGGTATTTATAGGTCTCTTCAGGTGGTAGGAGAGGGTGGGGAGTGGGATGGGTAGAGGTCATTGGTTGATAGAAAAGGGAATTCATTAAAAGCTAATTCTTTAAAGCTATAATTTATATTTAGAGTAACAAAGGCAGAAAGAATTCTATCAACCAATGACCTCCACCCATCCCACTCCCCACCCTCTCCTACCACCTGAAGAGGCCTATAAATACCATATTTATTTTTTGATACCCAGATTCCTGATGATTTCTAAAGTATGAAACAGTTCTAGTCCTGTAGAATCTCATCTATATTAAAACTATATATATATATATATCACTGACGAAGGACTATTTTTATCATATGTAACCCATTTGGAACCACGCCGTATTCTTCTTTCTTCTCATGTTTATATATATATATATATATATATATGAAAATATGGGGAGAAGAATACTGCATGGTTGCACATGGATTACATGTTATAAAATGAGTCCCTCATCAGTGATTTGCCAACGATCATTGGTATTTCATCGCATTAAAAATCATGTGTGTGTGTGAATATATATATGTGTGTGTGTGGATATGTGTGTGTGTGAATATATGTGTGTGTGTGAATATGTGTGTGTGTGCGTGTGTGTGTGTGTGAATATATATATATATATGTGTGTATGTGTGTGTGAATATATGTGTGTATGTGTGAATATATGTGTGTTTGTGTGAATATATGTGTGAATATGTGTGTGTGTGTGTGTGAATATATATATATATATATATATATATATATAGATGAGATTCTACAGGACTAGAACTGTTTCATTCATTAGAAATCATCAATATATATATATATATATATATATATATATATGTGTGTGTGTGTGTATATGTGTGTGTCTATCTGCCTGTATACTCGCGTGTTGGTGTGTATGTGTGTGTGTCTATCTGCCTGTATACTCGCGTGTTGGTGTGTATGTGTGTGTGTCTATCTGCCTGTATACTCGCGTGTTGGTATGTACGTATGTGTATTTGCGTGTGTGAGAGTTTTATTTCCTGTGCTGCATTCAAAAGTTTCGTTTATGAAAAGGTATTTTCGCTTCAGAAAAGGCAAGAATGTTTGAAAGCAGTTTAAATATTTTCTTTGAACTGCTGAGGTAATTATTATGATGTAATAATTATTATGCGACACATGGGTAGGAGATCAGATAGCAGTTAGAATTTGTAATATAGTTAATATGTTAAACGATTAGTAATATCGGTAATTCAAATACACAAATATTTATTATGCATGACTGGATAACTGATCAAATATACTGATATGTTTATAGGCTTCCATCTATCTATCTATCTATCTATCTATCTATCTATCTATCTATCTATCTATCTATCTATCTATCTATCTATCTTCCGATATCATTTCGGAAGAAGGATCAGGATGGAGAGAGAGGTGCTGCACCCCAGCCGTTTCTATGAAAGATGGGTGAAAGTGGCGAGAATGGCCCGTGTGAATGGGCCTTCACTCTACATCAGACTATAGGTGAGGAAGATGAAAGACCAAGGGAGCACCCCTTCTCTGTGCTCCTGAGGAGAAGGGTTGCACACTTTTTTCGGGGGTGTGTGCGACCCCCCAAGGCGCCTCCTCTCTATTGAGGATTTTGTTAAAAATTTTATTTTTTGTTATATCTTATTTTATTTTTATATTTTGTTATTGCCTCCTCCTTATTGAGGACGCCTTTTTGTGTAAACTCCCCCCTTTGTACTTGTCCCACTTTTGATGCCCTAGTGGCAAATAAAAGAAATATATCTATCTATCTATCTATCTATCTATCTATCTATCTATCTATCTATCTATCTATCTATCTATCTGTTACCCATATAAACTGTCTCCCTCTATTGGGGAAAATCGACTAACTTTTTAAATTGCATTTGTGATAACATTTTACACGTTTTTATTGTATGTAAACTTCTCCCTTTGTATTTGTCCCCTTCTTTTGTGCCCCTGTGGCTAATAAAGAAACATATCTATCTATCTATCTATCTATCTATCTATCTATCTCCCCTCTCCTCTCTCTATATATGTTTAGATAGATATAGATATTCATAAATATAAATTTATATTTATATATATAAACACACACACACACATATATATATATATATATATATATATATATATATATATATATATATATATGTGTGTGTGTGTGTTTATGTACAGGTAACCGGATCTCTTCAATCCCTTCCTCATATCACACATACGCTGAGTAAATCAGACCTCACAACACCCCTTACACCAACCTCTCAAGGAATGAAATAAATGTTAGAGAGAGAGTGAATTATATTTATATATATATATATATAGAGTGAGAGAGAGAGAAACAGTAAGTGATATATATATATATATATATATATATATATATATATATATATATATATATATATATATATATATATATATGCATATACGTTGAGAAATAGCGAGAGCTGCTTAACAAATAATGTGATTCGAATAAATATCGACTTATCTCGATATTCAATCGGGAAGATGGCCATTCGACCCGGTAGAATGATCAACCTGATTTACCACAAATCACGCCCAACTCTCCTAAATAAAGAGTATATTGAACAACGTAGTTCCGGATCTAATTTAGAACAGCTGGGAAGGTCACGACTAGAATGTATTTCATAACTGATCTATTATATGGAGAGACATAGTTAGAAAGGGTAGCTATACTTCCCTCAATGTCACATCCTGCTGACCGTAAGTCGCACTGATTAATGTTGTCCGCCTGATAATATATGCATCTTCTGTTTGTGAATATTTGCCATTTTGATGATTTTTTTCTAATTTTATGGTTGTTGTTTGTTCTTTTCATTTTGTTGAATCTCCAAACTTTTTCCTTTTCATTCATCATTATACAAAATGGGTAAATTCCAATGAATATTATTATGAATGTCAATATTCCTCGGATTATATCATGGTACAAATTGGAAGTGTGTTTTCTTTTGTTATATTTTTTTGCCAGCCATAAATATTGCAAACTTTTCGCTCTTTCGATTCCTTTTCCCATAAAACGGGAAGAAATTTTCAGAAGATTAAGATATTTAGTAATTCTATCACTCTTTGGTCTCATAAAGTCAGTTTGGAAACAATTGTGCATTTTCGTTTCGTCAAAGTAAACGGAATATTTATTTGTGTCTGTTTAGGATCACAGGATGTGAATAGTAAGTATTGTTTTGAGTTTTTGAGTATCTTTTTCAATCTGCCCATCTATTATTTTTATCAAGATATCTGAAAAGAGGAGTTTTTCCTTGTTAAATTCCATCGCGAATTAAATATTGGTATTTATGGTATTTTCAATATTTTCAAATTTCTCAGGTTTATCTCCCGCTTGAGTCCATATAGTGTTAAGCAATTGTTGATGTATCACTGTTTCAATGGAATACGCAAACGGAAGCAAAATATATAAAGAGGTACACACTTATGCAAGTACACATATAACAGCACACAGGCATTTCCATATATATGGATGTCTATATGAGGTCATGTTTTCTAATATAAATCATGGTTAACTGACGCCTTAATAATGAAACATCTTGTGCATATATCAATGTATATGTTGCTAATCATTTTTACGTAGACACATGCACACACAAACTTACTCTCAAAATGTCATCCATCAACTTACAAACACCTCTATATGTATTCGTATGTATGTTTATATATATATATATATATATATATATATATATACATATATATATATGTGTGTATGTGTGTGTGTGCGTGTGTGTGTCTATATTTATGTTTGTGTTTGCATTTATGTCCCATTACAAAGCGTTTCAGTAAAAAATATCGGAAAAAGGTACACCAGACTTGAAAAAATATGGACAGGATACAATATGACCATGAACACAGTAAAAGAATATATGCATAGATTGTATATATATATACACACACACACACACACACACACACACACACACACACACACACACACATATAGGCGTATATGCGTTGCTACGTATATACATAATTACCTTTTACCTTATGCTGGCGTGAATACGTTAATCATTTTATATCTCTTTCAGCTGTTTACACCAACTGTTTTTCATATAGGGCCCTGAGGACGATAAATTACTTCTGTGAAAGAGTAGAAACAGCAGGCGTATTAACAATATACACAACAAGAATAACAATATTGACAGCGTAAATAATCGACATTGATTATATAAGCAAGCATTATTATTTATGTAATGTCTGCGTATTTATTCGGGTCACGCGTAACTAGAATTGTAGCATTAGTATTCACAAGAAATTGTTCATACGAAATTAAAACATGGCTGCCATTATCATTCATTTATGCCGATACCTCCATATTTAATGTAATGTACTTTTATCCTTCGTTCATCATAGTTCACGTTCAATACAATGGACAAGGCAGCACAATGGCTAGACAGTTCGTGTGTCGAATTAAATGCTTCAGTATTTTTCCCGGCTCTTTGGTTGTTGAGTTCAAATCCTATCGAACTCTTTGGTACTTTCACAATCGATAAATATATTACCAATGAATGTGTTAATGGATTGATGAAATTCTTAAATGTTGGGACGAGATGCTTTTCAGGGTTCTATATGGCTCTGTGCGTTCTGAGCCCAAACACTGCCCCATCCTGCCAGGAGTTGCAACCTGCAGAATATTAGGAGCAATAGAAAGATGAATGGAAATATAATCTCCCTGACACGATCTGGAAAAGTAAGAGTATAAATTAACATATAAGGAGTTACTATTCTTTATTGCCTTAGTATTTCAGCAGACAATAGATTTCTTTAAAATTATGTTGGTTCAATAGCATGTAGAGACAAAATGTTTTCGTAAAGAAGATATAAGGCGCCTAGCATAATAAATGCTTCTATTTTTGGCACAAGGCCAGCAATTATCCCAGTGCATTACTGGTGCTTTATTTTATCGACCTTGTAAGGAGGAAAGGGAAAGTTAACCTCGGCGGGATTTGAACTTAGACCGCAAAGGGCCGTAACTCTGTGCTGCCTTGCAGCATAGCGTCCGACCATCTACTGATACTGTCAATCCAGAATAATAATATTGGTTTCTCGCGTTCTATCAAATGGACAAGTAATATCAAGTAGTGTATTGCTGAATGTCACAACGCGCCGCCTAACACTCTATCCAATAAGTCATGCACCTTCAAACCAGAAACATACAACTCCAATATCATATAACATTACATTTTGAGGAACTGTGTCAATGACCAGGTCACGGACTGTGTGACGAAATAAAGAATATATATATATATATATATCTAGGGCGTGTAAAATTCCCGAGATCCATGGACGAGTTCTCTCCATCGGTCTCTGTTCCTCATTATCGCTGCCATGTCCTGCGTCTCCAACAGACCAGTGTCTGTCCTTAGGGCATCAACATACGTTAACCTTGGTCTTCCTCTTCCAGTGTGTCCATGTAGGGGCTCCCACAGGAGCACTGAGTGCAATGTCAACTCTGGATGTCGGTGAGCATGTCCAGCTAACTTCAGTCTCCTCTGTGTCACTTTTGAGCTGACTTTTGGGAGGCTCCCATACAGCTCTGAGTTTTCATCCTAGGACCCTACTAGGAGAGCCACCCTTCACAGATAACGAGCACTGGGAAGATCAGGCGGCTGTTTGAGGAACTGGATATTGAGACAGAGCCCTTCACCAGAGAGGAGCTTCAGAGAGCTAAGAAGAGGATCAAGGAGGGCAAGGCTCATGGAGAAGATGGAGTGGCATCAGAGGTGATGAAGAGGTGTGATTTTGATGATATCATCCTGGGGTTCTGTAACCGGGCACTGGAGAAAGGAGTTGCCCCGAATCAGTGGAGGATCAGTAACATTGTCCCAGTGCTAAAGAAAGGAGATCTCTATAACACCAACAACTACAGGGAATCTCACTGACGTCACTTGTGGCAAAGACCCTCAACAGGATGATTCTTAACAGGATCCAGTCTGAGATGGAGAAGAAGCTCAGGGACAACCAGAACGGCTTCAGAGAGGGAAGATCAACCACCAGTCACATCCTGATGCTGAGGAGGTTATTAGAGGGAGCTAAAGCAAAGTGCCTTCCTGCGGTCATGGTTTTCATTAACTTTAGGAAGGCCTTTGATTCTGTGGACCGTCACTGCCTGATGAAGATCTTACAGGCTTATGGAATCCCCAGGAAGATATATATATATATATATAAGCAAAGGGATATTTAATTTGTTAGTAATTCAACAAATATATATATTTATAACAGATTCGAAACACTCGACAGCTTTTCTGGAGTATAATATCAATGATATTAATAAATGGAAACTATATTTATAAAACCATATTTGTTCTATTATATATATTTCAAGGGTACCAAAACGTTGGTACGCTCTCATCAGATAAAATACAAAGTTTCACATTGAGGCTCAGAGTGCTAATATAGGTACCTTCTTCAGTAAACCACAAATCTACTGAATCACCACACACCCCCCCCCCCCCCCCCCCCCACACACACACACACACACACACACACACACACACACACACACGTGTATATATATATATATATATATATATATATATATATATATATATATATATACGTCAATACTCATCTTTTTCCATTTCTTAGAGGATTCTAAACCCCACTATCAGGCCAAATTTTCCTCAGTCACAATACGGCGAAAGCTCCTAATTCTAATTTCAAACTCGCTCGCTGTTTTAAAACATACTTACTTACCCCCCCCCCCCCCCACGCACACATGCACGTTTATGTATCTGAGGTCACAGAGTGTGTGACAAAATAACTTAGACAAACGAATGAATAACGAACAATAGAAATAAAGTGAAAATTATATGGTGCGTGTGTTTTCTTTCTATTGGCAATATTAACAGCATGACCACCCCAAATATAACAGTATATATATATATATATATATATATATAACCCCCCCCCACACACACATAAAGTAAAGCTAAAAGTGTTTGTGCTTTTAAATGACTAAAATGATTCTTGATGCAGTAATTGTGTTACAACATTGATTAATGTTAACTAATTGCTACATATATTTTAAATAAGAATGATGTAATCATGTTTGAATCACTATGCAAATAGGATAATGGTGTAATGTCTAAAGAATAGATTTACATACATTACTGATACGATAATTAGCTTCTTCAGGACATGGTTATTATGTTTTTATTTTAAAAAAAATTTACGAATTAATGGTGAACAATGATGTCGTTGTTTACAGGTTTCCGACAATCAATTTACCGGTACCGTCATACATCAGCATACACATTTGTATATTTTCCTCCAATCTGGATGTTGAAGAATGACCTCTTCAGTGGATATCTATCACAGATCTTAAACTCATCAGCTTGGAATGACAGTTTCTAATGGGTTTGACATCTACTGAAGCAAGAGGTCCATAAACAATACCCATCATCTCAGCACTTTACCACGGTCAGCCACACTTTGTAACGGGATGCTAGCTGAGTAGGCTCATGCTGTGCCAGGGGTTGTGCCACTGTAGGCTACCCTTGTCATTCAACACCCAAAACAGAAATTAGCAATGAGCTTCTATTACTTTAGGGATTACAATATATTTTGCTTCTTTCATGCAAATGGTGTGAAATTATCAAAAGTAATTTTCAATATGAAACTTTCTTTCCACCCACCCTATATATGTTGTTGCTGGGTGACAGGTGCTCCAATTGATTTAATGAACGGAACTGCATGCTCATGAAATTAACATGCAAGTGACTGTGCATTCCACAGGCATTTGCACCCCTTAACAATATTCCTTGCTGTACCAGTATTCATATTAATATGTGGGCAACGCAATTGAGATCTGTATGAGAAACTATTAACTATCATCAGAAGTTTCCATCTTATGAATGGTACTGAAGTATTAGTTTTTGTTGTTGTTAGACAATTCACGAGTAAAACTCATTTTTGCTAGCTGAGTTGACTGGAGCAACAGGAAATAAAGAGTCTTGTCGAAGGACACAACGTGTTACCCGGTCTAGGAATCGAACTCACGACATTACGATCATGAGCCGAAGATCCTAACCATGCGACTTCATATATACTGCACATACGACGGCCTTTCGCATAACACACTCTCCTCACATGGTAGTAGTCAACCTGCACCTATGATATAAGACACGTGAACCACACACCTTACAGAAAGTATCACTGTGTGCTCGACAACGAACCGAGAACTTCGCAGTAGCGAAACAAACGTTTTTACCATACAGCCATGCCCGGCGTCCATCATAACGCTTATGTGAGATGAATAAGTATTTCGCTTCAGTGAATCTAATCTGGACAGTTGGCACGATATAGTAAGTACCATTAATATACATTTAAGGTAGACTATATTCTCTCTTACAAAATCTAATTTGGTGCCTGTTCAAACGAAACTGAATTATAGAACGGCTTTTAAATACAATCTAGCTTTCACTTCATGCGCAATGGGAGGTCGGAATACTTCTATAAAGCGGTTTTCATAATGTCATAAAAATTAAAACAGATTACGGTCATCTTTTGTATGTCGATAATTATATATTACTTAAGGCTGTAAAGTGGAAGAGGCGGCAGAGCATCGGACTAAATTCAGTATTAATGGTATTTAGTATTGACGAATATACTATCCTATTCATAGGATTTTGACCCGTTTATAGAAATTATCAATACAAATTTCGATTTAAATTACTTCGGTTGTCATTTGTCAAAGAGGGGTCGAGGAAATATGTAGCAATTTCTATCTATCTATCTATCTATCTATCTATCTATCTATCTATCTATCTATCTATCTATCTATCTATCTGTCTATCTAATAAAGACATCTATCTGTCTGTCAGTCAGTCTATAGATTTATCTATCTATCTATCGATTTATCTATCTATCTATTTATCAATCTATCTACCTGTCTATTTAAGTCATGCCCCCCCCCCCCCCATTATAAACAGAAAATGAAGTTGACAGCGGCCGTTACGAGGTATCGAATTTTCGTATCTCTCAGATCCCAGCTGAATGCTCTAATCAGCTAATTGAATGCTTTAATGATAGCTAATTGTGCTATGAAGTCTCTTACAATATCTTACCATATACATTAAGAGCTGAATCAAACAGTTTTCCAGAATGTAAACATACATCGTGAGCAAAGCTCGAACATTCGTACTTACGAAACGCTGAGGCAATAAGTTTGTAGAAGATATAAGTTGTTTTATAATCTACAGTAACTGACTATGCTTGCAGGCTTACAGTTATTTTCTGCGTTTGAGCATCCTTTAGTAGGTTCAGAGTTACGACAGAGTTACGACAGAGTTACGACAGTGAACACTGAAACACTAATTAAGTAAACGATCTTAAAAGAAGGTGAGATATGGCTATGTGGTTAGGGATTTGGTTTCGCAACCTCATGTTTCTGGTTCCTTCTGTATTGTACTTTGGTCAAGTGTGCAATTGTCTTCTACTATAGGCACTATAGTCTTGTGATTGAAATTTGGTTGTGGAAACTCGCCGTATATATAGAGAGAGATAGATAGATATATGTATTTATATATAAATATATATATATATATATCTATAAAGAGACAAAGGGAGGTGTGTGACAGCATCTGTATTTGTGTTCACTATTTGATTATATACTGTAACTTAGTGGCTCGACAAACAGGGATCGATGAAATAAATACCAAACTTGAAAAAAGAAGCACTCGGCTCAACACAATGGAGTAAATACCTTCAAAGTAATGTCACAGTATGACCGCAGTCTAATGATCGAAGCAAGTAAAAGTATAATGAAAAATAATAGCAACAACACAGATAGTGGTACTTAACTACATTGGTGTATGAATATGTTATACGAATAAATGTAATGGCGCGTAATATAAGAAGACATACCATTAAAATATAGTTCTTTATTTTTTTTATCGCCGTCGTTATCATACATCAGAGCATTGGGCAGATATGCAAATCAGATTGATTATAATAGCCACGGTATGCTGTTGAAGATGGTCATCATTCATGCATAAAATTTCTCTATTTCATGCATTGTCATCGATTGTTGAATAATTCATCCATTATTCATTTTACGAACTACTTTTCTTTTTGTCATCGTTTTTTTTTCTCATAATAATCAACATTTGTTTGCTAAATGTGTTGATGCTGTTGTTGTTGTAGTTGTTGTCTTAATGACATTTTCTGCTTTGTAATTCCATCAAATATGAATTTAGGTTGATATAAGATACTTCTTATTCTAAGGATGCAGCAATGGCTATATAGTTAAGAAGTTCGCTTCACAGTCGTGAGATATGCCGTTCAGTTCAATCCTACTGTGAGGTTTCTTGAGCAGGTATCTTTTTTTTTTACTCTAGCCTCACGTTGAGCCAAATCATATGAGTGTGGGTAAATATTTTATAATATTTGTAATTCAAAGGTTCAATTTTCTCACATATTACATCCCATTCATTCTAGCAAAGAATTACGTTAAGAGTACATTTGTCTGTGGAATACTCAACCTCTTAAACGTTTATTCATGAGTCACACGTTCTTGGTATTCTGGCTT
>OZ024749.1:34089837-34092337 GCA_964016885.1 Eledone cirrhosa | reverse complement strand
TCAGTGTGTTGAAAAAAAACTGTGATTATATAGGGCAGGGTCTCCCAAATTGGATGCTGCAAGATGCACCTAACTGTGTCCCAAAGGAGGAGGTTTCTATTTCAAAATATAAAAAAATACACCATCATTAGAACAACAAAAACAACACTATCACCACCACCAGTATCACCTCCACGACGATGACATCCCTACCCTCAACGACCATGCCCTCGACGACAACCACCAACACCTCCGCCACCACCATCATCACCCCGTCCACCCCGAAGACGACGACCGTCACCCAACCCCTACCATCGTACCACCACTACAAAACCTCCCATCATAATCATCACAACCTCTTCCCACCTTCATCATCCATCACCCCACCCCCCATTACACCTCCACTCCACACCACAATCATCAACCACCACCACCATCAACACCACCATCATGATATCTCCACTACTACTACCCTCCACCAACACCACCACGACCACCATCATCATCATCAGCACCCTCACCACCACCACCATCATCAACCACCACAACGACCATCACCACTACCACCACTACCACCACCCACCACCACCACCCTCACCATCCACAACCATCACCATCACTACAACTACCACCATCACCACCACCACCATCACCACTACCACCACTACCACCACTACCACAACCACCATCATCACTACCACTACTACCACCACCACCACTACCACTACCACCACCACCACGAATCTGATATCTCCACTATCAATCTACAACTGTAATCCCAGTTAATGTTTCTAGTTAAGATTAAATAAAATATCTTGCATCTGTTAACCAAATCGAAATGCAAAAATAAAAAAAAATTGTAATGGTGCTGACATTAGCTAATGGGTTAAGAGCTTTGTTTGATAATCTTATATTTGTAGGTTCGATACCACTGAGAACCTATGTACTACAACATAGGGTTAACTAATACTCTTGGAGTGAAATTATGTAAATAGACGCGATGTCTCGTATAGAGTTACGGTCCTTGCCATTCTGAGTTCAAATCCCGCCGAGGTTAACTTTGCCTTTCATCCTTACGGGATCGATAAAATAAAGTACCAGTAATGCACTGAGTAATTGCTGGCCTTGTGCCAAAAGTAGAAACAATTATCTAATAATAGCTATATGTTGATTTGTACAGCATGTTTGATTGACCTGTTTAGTTGCGATACAGACCCGAACTAGTTCGGATCCAGCTGTCGAAACGGCCGGAGCTCAGCCGTCGGGGTCCTGACTCTTTTCTTATATATATATATATATAATTTAGGTTTGTTGGTTCACCACTGGATAGAACTGGTCATTTCGTTTGGTCAACCTCGATGTAATATTATGGAGAGCACTCGTCTTCGTTTGTGTAGTTGGTGGTGCGAGTACGGAGTTAAAGGCTTGAGTTAAATACTTAAGGACGGCCGACCGAGGTAAAAGCTGCTAAATAGTCGGTCGTCCTCTTGTCTTTGATTTTCAGCCCCCATGGATTTTATCTGTTATATTCCTTTGTTATATTTTGAATACCTGATGATGTCACCAGATTCATACTGAACTCGGTCATTGAAATGATCATAGTATAATAAACCTTTCAAGGATTTACACCAGTCCAGCCTCCTGTTATTTTATATATATATATATAAGCAAAAGGGATATTCAATTTGTTGGTAATTCAACAAATATATATGTTTATAACTGATTCAGAGCACTCGACAGTTTTTCTGGAGTATAATATTCAATGATATTAAATAAATGGAAACTATATTTATAAAACCATATTTATTCTATTATATATATTTCAAGGGTGTCAAAACTTTGGTACGCTTTCATCAGATAAAATGCAAAGTTTGTTTTATAAATAGTGACATAACCAAGAAAAGATACCTTAACGGTTCAAGTTTTTCTCGGATAGTGAAGGAAAAAGAGAAGAAAAGTCAGATATTTCAAATTATTGAGATGAGTATGCAAATGAGGTTGAGGTATAGGACTGAAAAAAAAACGTTATTTTAGACGCTATGCAGAATTTAAATAATTAGGATATATGTGTAACGGTATGAGTAGGAAGAAGAAAAAAAGAAAGAAGAGCTTGTATTTACGCTAATTTAAAAGGAATTAACAATTTGCGGGAATGGTGGAATATGATTCCAGAATTTAAATTTATTTAGCTATATTATGAGTTATAATATTGTATATATAATCAATTAGATTATATGAAGAATTGTGGTTGTAAGTAGACTTTATCTTATTACATTACAATAGATTGTATATTATATATATATATATATAGAATATTTACGTATCGAGAGAGAGAGAAGGAGGGAAAGGCGATACATGTAGTTATTTGCCAATAGCGTATGCAGAGGGTGCTCAATACTAGTGCTGGCAGTGTTAAATATTAGAAGTGTTAATATCTAGTGGGCGAGAGAATTAGCAGAGCGGAAGCACGTGGAGAAGTAAATACAGGAGAACAGACCGTTAAAACATGTTTATTTAAAAT
>OZ024749.1:34077337-34079837 GCA_964016885.1 Eledone cirrhosa | reverse complement strand
GAACTTTGAAGTGGCAGAGCATTCTACAAACACACGTACAGACATGTAGATATACACACATACAGATATACACATGTAATAATAATAATAAAATAATAATAATGAAATTGTGTACAGTGCTCAGGTGCACTACAATTCATCAAAGGTGCATGTATAGTACATAGAATAATGTACAAATATCAGGAAAATGAAAAATGAATGTGTATGAGTCATGATATACATGTGTGCGTGTGTATGTAGACATTCTTTCTTTTTTTTTCTCATTCTTTCTTCCTTTCGTTCTTATATATGTAGTATCTCTCTCTCTATCTAGCTCACCCCTCTTCCCCCTCTCTCACTCATGGCGTCTCTCCTTCTAACTCTCTCCCCTTTCTCTCTCTCTCCTTCCTCTTCATTTTCTGTCTCCCACTCTCACACCCTCCCCCTCTCTCCCTCCCTCTACCATCTCTTTCCTTCCCACCATCTGCCTCACACCCCTACTTCTTTCATTTCCTTTCACTTCCTTCACCCCCCTCTATTTCTATGTTTTTCATTTACCAGATTTATCTCTGTCCGCTCATTACTTCTATAGTACTTTTACCTAAAACAACACCTGCACACCTGCAGACCTACATTAAGACAGGTAATAGTGAAAAAAAGAATCAGTTAATAGGTAAGCAAATACCAACGGTTGGTTGCCTTCTTTATCAGCTACATTCTTTAACAAACAAAATCTTCATTATCATCTTTTCGAGTTTTAATGCCGACGAGGTAATCTTTGATTTCCGCCTTTTCGGCTTTGTTGTTGCTGTTGTTGTTGTTATTGTTGTTCAACCCTAGGCTAGCCACGAACGGGTACAGTCTACAGCGGTGCCTGAACTGTGTGCCGGAACACAACACATAATTTGGTGCACTGCCAAAGAGTAAAACTATATTTCAAAATGTGGAAAAAAATACAAATTGACAGACCTGCCAAACTCTAAAAACCGAAACGGAGAGTGCCATGAAAAAAGGGCCCCAAAACGGGGAGAAATGAGGCAAAATACGGAGATTTTACATCAGGTTTTCTTATATAGGCACAAGGCCAGCAATTTTAGGGAGGGGAGAGTCGATTAAATCGATCCCAGTGCTTATTGGTACTTTATTTTATCGATCCCGTAAGAATGAAAGGCAAAGCTAACCTCGGCAAGATTTAAACGCAGAACGTAAAGGGATGTAACTCTATGCTGTGAAGCATGGCGTCCGACGTTCTACCGATACTGCCAATCCACCACCTTTTTGGTGTGGTGTGGCTGTAATATGATCTTAGTCTAACTAAATGTGTGTTTATTACAGACAAAGTATATTGTATATGGCTTCTTATACTCCTAAATACTGAATCAGGTTGTATTAGTTTTACCGTTAATTAGAAAATAATAATTATATTTTTTGTGTATGTGAAAGAAGGTGAGGGGTTAGCGGTAACAAGTCTAAGATACAGGTAAGGCTGTTAAGGAGTTTGATTACGTGAGGGAAGTCTGCAGAGCTGAAATGCTAACAACAAATTATGTCTGAATACTAATTGTGAGCAATAGTTAGTGAAGCATGACAGAAGTATTTTGGTGTAAGATGAGTTCATTATGCAATTGGTATGAACAATAAAGAGAGGGGGAGAGAGAGAGAGTGGCGGAAGACAGAGACCTGATATAAAGACTCACACACACAGTTACGCATACACATAAGCACACACGCATATATACACATATGCATACACACATACGCACACACATATATACAAATGTAGTCTATATGTATATATATATATACACATACAAGTACATACATACACACACAAACACACACACACAAACACACACACACACACATATATATATATATAGCGGAGGAGTTGTGGTAAGGAACCAGATGGACCATAACGCACCAGAGTACTCAATACTTAGGGTAGTAGAGTGAGTACGGCTTGAGCTCTGCCGTCGGGGGTCATACTTTCTCCTATATATATACATCGACTTGACTGCCCACTTCACATCCCAATGAAGTTTTCTTTTTCCAACCTCACCTTTCTCCAAACTTTGCTCTTTCCTGAAGAAGGACTAACGCCCGATACGTTTACACATTCATTTTCCTCTACCAACAAGCGTAGATAAAACAGAAAACAACAACAACAACAAAACCCCCCAAAACAAAACAAGAATGTTGTTTTCCCTAATGGCCTTCCGTAGAATATTTAGTTATCTATTATCATTGTTACATTTTATCATGTTTAACTTTTGTGAGAAAAATGTTCTTCCGTAGAATTGTTCATTATCTCTTTCTTCCGTAGAATTGTTCATTGTCTCTTTCTTCCGTAGAATTGTTCATTGTCTCTTTCTTCTGTAGAATTGTTCATTATCTCTGTCCTATGTTTACCTTTTGTCAGAATATATATATATCTTTCATATAATTTCAAAAGCCAGAAAATTGTAAGCAAATAAACCAAAAATAATAACGAGAATGTTGTTTATAAGAATAGTCTTCTGTA
>OZ024749.1:34069837-34072337 GCA_964016885.1 Eledone cirrhosa | reverse complement strand
CAATATATGTATATATATATATATGTATATATATATATATATGTATATATATATATATGTATATATATATATATGTATATATATATATATGTATATATATATATATATGTATATATATATATATATGTATATATATATATATATGTATATATATATATATGTATATATATATATATATATATATATATATATATACATATATATATATATATATATATACATATATATATATACATATATCGTTCCTAGGTTTTTAACCCTAGGAAAGGAAAATGCTTCTCTGATGATCTTTGTTTTTCCATTAATATCCATAGGATATCTAATGTTTTGCAAAGTGAAACTGTACAGTAAGGGCCATCTGAGTAGGTAAATATTTATATTATATTTTTTAATTTTAATTAATTTTAATTTTAAATTAATTTTGATTTATTTTGAAAAATTGGTTGAATTTTACTTGTTCTGCTTATCTTGATATATATATATATATATATATATATATATATATATATATATATATATATATATATATATATAATGATATAGCCAGAGAATGATGTATTTATATACACACTGGAAGTCACCATATATCCATAATTTAGAGGACGTGTGTGGTTAGTATATACTCTGATGAGCGTCAATGTGTGTATGTGTATCTGCGCGCGCACTGACATGTGTTTGTGTTTGAACGGATGAATCTATGTGTTTGAATGTGTGAATGAATATGTGGGTTTTGTATTTCAGTCTCATGGCTACGCTGCTGCTTAATCTATTAGATTAGAGTTTCATCGGAAATAGAAAATGCTTAGACTGCAGAAGATGGTGTATATGTAAAGAGAAAGAAAGAATTTAAGAAACTAATTTGAAACTAAGCACTGTTTGTAGCCTGTTGTTACATTTGTACGTATGTATGTGTGATTTGGACATTCTTTCTCATATTTCTTGTTTATGTATATTAAATGAGTACATTCACCCAGTCCACCCCCATGCATAGCTGTATATAATATATATATATATATATATATATATAGGAACGAGTAGGACCCCGACGGCTGAGATCAAGCCGTTTCGACGGCTAATTCTGGTCCAGAATTAGCCGTCGAAACGGCTTGAGCTCAGCCGTCGGGGTCCTACTCGTTCCTATTACCCACTCTACTACCCTAAGTATTGAGTACTTTGGTGCGTTATGGTCCACCTGGTTCCTTACCACATTTCCTCCGTTATATATATATATATATATATATATATATATATAATTGTTTCTATTTTAGGCACAAGGCCAGCAATTACCCACTACATTACTGGTACTTTATTTTATCGACCCCGTAAGGATGAAAGGCAAAGTTAACCTCGGCGGGATTTGAACTCAGATCATAAAGGGACGTAACTCTATGCTTCAAAGCATGGTGTCCGACTCTCTACCGAAACTGCCAAATAATGAAATACTGTTGGCTTCACGCTCACAACAATTTCTATACTTTAATTTATATATATATATATATATATACATATACATATGTATATGTATAGATGTATATATACAGACACACGTACACACACACATACATATATATATATATATATATATATATATATATATATGTGTGTGTACGTGTGTCTGTATATATACATCTATACATATACATATGTATATGTATATTCAAATATATAAAAATACATACATACACGCATATGTATGTATGTGTGTGTATGTACGTATATATATATATCTATTCATATATAAATGTATATGTATATTATTCAAATATATAAAAATACATCTCATATTCCCTCTTCTCTCTGTCATACTATTCCTTTATTCTTCTACGGGTTCCAATTCGTAGACTGCTTTCAGGCTGGTACCAATTATATATATATATATATTATATTATATTATATTTAGAGTTATAAACTCAAACAGTCCTTTACAATTAATTAGCTCAAAGAAAGAAGCATTTCTGAGCCGTGAAATACAAGTTAATATAAATTAATATATGATAAACACATAAGTGTTTGTATTGTAAAAGACGAAGTTAGCTAGAATGAAATAAACTAATTCAAATAAATATAGTTTGCCTGTCTCGATTTAAAATAATAAATCAATAAAAACAAACCCATATTGGCAATAATATATATATATATATATATATATATATATATATATTCGATGTTGTTTACTTGTCCCCCTAGCTTTACAGGAATTACTGGTCCCAATAACTTTTTTAGTTATTGCTCGCACCAACCTGAGGTATCTGATTTTTAATGCGATGAAATACCAATGATGGTTGGAAAATCACCGACGAAGGACTATTTTTATCATATGTAACCCATGTGCAAACCACGCAGTATTCTTCTTTCTTCTCATGTTTTATATACATATATATATATATATATATATATATATATATATATAATATATAAGATCAAAAGATGGTTAAATGAGTTCCATGTATTTTATTATGCGCATTTCAAAAACAAATATCATCATACAATAACATTTGTG
>OZ024749.1:34049837-34064837 GCA_964016885.1 Eledone cirrhosa | reverse complement strand
TGTTATCCTTTCAATATATATATATATATATATATATACATATATATATATACATATATACACATAAGCACAAGTCATATTCTCTCTATTCTTTATACATACATACATACATACAAGCATACATATATACATGCGAGCATACATACATACATACATACATATATTATATTAAAGCAGAACTATATTTTATATAGGGGTATCATTCTCTCATTGGAATTCAGACAAACAGCATATATGTGGAATCACAGCAATTAGAGAAACCATAAGAAAAATAAAAAGACATATCATGCGTAATATTTGTCCCTCGTTTTCATATTTATCAGAAATTTAGCATCATTTTCTCATCATTTTCAATGCCGTTTACAACCTCATCTTTTCAAAATTTCTTATCAATCCTGTTTTAAAACAAGCGAAAGCAGCACCGATAATTATAGACATAAACGTGAGTCCAGAATATATAAGATTATTGGAGCAAAAGGATGAGAGAAACATGTTATTAAATATTGTTGTCCGGGTTGATATTCTGGGAAATGTTCGCATTGTTAACATATGCCAATCACAACTATTCCACATCGATGCATATTTTACGCATTATTTCGCCAATTCCGGATTTATTATATTTACATTACATTCGCTGGAAATTTTGTGTTTCTTTGATTTGAATGTTTCCACTAATGTCCTGTGTATCGAAAAATGTATATGTATAACATAAATGTAATGTGAATATATGTATGTATATATCTAATGCGTGTGTGTGTGTGTATGTTTGCCTCCAAATTTCGAGTTTATTTTTGACCGGACACCTTTCCGGCGGCAAGCTTGTAAAGAAAAGGAAATTTCTGTCATGGTTTCTACAATCATTTCTCCTTTGAATCTCGAGAAAGTTTTACAGTTTTTGAAGGTTCCAGATATCGTGGCCATATGTAACTTATAAAGTATGGAAATGCATTCGTTCTCAAAAATTCCATGTTCAGTTCAGATGGACAGGTACATATTTGGTACCTCCAATTATAATTGTTTCAACTTTTGGCACAAGGCCAGCAGTTATACCAGTGCATTACTGGTGCTTTATTTTATCGACCCCGTAAGGATGAAAGGCAAAGTTAACCTCGGCGGGATTTGAACCCAGACCATAAAGGGCCATAACTCTATGCTGCAAAGCATGGCGTCCAACCTTCTGCCGATACTGCCAATCAATAGGTATGAAATTGAACGTGTATAGAAAGGAAGAAATTGGAAATGAGAAGAAATAGAGATGAAATCAATCACATTACTGGAGTGGTCCTTTTTTTATTGACCCTGAAAGGATGAAAGGCAAAGTTGAACTGAGGACGCAGTGGGGCCGCAATGAATACCACAAAGCGTTTCAGCATTTTAACGACTCCACCAATTCGTTGTCTACATTAACCATGTATGCACACATGCTTGGTCCCTTAACATCTGATAAAGTTGTCGGTGCGTTGTATTGATATACGGCGTCTCTAAGGCATTTTAAAGTCTGACGGAGCCCATTTCCTCTCCAGGTCTGAATACAGCAGATTTTAGTCCAGAGAGAGAGAGAGAGAGAGAGATTGAGGTCAGAAAGAGATATAGAGGAAAAATGACTCGCGTACTAGATTTGTAGTTTTTTTTATCGACCTCGAATGGATGAAAGACAAAGTTGACCTCGGCGCGACTTGAACTCAGAGAGCAGAGAATCGAAACGAGTACCGCAAAGCATTCTATCCGACGTTCTAACGACTCAGCCAATTCAGCGCCTTATATTAACCATGGAAATATTTTTAAAAATTGCTGTAATCCAGAATCGAAATTGGTTCATAGATTCAATACACTCATGTACTGGCCCCGTTGGTTTATCTTATTGCAAATAGATGTTTTATTTTACTTTCCCTCCAATGTATATTATAATTTTTCCGTTGTATATTATATAAATGTTACTATCAATACGTGTAAAGCTTCTCTCATTTCTTGCTGTGAAAAGCAAACACAAGATAAAACTACATAAGTAGTTTAGCTGGGGAGATAACATATTCAACTACATGCGATTACATTTTCTCTAGTTTTTCTTTCTCAATGTTTGTTTGCCAAGAAACGCATACACACACACACACACATACACACACACACACACACATATATATATATACACACACACAAATACATAGACACATGTACATATATGCACAAAGACACATACATATTTATATATATATATATACATACATACACACACAGAAACACACAGAAACACACAGATTTACGCATACACAAACACATTTACACACATCCAAATACATTCACGTATCAATATACTGAGATACAGTTCCTTATATATATATATATATATATATATATATATATATATATATAATTGTTTCTAGTTTAGGCACAAGGCAATTACCCAAGGCAATTACCCAGCAATTACCCAGTGCATTACTTGTACTTTATTTTATCGACCCCGTAAGGATGAAAGGCAAAGTCAACCTCGCGGGATTATATATAATAAAGAGTTGACGGATCCAGCATATTTATCAAGGCCGGGACCGGTTGTATCTCATAATATATATATATATATATAGAACTAGCAGGGACACGATGTCAAAATACCAAAACTATATATATAATTGTTTCTACTTTTGGCACAAGGCCAGCAATTATCCAGTACATTACTGGTACTTTATTTTATCGACATCGTAAGGATGAAAGGCAAAGTTAACTTTGGCGAGATTTGAACTCAGAATGGAAAGGGCCGTAACTCTATACGTCAAAGCATGGCGTCCGACCCTCTACCAATACTTGCCAATCCAATAATATATATTTCTAGTGTGCTCTGCTTGTATATATATATATATATATATATAAGTATGTATATATATATGTGTGTATATATATGTGTGTATATATATATATGTGTGTGTGTATATATATATATATATATATATATGTATATATGTATATATGTATACCAAATAAATTCCTTTATAAAAGCACTTTCATTTTATATTCATCTTTTCTATATTTTCTCCGGAATATAATTTATACTCGTTGAGCAAACCTACACGTACGCTGTTCATCTCTAACGTGACGATATATTATCACTACATTATTGATAACTTGAAATTATATATATATATATATATATATATATATTTAATACAATAACAGAGATAGTTTAAAGCTAAACTCTGACTGGTAACCATCTCACTCAACAAACATTAGGTTATATTAAAATATAAACCCAATTTAAGTGTTTGGGGTGCTAACAATATGTATAATGTGGAAAAACCAGTTGTATTATTTTATGAGATATAATTAAAGTTAAAGTATATCTATATATATGCAAAAGTTCTATTTAAATTGTTGGGATACAACAAGCAAATATGTTTATAACTGATATAAAGCACTCAACAAGTATTTGGAGTAAACATACGATATTAACAAATGGAAACTATATTTATAAAACCATATTTATTTCATTATACATATTTCAAGGACACCGAGTTAAATTATGGTGTGCTTTCATCAGACAATATATAATATAGATCAGTTTTATAAATAAATATTGACATACCCTTTATTTATAAAACTGATCTATATTATATTTTGTCTGATGAAAGCACACCATAATTTAACTTGGTGTCCTTGAAATATGTATAATGAAATAAATATGGTTTTATAAATATAGTTACCATTTGTTAATATCGTATATATATATATGCACTCTCCCAGACGAAGATATAATTCCTGTTTATCTTGTCCACCAATCTCTGCAACAGAGATTATAAAACTACCTATAATTAATTCTATTTTTTCTTTGGTTTTTACCTTTAATACAACCACAATTTCAATTACGTCTCGTAAGCTCTAGAACATTTCCTAGTAGTAGTGGTAGTAATAGTAGTAGTAATAGTAGTAGTAGTAGTAGCGGTGGTATTGGTGGTATTATAGTAGTAGTAGTAGTAGTAGTTGTGGTAGTGGTGGTGGTAGTGGTATTAGTAATATTGGTGGTGGTGGTAGTGATGGTATTAGTAGTAGTAATAGTAGTAGAAGTGGTGATATTAATGGTGGTGGTAGTGATGGTATTTTAATTATTACGGTAGAGGGTCAGACGCCATGCTTTGCAGCATAGAGTTACGGCCCTTTACGGTCTGAGTTCAAATCCCGCTGAGGTTAACTTTGCCGTTCATCGTTACGGGGTCGATAAAATAAAGTACCAGTAATGCACTGGGGTGATTGCTGGCCTTGTGCCAAAAGTAGAAGCAATTATTATTAGTAGTGGTGGTTGTGGTAGTACTAGTAATAGTGGTGGTGGTGGTGGTAGTGGTAGTAGTGGTGGTAGTGGTAGTAGTGGTGGTGGTGGTAGTAGTAGTCTGTTATAATGATTTCTTTACATAGAGTTTGAGGAAGGTACTGGACGATACAGTGTAGGTTTATATGAAAACGTAAAGAAACTCTCGTAAAACTCACCCAGGCAGCTGTCACTCTCACGACTATGGCCAATGTCTACCCCTTCTTGTCCTCTTCCAATCTACGGCTAAATACTCAAAACAGAACCCGTTTACTTGGACCCTGTTCATCCATTTACCTTTCAACAAATTTGCTGGTAGGCAGAACATCACTCTCTGCCCTTAGTTTCCTCCCTTTCAAGATCAAGAAATATTTGAAAAAGTATCTGACATCAGCCGTTTGCATTATTTTTACCACACAACTTCGTTTCCCACAGCCCCCATAGTAGAAAGAAGGCGGCGTAGTGGTCTTCACAATGGACTCTACCGGATCTGTCCTACATATCCAACATATTAACCTCTTTGCTGAGTTGCTGAAATTTTATCCACAGTCTCTAATAGAAAATATCGAATTTCCGATAATAAATTATCGGTAATTCTTTAAAAATTGCGATGATATTCTATATTATCGAACCCAACTAATTATGAAATATTCTCATAAATTCCTCCTCCTTTAGATACCTTTGAAAAACTCATCTATATATGAAAAGTTCCCTTCCCTATATATGTCACTACTTCCTCTTCCCTATATATATCACTACCTCCCCTTTCCCTACATATCACTACTCCGCTCTTCCATATATATCACTACTTCCTCTTCCCTATATATGAAGACTTCCCTAGATCTTCTTCTTCTTCTTCTTCTTCTTCTTCTTCTTGCTCTGGAAGGGGCGTGAGGACAGAGTGCTCAAACACTTCCCGTCCAGAGGGTCCTGTCAGAAGCAACTGTCGCCAACTGATCCGGCTGGATCCCCAAGCGTGACCAGCCAAGCTCATGTATGTCATCCACCCATCTTGCTCGGTGTCTACCCCTAGGCCTCCTACCTGTTGGTTTCGCCCGTATATATAGTAAGATACCAGGTGGACCATAACGTACCAGAGTACTCCGTTCGGATCTAGTTGTCGAAACGGACGAAGCTCAGCCGTCGGGGTCTTGACACTTTTCCTATATATATATATATATATATATATATATATATATATATATATATAATATATATAATATATATATATATAATATATATAGCTAGATTCGAACGGAGTACTCTGGAGCGTTATGGTCCACCTGGTGCCTTACCACACCTTCGTTGTTATATATATATATATATATATATATATATACATACATATATATATATATATACATACATATATATATATATATATATATATATATACGATATTAATAAATGGAAACTATATTTATAAAACCATATTTATTTCATTATACATATTTCAGGGATACCAAATTAAATTATGGTATGCCTTCATCAGACAAAATACAATATATAAACAGTTTTACAAATAAGCTTTGACGTACCCTATTAAAATGCAACCATTGTTTTTGGAAGTCATCCGGATATATATATATATATATATATATATAAATTGTATGCATAAGGATTAGCAAAGCTGAAAGAAAATTCCTTCTTTGGTTTGTAAATAAGGCTCAAATATACCTGCTTATGTATATATATATATCACAGACTCTACTTTTGAAAAGCAGAAGAACTGCGAAACCAGTAAAGGAACCAAATAAATATAGATATTTTTTTAAAAATAAGACTCCAGTTGCATTTTCGATTTCATCTTTTTTTCTTTATACTTTCACTCGTGTAGGACACCTCGGTTATTTTTCATTTTGTAAAAAAAAACCTCACTTTCTAATATATATATATATATATATATATAATGGAGAAAACTCATCTCTAGAACAGCTGTTAAAACAGTTAAATGCCGTCAAAGGCAGCAATGAGCAAAAATGCCTCAGCGGAAAGAGGCCAGCGGTCAACAGAGAGAGACAATCCACAAGGTGGGTGACAGGCAGATGAAATACAGGAAAGATTGATAGAGGAGGAGGACAATGCTTTCTATATTTTCATCTGCTTGGTCCGATAAACGAACTCACAACCTCACGATATATATATATATATATATATATATATATATATATATATATATATATATATATATCCCACTCTCAAGAGCGTGAAACTGATAAACCTTTGTTCGTACTGCCTCTCTGTTTTGTTCCCGTTAAATTTTTTACTATATATATATATATATATATATATATATATATATAATGTTACCTAATAAACTCTTTATACCCGCATTTCCATTTCATAAACTTCTCTCTCTCTCTCTCTATATATATATAGGAAAAGGTATGACCCCGACGGCAGAGCTCAAGCCGTTTCGACGGCTATTTCTGTCCAGACACGTCGGGGTCATACCTTTTCCTATTACCCACTCTACTACCCTAAGTATTGAGTACTCTGGTGCGTTATGTTCCATCCGGTTCCTTATCACAATTCCTTATATATATATTTTGTTATACTTGGGTAGGGTCATATTGTTATAATATTGCCAGAAATAATAACAGAACACACTCACTGTTTGGTTGGTTTTCACTTCTGTATCTTTTATATCTCCATAGTTAATTTATTTGGCAATCAATGTTTATCATTGATTCACCAGCGGTTAAAAATACAGATATAAATATATATATATATAGTGTGTATTTATGTGTTTGTTGTTAACAACAAACACATATAAACACACACACAGTGAACAAAGATAGAATACAAAAACACATACACTCAAACGCGAACACACACTCAATAATAATTAACTGCGTTTTCGCACCATCAACAAGATTCAACATCGAAGATGGATGAGTTGCATAACGTCGAATACTTTTTTCTAATTATAACATCATGGTTGACTATACGGAATGACCAGTTCTATCCTAAATACATACATACATGTATATATATATAGGAACATGTTTTGACCCCGACGGCAGAGCTCAAACCGTTTCGACGACTATTTCTGGACTCAGGAGTCCAGAAATAGCCGTCTAAACGGCTTGAGCTCTGCCGTCGGGGTCAAAACATTTTCCTACTACCCTAAGTATTGAGTTCTCTGGTGCGTTATGGTCCATCTGGTTCCTTACCACACCTAGAGAGAGAGAGAGCGAGGGGGATAGAGAGAGGGGAGAGAGAGGAGGGAAAGAAAGAAAGGAAAAAGACTCTCTCTTTTCTTTCCCCAACTCTCTCTCTCTCTCTCTCTCTCTCTCTCACCCTCTCTCTCTCTCTCTCTCTCTATATATATATATATATAATTGTTTCTACTTTAGGCACAAGGCCAGCAATAACCCAGTGCATTACTGGTACTTTATTTTATCGACCCCATAAGGATGAAAGGCAAAGTCAACCTCGGCGAGATTTGAACTCAGATCGTAAAGGGACGTAACTATGCTGCAAAACATGGCGTCCGACCCTCCAATCCTCCCGTTTGTGCCCTTACCTATTTATCCAACTAAACGGACTAAAGCAGACACAGTTATCTAAGTCTTTCCATTTTATATTCTTTCATCTAATTTTTCACTTCTTAATAATTACATGAATTTAGCTTCGTAAAATATCGATAAAATAGGAAAATTTATATATATTGCTGGATATCAACAGTCAATTAGATTTTTGCTTTTATATCCATACACACACAGTCTTTCTTTCTTTCTTTCTTTCTTTCTTTCTTTCTTTCTTTCTTTCTTTCTTTCTTTCTTTCTTTCTTTCTCTCTTTCTGTCTTTCTTTCTTTCTTTCCTTCTCTCTTTCTGTCTTTCTTTCTTTCCTTCTCTCTTTCTGTCTTTCTCTCTTTCTTTCCTTTTCTCTTTCTGTCTTCCTTTCTTTCTTTCTTTCTTTCTTTCTTTCCTTCTCTTTTTCTTTCTTTCCGTCTCTCTTTCTGTCTTCCTTTCTCTCTCTCTTTCTCTCTCTCTCAAAAACCTCTCACTTCCTCTTATGCACACCATCTCTTTCTATTCGTCCCTTTAAATTTCTTTCTCTCCCTTTATTTTCCCTTCTTTCTTTTTGTCTTACGTTTTTGTTTTCTCTTTCTTTCTCCTTCAATCTCTCTACATAAATATTTATCTCTTTAAATCTCTCTTACTCATTTTCATTGTTTTTTTGTTTCTTTCTTTCATCCCTCCCATTTTCTGTCTTCCTCTCTTTCTTTCCATCCTTTCATTCTCCTCCCTCTCTATCAGATTTTCTTTTTTCTTTTCTCTCTTCCCCCTCTCTGTCCCTCCCCTCTCTTCCCCCTCTCTGTCCCTCCTCTCTCTTCCCCCTCTCTGTTCCTCCTCTCTGTCCCCCCTCTCTCCCCCTTTCTGTCCCCCCTCTCTCGCTTCCCCTCTCTCTCCCCCCTCTCTGTCCCCCCTCTCTAGCTTCCCCTATCTCCCCCCTCCATGTCCCCCCTCTCTCGCTCCCCCCTATCTCCCCCTCTCTCTCACTCTCCCTCACTCCCCCCTCTCTATCAGGTTTTCATTTTTCCTTTCTTTCTTTCCCTCCTCTCTCCTCCCCCTCTCCCCTCCCTCCTCTCATCCTCCCCTCTCCTCCTCATCTCTCCCTCCTCTCTATTAGATTTTATTATCGTTTTTTTTTACCTATATTATATATCTGTTTTATTGCTTTTTTGTTTGTTGTCTCTTTTCTAACCCCCCTCCTAAAGAGACATAACTAGACATCGATAAATCACTACCTACATTATACCTACATCATCTAATTGATTTATATATTCTTTTCTCTCTCTCTCTCTCTCCCTCTCTCTCTCTCTCTCTCCCTCTCTCTCCCTCTCTCTCTCTCATTAATCTCTAACCCATTTGTAAAAAAACATTAACTCTTCTACCTATTAATCAATTTAACGAACGTAAATATTACATGTTCGATTAAATATTTTATTGAGAAAACATAAACAAATTCCGCCCCAAACTTATTTTATAAATGTCCATGCTTGATTTTTTTTGCAAGAAAAGATCAAAAACAACCAAACGTATCTATCGTTTGATAATTAATGTCTACAGCGAAAGTATTGGGTCGTCAAGTATGAAAATTGTAGAAATTTGTAGAAAAAAGACACATTTCTACAAATTTCATACCATTTTATACTTAACGACCCAATAACTAAATTCTAGGTACATTTATTTTGATAAGGGTAGACCTGTCAACCCTCACTGTATGACGGGGAGATTTCCTTGTTTTCGCTTATTTCTCCCCGTCTCTACGATTTTGTGAAAATGGGTATAGCTTTCATTATGTACAATCTCCCCATTTTGCCTCATTTCTCCGCATTTTGGGGCACTATTTTGGGGCAATATATGTGGTCTCATGCCGGACGAATCCCGTTAAGGGTGAAAGCAGTGATTCTTTGCTTAAACTTTAATCTGTGTACTGATAGCTATCAAGAAAACTCTCATAACCTTCGCCTTATTTTTTTGTCATTGTTTTCATTCTTAGTTTAGTTGTTTCTCATTTATTACGAATTTCAATTCAGATCTGTCAACTTCCCCCGTCGGACGGGGAGATCTCCTACCCACATTGGGGTGGGTAAGAGATGTCTTCTCTTGTGAAAGTAGGTATAGCTTTCATTATGTAAAATCTCCTCATTTTGCCTCATTTCTCTGCATTTTGGGGCACATTTTTTCATGATATTCACCGTTTAGGTTTTTAGAGATTGGCAGATCTGTAATGGCTCGCTTAATACTAGATATATCATATATTTGTGGCTAGTTCTACCATGTTCTATTTTACTGGATTGGACTTGGATAGGAGAGTAAATAGGTGATTCAAGAACAGAAGATCGAGGTGGAAAAATCCTCATTATGATATGGAAAAAGTATATGAAAGACCAGTTTCGAGAACAGAGATCCAACCCTCAGCAACGAGTAAACATCATAATGAATTCTGATTTAAGCACAAGGCCAACAATTTTTGGAGAGGAGAAAGTCGATTAAATCGACCGAGTATGTTACTGGTATTTTGAGAACCTTTGTAGAATATTTGACAAAATCTGGGAATTACAGGTGCAATAGATTCGACGACTACCAGACAGTTTCCATCGATCCAATTTCAGTAACAAGGCTTGGGTCAACCCGAGGCAATGGAGAAAACATATGAACAAGATGTCACGCAGTGGGATCGAACCCGGGACCTCTACTACTACTACTACTACTACTACTACTACTACTTACAGAGTAAGTTATTGCATAGATATACTTCTGAACGAAATAGTAGAATATTCAGAAAATTACGGGAAGCGAAATATTTTTGCTATGTATCAATATTTCGTAATTTCTTAATGCTTATTACTAAATCCATTGCAGTAAAGATTTCTTTCACGGTTTTCGGTAAAAAAAAAACAATAACAACAAACAAGGGCGGTGCTCCAGCATGGCCTCAGCCGGATGGCTGGAACAGGTAAAAGAGTAAAAGAGAGTAAACAAATAAAAACCTCTATAGAAACATAAATACTGTAAAATTCTGAACGAAATAGAAGCAGAATATTTAGAAAATTACGAGAAGCAAAACATTTTTGTTATATATTAATATTTCGCAATTTCTTACTGCTTATTACTAAATCCATTGTAAAGATATTTTTGAGGGCTTTTGGTAAAAAAACAACAAACAAAACCAGCAACTCTATAGAAACAATAATTACTGTAAAATAAAAAAAAAAAGCCCAAAAGATTGATAATTAAATGTAACTCTTTTCAACGAAATATATAATTCTCATACAAAGAGACCTGATGTTAGAAATAATTTCATTGAAATGCTAACAAGCAACGAACTAAGATGAGCGCCGCTGATATTGCAAAGTAAAGCTTTCCCAAGCATTTAGTTGTATTTTTATCTTTAGAAATTTCAGTGTAAAGAATTTAGAAGCCATAAATAGTTTTTAAAGAGGAAAACCTACAAAGAGTTAACTGAAAATATAAAACATAACACTACTCACCACCCACGGTAACCAAAAACAAATAAAATGGTGAGATGTTGAGATGGTGTCACATTGAATATGTTATATTGTATATAGTGACATGTTGAAATTAGTTGTATTCTACAAAAGACTTGTAGTAGTAGTAGTAGTAGTAATAATGCTACTACTACTACTACTACTACTACTACTACTACTACTACTACTACTACTACTACTACTACTACGACTACTACTACTACTATTGCTGCTGCTGGTCTTTGTTAGCTGTACAACTAATTCAAACATGTCACTATATACTATATAACACGTAGCAGTAGCAGTATTTGTAGTAGTAGTGGTGGTGGTGGTGGTAATAGTAGTGACAGCAACAGCAGTAGTTGTATTGGTAGTATGTATATATATATTTATATATACACACACAATAGTAGTATATATATATATTAATATATATACACACACAAGATGCCACCATCAACAATTTTCCAAGAGATGGCAACATGAATGGACCTTTTATTTTTCTCTAAATATTTTTTCCGTTCCCGCTCTAACCGTCTCCTCAATCGGTGTATTTCTTCTTTAATTTCTCATTCTTTCGTCTGATGAAGGATTGTCGTCCGAAACGTTAAGACTGTTTTCCTGCTATTTCAAGCGTTAAACTAATATATTCCTTCCATATCTGTGTCGTTTGCTTTGTTATTTCTGTTTACCTTTTACACAGACACACAGACACACACACACACACACGCACACACGCACACGCACACGCACACAGACACACACAGACACACGCACACGCACATGCACACATACACACACACGCACACGCACACACACAGACACACACACACACACATATATATAGTTCAAAAGGACAAATAAACGCAGGAGTCAATAGTACATAGTATTATTAGCTTCACGCTTGGGGTGAGTGGGGGATACAGGGTGTACCCAAAAATGTATACTCACATTGATTATAAGGTTGTTGAAAAGTGTATACAATTTTTTGGGACACTCTGTATATATCCATATACATACATATACATATGTACGTACAAGCCAACGTGGAAATATAGACAGCATCCATACTTACACATATCCAAACATCCACACTTACACATACCCACACATACATACTTATACATATCTACACATACATACTTACACATATCTACACATACATACTTACACATATCTACACATACATACTTACACATATCTACACATACATACTTACACATAATCCACATATCCACACATCCATACATACACATATCTACATATCCACATATCCACACATATCTACACATACATACTTACACATATCCACACATACATACATACATACTGACACATATCCACATACCCACACATACATACTTACACATATCCACATACCCACACATACATAGTTACACATATCTACACATCCACATAATCCACATATCCACACATCCATACATACACATATCTACATATCCACATATCCACACATATCTACACATACATACTTACACATATCCACACATACATACATACATACTGACACATATCCACATACCCACACATACATACTTACACATATCCACACATACATACATACATACTGACACATATCCACATACCCACACATACATAGTTACACATATCTACACATCCACATATCCACATATCTACACTTACATACTTACACATATCCACACATATACATACATACATACACATATCCACATACCCACACATACATAGTTACATTTATCTACACATCCACATATCCACATATCTACACTTACATACTTACACATATCCACACATCCATACTTACACATACCTACATATCCATACTTACACATATCCACACGTATCCACACATCCACCACACTTACACATATCCACATATCCACACTTCCACATATCCACACATACATACTTACACATATCTACACATACATACTTACACATATCCACACATACATACTTACACATATCTACACATACATACTTACACACATCCATATATCCACATATACATACTTACACATATCCACACATACATACTTACACATATCCACACATACATACTTACACACATCCATATATCCACACATACATATTTACACATATCCACACATACATACTTACACATATCCACACACATCCACACATATCTACACATACATACTTACACATATCCACACATATCCACACATACATACTTACACATATCCACACATATCCACACATACATACTTACAAATATCTACACATACATACTTACACACATCCACACACATCCACACATACATACTTACACATATCCACACATAAATACTTACACATATCCACACATACATACTTACACATATCCACACATATCCACACATACATACTTACACATATTCACACATACATACTTACACATATCTACACATATCCACACATAAATACTTACACATATCCACACATAAATACTTACACATATCCACACATACATACTTACACATATCCACACATATCTACACAACATACTTACACATATCCACACATATCCACACATACATACTTACACATATCTACACATCCATACTTACATACTTACACATATCCACACATACATACTTACACATATCCACACACATCCACACATACATACTTACACATATCCACACATATCCACACATACATACTTACACATATCCACACATATCCACACATACATACTTACACATATCTACACATACATACTTACACATATCTACACATACATACTTACATACTTACACATCTCCACACATATATCTAGACATATCCAACTTACACATCTCCACACATATATCTACACATACATACTTACACATATCCACACATACATACTTACACATATCTACACATACATACTTACACATATCTACACATACATACTTACACATATCTACACTACATACTTACACATATCCACACATACATACTTACACATATCTACACATACATACTTACACACGTCCATATATCCACACATACATACTTACACATATCCACACATACATACTTACACATATCTACACATACATACTTACACATATCCACACGTACATAGTGTAAAACGTCAATAAGTTTACCTCACTCTCAGCCCTGTATCAATAACTTCTATCAATAACTTCATGGAATCCAGAAATACTTCAATAAACCATTTATAGCCAATCACTTACACTGATTTTTCTTCCTCAAAATCAATATCCGGAAGGATAAAAGCAATATTCAATCGAAATATATCACTATTTGAACTCACAACGGTAAAGGTCATAACTAAATACCGCAAAGACCTTTTCTTCCTTTAAAGATCTTATTATTATTTTTAAAAAATATTTTCTTCCTTTCATTCACTTACACGCTATATCTATATACGTGTATATATCCCCCCTCTCCCTCTCTCTCTCACTCACTCACTCACTCACTCACTCACTCACTCACTCACTCACTCACTCACTCACTCACTCACTCACTCACTCACTCACTCACCCCCTCACTCACTCACTCACTCACTGACTCACCTCCTCACTCACTCACTGACTCACCTCCTCACTCACTCACTCACCCACCCACTCACTCACCCCCTCACTCACTCACTCACTCACCCCCTCACCCTCTCACTAACTCACCCCTCACCCCCTCACTCACTGACTCACCTCCTCACTCACTTACTCACTCACTCACTCACTCACCCCC
>OZ024749.1:34037337-34044837 GCA_964016885.1 Eledone cirrhosa | reverse complement strand
GTAGTATAAATATACTCCTCTACCTTTTTTCACGGAACCCAAGGCACTCCTTTGCGGAACCCACTTTGGGAATCACTGCATTAATGGAACGTATAGATAGCGAAGGCACGTGGCCGAGTGGTTAGAGAATTGGATTCGCAATCGTGAGGTTGTGAGTTCGATTCCCGGACCGGGCGATGCGTTATGTCCTTGGGCAAGACACTTTATTTCATTTCCTTCTGCTTGGAGTTGCGACCGATAGAGAGTATTAGCAATTGGAAAGACCAATGGAAATATTGTGTCCTCGGTCCGATTTGACGAAAAGTCGATCGACTGTCGATAGATAGATTATAATGATGTTCCTAGCTCAAATAAGGCACTCTTTCATCCCATAGCCTGTATTTCCCCTTAATTTCCGAATTGGAGTCCGTTTATTCAATCGCTTGCTAACCCCCGGGTCTCTTATATTGTCTAATTTATGTGTAGATGACACTTAGGTTCAAGAAGATGGGTAGAAATAGCAGCGGGGAGGTCGTTAATGTAGGAAAAAATGGCTATAGAGAAGAAGTGGGGAGAAGAAAAAGTCTAAAAAAGAATATTATCAGAATAGTGCAGTAACAACAGATGTTGTACACTGTAATTGGTTTGGGGAAGAGGACTATGTTGATGCCTGCTTTGATGGAGAAGTTTGAAAGAAAAGAGATGATATTTATGAAACGAGGTGGCTCTGCAATTAACAGTGTTTATTGCCTGTTTTGCTAACAGTTCTATATTGCACGCACACAGTGCCTTACTCAGGTCACCACCGCAGCAATCGAGAAAAGACTTTGTTCAATTAATAAAACAATCATGTAGAAATTCAACTAGTGGGGACCCCCCCCCCTCTGCAAGAAAGCCATCGAGCCCCCAGAAAGCAATAGTCACCCCTTTCCGCCCACCAGGGTAAGTGCCTCTACCCAGTTGTTCTCTAGCCTACTCGTTCACTCGCCAACAATTTCATTCACCTTCAAACAAACTGGTTAAACGTATGGAGAAGCTCAACCCCACCCACTCAAGAAAGCCATAGACACTCCCCCCAGAAAGCTATAGCCCACCCCTCCGTCCGCTAGGGCAAGTGCCCCTTCCCAGTTGCCCTCTTCTAATTAACAGATACATACTCAGAGCAGGCTCGTTCATTCGCACCATGCTCACCAATCTCATTTACCTTCAAACAAACTGGTGAAACATATAAGATGTTAATCAGGGTGAAAAGTAAAGTTGACCTCGACAAGATATGAACTATAAGTGCAGAATGCAGGAGCAAATATTGTGATATTTTTAACGTGGTATGTACTAACGTTGATTCAATTATCTATACAATATTATTTGAGCTGTAGCAAACAAAATTTCATTTGACACCAAAAATAAAACACGTCTGCCATTTTCAATACGTTTCTATTAAATTTATTTCCATAATTCACGCATAAATTTTGAACTATTTTCTTTATACAAATTGTTCTAGATGCAATAATTCTTGTTGTTGCCTTTGTTGTTGTTGAAGTTGTGATTGTTATGGTCGTTCTTGTGCATCTTATTGTTGTTATTGTTGCTGTGATTGTTGATGTTGTTGCTATTGTTGTTACTGTTTTGGTTGTTGTTGTTGTAGATATTCTTCCTGTTGTCTTCGCTCCTTTCTTTCATACTCCGTCTACACTGAAAACACCGACATATAAATACATTCAAATATATATACATGTAAAATTTGTTATATCTATCTATCTATCTATCTATCTATCTATCTATCTATCTATCTATCTATCTATCTATCTATGTCTTTGTATTGTCCCCTTTTCTTGTGCGCCCTTGTGGCTAATAAAGAAATATATTTATCTATCTATGTATCTATCTATCTATCTATCTATCTACATAAATACGTATGTATGTATGTCTCAGGAACCACAGTCGCAGCTGCAACTTATGCAAATATTTCAATTTAGAGGAGTTTAAGTCAGCATACCGACTAAAATATGTTAGTCTAACTTATATAATCATCTCTCTACCATGGTTTCAAGAACAAAGGAAACAATATAAATTATTTTAAATCATTGGAACAACCAATATCGGAAGAACTTGTTCTATCATCAGGGGAGAACATTTTGGAGCAAGAGGAGATATAAATCATAAAGTATACAGACTAGTTCATTGTCAAAACTGCTTGGTGCTGCCGAACTACTAAATGAACAAATCTCTCTATATATTAGGACAATACCACAGGCTTATATTGACGCTAGAAACAGCAGGAAAAACCGTCTAAATCAATTCTACAATGAAGGGGTTGTTAATATTAATTAAAAGGTTATTTGCCTCTAATGCTTAGACGTCTCAATGAATGGATAAAATATACACATAAAATATCAAATGGATGAAAGGCAAAGCTAACTTCCGCCGGATTTGAACTCAGAATTTAAAGGGGCATAACTATATGCTACAAAACGGTCTACCGATTATTGCCAATCCACTGCCCTTACTGTACCGTAAGAATACCCCAAGGAGGATTATGTACGTTTATTTTAAACAGTATATATATACATCCATATATTCCTATATGTGATGTTTATTATGAATAAACATTACATATGCTTCTAAATACGCCTCTATATAGAAGTAATTGTGGAGGCACGTGACCTAGAGGTAAAGGTGTTGGACTTACGATCATCATGTCGTGGGTTCAATACCTAGGCTTCGTGTTATGTTCTTGAGCAAAACACTTCATTCCACGTTGTTCCAGTATACTCAGCTGAAAATGAGTACCAGCAATAGCTGGGGTTTTAACCCTGCGACGGACTGGCGTCCTGTCCAGGGGGAATCTTGTACTCTCAGTCGCTTCACGCCATGAAACCGGGATAAGCACCGGCCAAATAAGCCTTCTGGCTTAAAACAGACAGACTTAGATGGAAGAAATATGTTCGTAGGAAACTTCCAGATTATATATTTTTGCTATTTCTCTTTATAATCACTATTCACTATTTCTCTTTATAATCACTATTCACTATATACTATTTACATCTATTACATACTATTTACATCTTCACAATAACATATCGATATGTACGTTTGGCTGAAGGGTGACCTGTCCACCTTATTATTCTTGCATGGTTAATTTCTTCTTCTTGTTACTTTAGCTTGTATGTAACCTATTGTTTTACTAACGGAATAAATAATAATCTATTTCATCGCCAAAGTATAAGAAAGCTATTATGTTTGGACTCTCTTTCATCAACCTCTTCTCCTCTCACCCCCTATCTCTCCCCCTCTCTCCCCCCTCTCCCCATCTCCCCCTCCCCCTCTCTCTCACCCCCTATCTCCCTCTCTAGCTCTCTCTATCTATATCTATATATATATATATATATATATATATATATATATATATATATATATATATATTATATATATATATTTATTAAAATAACAGATTAAAGTTTAAGCAAAGAATCCAGTTTCAGAAGATCCCGTTAAGGGTGAAAGCAGCGATTCTTTGCTTAAACTTTAATCTGTTATTTTAATAAATATTTGCTCTAGGGTTCTTATATATTTGATATATATTTATCCTTATCGAACCCTCTTTGGATTTTAGTCTTCACATTTATTGTCATTACTATATTATATATATATATTATATATATTATATATATATATTATATATATTATATATATATATATATATATATACATATATATATATATATATATAATTACATACATGTGTACACACACACACACACACACACACACACACACACACACACACACACATACACACACATATATATATATGGACTTCCATACTCGGTTTTGTATTTACTTTGCAAGCTTCTTGTGAAATCGTGTTGAAAGAGATATTGTTATATTTTGGGAGCGAGATGGATTAACTATAAAACGAAGGAAAGACATAGAGGGCAAAAATAGTCAGTGAAGATATTACAGAATGTGTGACAAAAGAGCTTTGACAATTAAATAACCGTCTGTTTAGTAAACCAACCGATCAATGGATTAGTTACTCAACTAATAATAAAGCTGAAGTGTAACTGAACTGTTGCATGTGAATTTATTGGCAGCATATATATATATATATAATATATATATACACACAAAGAAAGTGTGGTAACAAACCAGGTGGACCATAACGCACAAGAGTACTCGATACTTGGAGTAGTAGAGTGGGTAATAGGAAAAGAGTCACGACTCCAACGGCTGAGCTCCGGCCGTTTCGACTGCTAGCACACACACACACATATATATATATATCTATGATATTGGATTTGAATCGAAGTTGTAGCCGCCATATAGTAGGTACTAATCGAGTTGTTTGAGGCAACCACAAATCACTCAATGAAGCGAGAAGTTAAACTTTATTGTCCAGAATAAACACAACAGTTAATAAAGTGTGACATCAAGAAAAACGACCGAAGACAGTGGCCATACTTATACCACAACAACGTTAAATACAAAAAGATTGAAGACTAACCTGGACTAGCTCGAGTAGATTTGAATGGAAAGAAATCGGTAGAAATAATATTCGATAGGTTTCTGGGACCCCTGGAAGTTACGCTACAAGTTGCATAATGCATATGCAATTCAAGTGTACATCTCCATGATGGAACTGTGTTGAGGTGAAATATTGAAGTACCAGAATGGACCTGACACATATGGAAGTCCAGGGAATGAGTCATGGATAAATGTGGCTCTGCGCCTTTCTTATTTTTTTTTATGTTCGATGAATTTTACATAACTGTTTCTACTTTAGGCACAAGGCCAGCAATTACTCAGTTCATTACTGGTACTTTATTTTATCGACCCCGTAAGGATGAAAGGCAAAGTTAACCTCGGCGGGATTTGAACTCAGATCGTAAAGGGACGTAGCTATGCTGGAAAGCATGGCGTCCGACCCTCTACCGATACTGCCAATCCACTAACACTTTTAGAACAGTTTTCGTGAGAGTATATGGTTCACGTGAAAGAAGGAAATAGAGTCAATAGAATCGTTATTTAAAGAGATCCCCTACTTACCGCTTCATTTTGTCTGTTTCTCAAGAACACTTTCATTAATACGTATGACTAAAGGCTGTCCATTCTAGCTTATTTTCCCCATGTGCTTCATTTCTTCTCTCACCTGGTCATTATTCCATTTGTAATTATATTTATATATATGTTTTGTGTCCTTGTGTGTATGTGTGTGAGTGTATGTGTGTGTGTTTATATGTATGCATGTATGTAATGTATGCATCTTTATATATACACAAACACGCACACATATATGTACATTCATATATACACATTAATGCATATATATACATACACACACATACACACACATACACACACATACACACACATACACACATACATATATACATATAGATATTTATATACACAAACGTGTTGTGTATTGAACTTCCGTCAGTTCCAACGAAGACTGTTCCTGTTGTTGCATCCGTTCATCCACACATACATACACAAATGCATCCATCCATACGTACACAGACACACACACACATGTCAATCCATCCATACATACATACATATATAAATCCATCCATACATCCCCATATATATACGTACATCTATCCGTACACACACACATATATATCTCAATTCATCCATCCATCCCTACATCCATCCATCCATCCATCCATCCATCCCTACATCCCTACATCCCTACATCCATCCATCCATACTTCCATACTTCCAGCCATCCATACATAGTGATTAGCTGCTTATAATGTGTTATGGCTCTGTTTTTGTCGTTTCTTGCTGTCTTTGAAACACTGCAATAGTCTCTGTTAACTGTCTCTTCAAAGATATTACAATTCATTAAACCTCGTGTATTAGGCGAAGGTGGTGGCGAAGGTGGTGATGTTGCTAGCAATGGCGGTGTTGTTGGTACCATTGATATTGTTTATTGTAGTAGTAGTAGTAGTAGTGGTAACAGTAGTAGTAGTAGTAGTAGTGGTAATAGTAGTAGTAGTAGTGGTAGTAGTAGTGGTAATAGTAGTAGTAGTAGTAGTAGTAATAGTAGTAGTAGTAGTAGTAGTGGTTGTACTGTTGATGGTTGTTGTTGTAGTAGCAGGAGTAATAGTAGTATTAGTAATATTAGTAGTAGTCGTAGTAGTAGTAGTCGTTGTCGTAGTAGTATTGGTAGTCGTCGTACTGTTGGTGTTAGTAGTAGCAGTAGTAGTAATAGTAGTAGTCGTAGTAGTAGTAATAGTAGTAGTCGTCGTATTAGTAATAGTAGTTGTCGTCGTAGTAGTTGTAGTAGTAGTAGTATTGGTGGATCAACGGTGGTGGTGGTGGTGGTAGTGAGGTGATAATGTTGTGATACATTTAATTATAGTATTAGTATTAGTAGTAATGGTAGTAGTGGTGGTGGTAGTAATATGAACGGTGTTGATGGTGGTGGTGGTGGCGTAGTTGTAACGTCATCATGTTTATCATTTGTATGTTGTAGTTTATGTTGTAGTTTTATTGTTGTTGTTGCTGTTGATGTTAGTGATAGAATTAATGTGTGTGGTGGTTGTAGTATTGCTATATATATAATTGTTGTTGTTGTGGTACTAATAGCTGAGTGGCTTTGGTGGTAGTGGCGGTAGTAGTGGCGGTGGTAGTGGCGGTGGTAATGGCGGTGGTAATGGTGGTGGTAATGGTGGTGGTAGTGGCGGTGGTAATGGCGGTGCTTCTGATTGGGAAGTTGCTTTAATGAAGGACGTAGCGATGTTTATAAGTCATTAACACAGCGCTGGCGGTACTGATGATGGTGGTGGTGGTGATGGTAGTGGTGAGGATAGTGGTGGCGGTGGTGGTGGTGGTGATGGTGGTAGTAGTAGTGATGATGATGATGGTGGTGATGATGGCGGTGAAGATAGTGGTGGTTATGATTGTGGTCGTGATAATTGTGGTGGTGGTGGTGAAGGTAGTGATGGTAATTGCACTGATGATAGTGGTGATGATGATGGTGGTGGTGATGGTGGTGGTGGTGGTGGTGGTGATGGTGGTGGTGATGGTAGTAATAGTGGTGATGGTGGTGGTGGTGATGATGGTAGTAATAGTGATGATGATGGTGGTGGTGGTGATGGTAGTAATAGTGATGATGATGGTGGTGGTGGTGATGGTAGTAATAGTGATGATGATGGTGGTGGTGGTGATGGTAGTAATAGTGGTGATGATGGTGGTGGTGGTGATGGTAGTAATAGTGGTGATGATGGTGGTGGTGATGATGGTAGTAATAGTGGTGGTGGTGGTGGTGGTGATGATGGTAGTAATAGTGGTGGTGGTGATGATGGTAGTAATAATAGTGGTGGTGGTGGTGATGATGGTAGTAATAGTGATGATGATGGTGGTGGTGATGAGGATGGTTGTAATAATAGTGGTCTTGATGATGGTGGTGGTGGTGGTGGTGTTAATGATCGACCGTTGTTATAGGAGACAGATTAGTGACGTCATTGATGATGACAACAGGATAAATGATGATGACGATGATCACGACTT
>OZ024749.1:34022337-34027337 GCA_964016885.1 Eledone cirrhosa | reverse complement strand
TTGTTGTAGTAGTAGTAGTAGTTGGAGTAGTAATTGTTGTAGTAGTAGTAATAGTAGTAGTAGCAGCAGTAGTAATAGTAGTAGTAGTAGTAATAGTAGCTGTTGTTTTTGTAGTTCTCTACCGCATTTGCACTCGTTCCAGTTATTGTTGTTGTTGTTACTTGAGAAATTATTGCTGGCAGTAGTAGTAATAGTAGTAGTAGTAGTAGTAGTAATAGTAGCAATATTGGTAGCATTTGTTGTTAGTCTTGCTATTGTTGTCGTTTTCGTCTTCGTGTTGATGTTGTTGCTTTTGCTATAACTCTTGCTGCAGTCGCAGCAGTTGTTGTTGTTGAGCTTGTTGTTGTTACTGCTGTTGTCGTTGTTACTGCACTTGTTGTTGATGATGATGTTGTTGTTACTGCTGCAGGTCTTGTTGTTGTTGTTGTTGTTTGTTGCAGTTGTTGTTTGTTGCTTGTTTGTTGCTGCAGTTGTTGCTGTTGTTTGTTTGTTGCTGCAGTTGTGGCTGTTGTTTGTTTGTTGCTGCTGTTGTTGTTGTTGTTGTTTGTTGCTGTTGTTTGTTTGTAGCTGCTGCTGCTGCTGCTGTTGCTGTTGTTGTTGTTGTTGTTGTTATTCGAGTTTTAGTTCCAAAACATATTTATGCAATTCCTACGGAGCACATCACATAATCAGACCTGACATGTTCTCTGATGTATGTGTATGCATATGTATGTGTCAGTGTATGCGTGTGTGTTATATGTGTGTGAGCGTATTTATGTATGTGAGTGTATGTATGTGTGTACGTGCGGGTATGTAGGGTGTATAAAGTAGAGTGTTTCCTATGTTATTCAGTGAGATATATCTTAATATTGTAGTACAGTGTTTGATGCCTTGATAACAGTCTGCTTGTTGCTTTTGTTATGTACTTTTGAGTAACAGCATGCTATGTGCAGGGCCTCCGTCGGTAACGACGACCAGTGTTCCTGGGTAATGTAGTGTAGTATAATATTGGTTTCTTATATATAGGTCAGCAATTTTGGGGGAGGGGGAAATTCGATTAAATCGACCCCAGTGCGTGATTGGTACCTTGTTTTATCGACCCCGTCGGGATGAAAGGCAAAGTTAACCTCGGCGGGATTTGAACTCATATCATAAAGGGCCGTAACTCTATGCTGCAAAACATGGCGTCCGACCCTCTACCGATACTGCCAATCCGCCGCCCTTAGTATAGTATAACATTAGTGCAATAATAGCAGCCTCCAGTTCCTTGATCCTGATGTCTTCTTCTCCACAACACATCAGGATCAAGGAACACCAAGCGGCCTACGCGACTTCGAGCCAAATCGGCTTCCACTCACCCTCCACTTTGTCGACGTCCACTCACCCTCCACCCTGTCGTCGTCCACTCACCCTCCACCCTGTCGACGTCCACTCACTCTCCACCCTGTCGTCGTCCACTCACCCTCCACCTTGTCGTCGTCCACTCACCCTCCACCCTGTCGACGTCCACTCACCCTCCACCCTGTCGTCGTCCACTCACTTTCTACACTATCGACGTCCACTCACCCTCCGCTCTGTCGGCGTCCACTCACCCTCCGCTCTGTCGACGTCCACTCACCCTCCGCTCTGTCGACGTTCACTCACTCTCCACACTGCCGTCATCCACTCACCCTCCACACTGTCATCGTCCACTCACCCTCCGCTCTGTCGACATCCACTCATCCTCTACTCACTAGAGGTCCAGTCTGCCCACTACTCTGTCGACCTCCAGACTCCCCCCGTGCACAAGGGACGAAATACATTGCGACAAAGCATCGGACAGCCTTGTACAACTGCTTAACCAGGATCGTCAGGCCTGTATCTACGCCGACTCACAACCCCATAGCAGTACCTGGCTAAACGCCGACTCACAACCCCATAGCGGTACCTGGCTAAACGCAGTACACAACCCCATAGTGGTACCTGGCTAAACGCCTACTCACAACCCCATAGCGGTACCTGGCTAAACGCCGTACACAACCCCATAGCGGTACCTGGCTAAACGCCGTACGCAACCCCATAGCGGTACCTGGGCTAAACGCCGTACACAACCCCATAGCGGTACCTGGGCTAAACGCCGTACACAACCCCATAGCGGTACCTGGGCTAAACGCCGTACACAACCCCATAGCGGTACCTGGCTAAACGCCGTACACAACCCCATATCGGTACCTGGGCTAAACGCCGACTCACAACCCCATAGCTTTACCTGGCTAAACGCCGTACACAACCCCATAGCGGTACCTGGCTAAACGCCGACTCACAACCCCATAGCGGTACCTGGCTAAACGCCGACTCACAACCCCATAGCCGTACCTGGCTAAACGCCGACACAACCCCATAGCTTTACCTGGCTAAACGCCGTACACAACCCCATAGCGGTACCTGGCTAAACGCCGTACACAACCCCATAGCGGTACCTGGCTAAACGCCGTACACAACCCCATAGCGGTACCTGGGCTAAACGCCGACTCACAACCCCATAGCGGTACCTGGCTAAACGCCGTACACAACCCCATAGCGGTACCTGGGCTAAACGCCGACTCACAACCCCATAGCGGTACCTGGCTAAACGCCGACTCACAAACCAATAGCGGTACCTGGCTAAACGCCGTACACAACCCCATAGCGGTACCTGGGCTAAACGCCGTACACAACCCCATAGCGGTACCTGGGCTAAACGCCGACTCACAACCCCATAGCGGTACCTGGCTAAACGCCGTACCCTAGGTATAGACTGGTAGTTAGTCCGACTGCAACAAGTTTTCGTATCCGTGTTTCCATGAGACTCGGCCTCCAGATCTGTACGCAACACAAATTCTGCAGAGGAACCACAATTGACGACGCTGTCCGACTTCCCTCCATTAGGCATTTAATTCAACGCTCTATCCAGCAGTAGATTAACTATTAAGTAAAATAAGCACGTGCATTGGATTTAAAGTGATGCAGGTGAACCAGAGGCCCATAAAAAGGGAGCCCCATATTGTTTTCAATGCCCAGGACCTCGAAACGTCTTATACAGAACCTGGCTCTAGCGATTCCAAATCAACCGCCATAATGTGCTCAGCAATGCTAATCTAGGAGGTTAGATATTACTAGATCACCCGTGACCATTGGGTCATGTTCACTTCAAAATATAAAAAAAAAATCTTGTTCACTTAAAAATAATTTTTAAATAATTAAAATATACACATACATGTATATAATGTGAAATGAAACTGGAAGGCCCATATATATATACGTATGTGTATGTATATATATTAATGTGTGTGTGCTGTATATATATATATATGTGCGTGTGTATATATGTATATGTGGGTGTCTGTGATCTATGTATACTGGTCATAGACACACACACACACATATATATATACACAACACCACCAGCTCTCTCTTCCATTCTTCTTCTCTGTTTCCTCTCCCTCTTTCTATGTCTCTCTTTCTCTCTCTCTCTCTCTCTCTCTCTCTCTCTCTCTCTCTCTCTCTCTCTCTCTCTCTCTCTCTCTCTGTTTATGAAGGTACCCGGAAAAACCCCATATCTCGGGAACCCGTGCTCTGATTTATGCGAAACTTGCTTTATTACATTTGTATTCCCATTTCAGTATTTCAAAGTATTTTCCCATTATGCGCTCTTTTGGTTGTATTACATTACAGACAAGCAAGCAAGGAAGCAATCACAGACTTTTAGTAATATATAGATAACCATGGCAGTAGCTAGGTTCAAATTTGTTTGTGTATAGTAAAGGTTTTAGTGCAATGTAGTAAAACAATGTGGTGCAGCTGCGTGATGTAGTGCAAACTACACATTCCTTCGTTTATATGATGTTAAGTTTTAAGTTACTCAATGCAATTTAATGGAACGTTCAAATACGTGTAAATTCTCAAAACCAGCTGCTTTAAAATACTTCTTTCAAACCAAACAAGACAAGCGCTGCCATAGCACCGCGTGGTTGTGGTGAGGGTGATGATGGTGTGTGTGTGTGGGGGGGGTGCTGGTGATGGCGGTGGTGGTGATGGTGGTGATAGTGGTGATGGTGATGCTGGTGGTGATGGCGGTGGCGGTGCTGGTGATGGCAGTGGTGGTGATGATGCTGGTGGCTGTGTTGGTGGTGGTGAGGGTGATGGTGGTTGAAACTGTTGAACGTTTGTCATTTCTTCTGTTTCTTCTTCTTTTTCTTCTTTTTCTTCTTCTTCTTCTTCTTCTTCTTCTTCTTCTTCTTCTTCTTCTTCTTCTTCTCATAGATCACACAGACGGACGCCGATATGGAACGCAGTAGGGTGTGTCACGTGAACCGCTGTGTTTAACGTCATCAGAGCTTCTTTTTTCTTTTCTAAAACGCGCCAGTGGTAAGAAGGTACACGTGCAAACACATAAATAGACGCATATTCACAGGCTCTCTCTCTCTCTCTCTCAAACACATACATATTTATCTCCGTGTGCAGGGATGTGTGTCGTAAAAATGGTTTCTTATATAGGCACAAGGCCAGCAGTTTTTTTTTTGGGGGGGGGGATTCGATGAAATCGACCCCAGTACGTTACTGGTGCTTTATTTATCGAACCCGTAAGGATGAAAGGCAAAGTTAACTTCGGAGGAATTTGAACACAGATCATAAAGGGCCGTAACTCTATGCTGCAAAGCATGGCATCCGACCCTCTACCGATACTGCCAATCCGCCGCCCCCTTTAGTCTATATATATACCATTGCCATATGTGAGTTCTCTAGCATTCTAAGGATTTGATCAGGGGTAAACACAGTATTTGAGGTCGAGTGACGCAATTTCGAGTGATTAGAGGCCTCTAGAATCAATGAAACAATTGTTAATACTTGAAATAAAGCCCCTTGTTGTACAGCCGACCATGTTATTCTTCAATATTTCACTATATATATATATATAGGAAAAGAGGCAGGACCTCGACGGCTGAGCTCCGGCCGTTTCGACAGCTAGATCCGAACTAACCCGGCAGTATTCAATACGGTCG
>OZ024749.1:34001635-34004135 GCA_964016885.1 Eledone cirrhosa | reverse complement strand
TAAACATTTTTTACCAAAAAAAAAAAAAAAAATTTGTTTGAAAATTTTAAAAAATATATAATAAATTGGAGTGAAAGTAACTGGTGTGTGTGTTTCTTATTGGCAACATGACCCTCCCAAAGTATAACAATATATATATATATAGTAGGAATTATAATATTAAAGGGAACAAAGAATCAGTATTGCATCATATACATATTTAATTACATATTACATGTTTCACTGCCGATTACCTCGAAGAACGATCGATTAATGATCGATCCTGACTCTGGAATCAGAAGCTCCTCACATATGTGTTTGCATGTAGACTCACGTCCATATATGTATGGGTGTGTGTGTGTATGTATGTCTGAATGTGTGTAATATATATACGTTTATGTATGATTATATATACATATATGGGACCGAACAAATCTGAACTTCATGCGGTGGTCCTTAGGAATGCAATAATTCTCTGTTCCCCGTTAAAAGAATATAATTGATTCAGAGGGTTATTAGAAACATTGATTTTATTTCATTATCCAAGCTTTACAATTCGATTAATTTATATTTCATAAGCTGAAGATCATTTTGTATATATATCATTAGCCTATTTTTTTCTTTAACGATGTGTGTAATTTATTTGAGTCGTATTTCGCCTTATAGTATCTCATAATATATTTGCTCTCCTAATCCGTTTTTGAGATTACATTATATTTTATTTTAGTGCATTTCAGCATTTAATGTTGCGTGTTTTTAAAGAGCTTTAATTCATCATCCAGTTTTCTTTACTGATTTTTTGTTCCACAATATATCCAAAGGAGTCGTTCTTTTTATATGTAATTGCTTTTGCGATCTTATAGTGTTTATGATTGCTTCCTAAATGCATTTCAATTTCTATTCAAAATGGCTTTTCAATGTTAAACCTGCGTGTGTTATTTCAGCATGTCTTCTATGCAATTCATGTTTTTTGCTCCTTACAGTTTTCATATGACTCTGTTATATTGAGTATGGTGAGGCTGTGCGGTTGATTTGAATTTTCTGGTCGCCGTTATTGTTATTGATCAACTTTGGTAAACCTTCATCGGGTAGACTCAAAACCATCCGTTATCATGATCACGAATTTGAGAATTTTTTCCTTCTCTTTTTAACACAGTAAATTCTGAATTAAAGGAGATATCTGTCGCTACTTTTAGCATATTTAGCGACCACGTAGATGTTCGTTTATTGTCCCTTCTTTAGGTCGGTTAATGATTTCAATATATTACAGATACTAGGGCGGGGGATTGGCATAGGATTACGTCCCTTTACGATCTGAGTTCAAATTCTGCCGAGGTTAGATTTGCCGTTCATTCTTACGGGGTCGATAAAATAAAGTACCAGTAATGCATTGGGGTCGATTTAATTGACTTTCCTTCTCCCCCAAAATTGCTGGCCTTGTGTCTTTATAAGAAACCAATATATTACAAATTTTAGGGCGGGGTATTGGCATAGGATCACGTCCCTTTACGGTCTGAGTTCAAATCTTGACGCGGTTAGCTTTGCCGCTCATCTTTACGGGGTCGATAAAATAAAGTATCAGTAATGCATTGGCTCGATTTAATTGACTTTCCCTCCCCCCACCAAATTGTTAGAATTGTGTCTAAATCAGAAACCAATATATTACAGAGATACATTGACTCCAGTTTGAAGGAAACACAAAGGACACGGTTTCTCCATCCATTTCTCTCATGATCCTTGGAGACTCTGCACTTCCTTCCAAACACTCAGTTTTGTAGTTTTAGCACAATATAATTATAACTCCAATTATACAACAATTAACCATCCCACCCCCATCCACAACAAATAAACACACACATAAATAAAACAAATGTTAATAAAAAAAATATTAAATTAAAAAATTTCTTTAGGAAAAATCCATCAGTTCGAAATTAAAGGGTTAATTATCGATATCAATCGGAAAAATCACTTTAGACTTTAATGGAATTTTCTCCTGTTTTGTTTCTTTTCTATATTTTCTCTAAAAATAGAAGAAAAAAAGAGTCACGCCCGCTGTATTAGACAGATTAGAAGGAATGTCTTCTTTCTTATGGTGGTGGTGGCGGTTGAAACTGTTGGACGTTTGTCATTTTAGTTAACTTAATTCTTCTTCTTCTTCTTCTTCTTCTTCTTCTTCTTCTTCTTCTTCTTCTTCTTCTTCTTCTATTGCTTTGTCATTCAGTGCAGATGGATACTTCACTGGAGTATTTAGTCATCTGTTAAGTCATAACAGGGACCTCAGTTAGATAATACTTTCTTCAAAATGTCAGCAGTACCTAGCAAATCCGCCTTCTGTATGACACCTAACCTGTATGGTATTCCCAGTGGCTTTAAAGAAGACTTGAAGTTTCAATGGGATTGACCCTAATGCCCTGATCACAAGAGGTGTCATTTTCACATTACCCTCTAGCACCCAAATAGCCTCGCCACATTCACTTTTAATTCAAAGTAGTTGGGGATTTTTCAATCTCTTATTCGTGTC
>OZ024749.1:33994135-33999135 GCA_964016885.1 Eledone cirrhosa | reverse complement strand
AAACCCCCAGCTATTGCTGGTACTCATTTACAGCTGAGTATACTGGAGCGATGTGAAAGCGCTTTGCTCAAGAACACAGCACACAACCTAGTCCAAGAATCGAACCCATGACATTATGATCGGGAGTCCAACACCCTGTATTATGATGTGAACATCTTTACTCCATGCCAGCGAGTATATTTGCAAAGCATGGTGTCTGACGCTCTACCGACACTGCCAATCCATATAGTTAATATCGTTACAACGTTTACCGTTTTTGTTGCTGCGTAAGTTCGGGTAATAGTTTGCGAATTGGCAGAGTCGTTAGAACATCGGATAGAATGCTTTGTATCATTTATTTTGGCTCTCTGTTCTTTGAGTTCAAATCCAGCTGAAGTCAACTTTGCCTTTCATCCATTCAAGGTCGATAAAAAAAGTACCACTGAGTTCATAATCCCGTCAAGTTCACCTTTACCTTTTGTCCATTTATGGTCGATAAAAAAAGTACCAGTCTAGTACTATGGTCGATTCTTCCTCAATATCTCTTTCTCACGTCCTTTCGCTCACTCTCTCTATCCTTCTCTGGAAGAAATCTACTGTATTCAGACCTGGAGAGGAGATGGGCTCCGGCTGGTTTAAAAAATGCCCTAGAAACGCTGTATGTCAATATGGCACGCCTATGACTCGTCAGGAGTTAAGGGTCCGTTAACTCTACAATGCCAAGTTAGAGTAAGCGTTGAGGTTACTAAGAATGATGTAGTGGTGGAAACCGTAGAGCATCGTACTGAATGCCCTGGGGTGTTAAGTTGCGTCTTTTTTGTGTTCTGTTGAAGATCATTTCATCATCTATCAGTCTATGATCGATATAATAAGCACCATTACAAGAACTATAACTATTAAATATACTATAGACTCATCTCAAAATTTCTGGATGTTTGCCAATGTGATAAGTATTGTTCGTCGAAATCACAGCAATTACATTTGTAGTTGGCTCGTTGACAAAGGTAGACGTTTCTTTTGACTGTTCGCGAGCCTGGGGGGAGTTACACATATCTATTTTATCATCTGATCTGACCTCGTAAACTTGAAATTTAGATAACATAACATAACATAACATAACACAGAAGGCGGTAAATTGGCGAATTAAAAATGTCTCCATATTTGATCTGAGTTCAAATCCCACCAAATTCAATTTTACCTTTCATTCTTTTGATGTCTATAAAGAAAGTACCCGTCGGGTTGTCCCGTCTGTTATATATATATTTTTGATTCGTTGCCTTATGAATTCGGTTGAAAGACTTACATGATGTACGGTATTCTGTTGTCATGTCACATTTATTAAGCTATTAGTTACATAAGTTGATAGCCAAAATCACAATGAATTCCACCTGACAGCTGATGAGTGGTAAATTCCGTTGTCTGTTTGTTCCGTCTCCAATGTCTTGTTTCGTTTAGTATCATTCTTTTGTATATATGCATGTATGTACATGTGCATGTGCACACACACACACACACACACACACACACACACACACACATATATATTTATGCACAATGTTGAAAGTCATTGACATACGCATAACTATATGACGCCATTCATATTAATAATTTGAAATGCTCGAATGAAAAGAGTTCGTCTACAATGAAGGAGAGTCTTTTGTAAGAGATGTTTGGGAGAGAAGCAAATGTTTAGTGTTGAAGGAGGTGATAACGAAACAATGCAGGACGTTGTATCCTTTAATACATTTAACGTTTCTAAAACCTTCAGTGATTCCCATGTAAATACTAAGAGCTGGCAAGATCGATAAACGTCTTTCAAAGTTGGTCAATTCCCTTCGACATGTAGTCATGCATCTCTATGATAAATCCACCTACTCCCTGTAAACACAGAGACAGATAATGTATATTATATTTCTTTTGCCTTTCATCCTTACGGGGTCGATAAAATAAAGTACCAGTAATGCACTGGGTAATTGCTAGCCTTGTGCCTAAAGTAGAAACAATTATATTTCTTTTCAAGGAAACAAATACAAGTAGTAATTTGAAAAGTTATCAGTCAATCAAATTGAATAGGACCTAACGTTGCAGTAAGATATAAACACATATAACATATATATATGAATTAAATAGCTATTGTACATGTGTTTATATTATTATTCATACTTATGAGGGCGGTGGATTGGCAATATCTGTAGAGGGTCTGACGCCATGATTTGCAGCAAAGAGTTACGGCCCTTTATGGTCTGAGTTCAAATCCCGCCGATTTTAACTTTGCCTTTCATCCTCACGAGGTCGATAAAATACAGCACCAGTAATGCATAGGGATAATTGCTGGCCTTGTGCCAAAAGTAGAAACAATTATTATTCATACACATATAGTCGCAGGTATGGCTGTGTAGTCAAAGAGTTTCCTTCGCTATCACGTTTTCACGTTATCGTTTCGTGTTCACTCCAACTCAACTGAGTAGCACCTTGCCCAAGTGTCTTTCAAAACAGCATCTAGTTGACCAATATCTAGTGAGTTAATTTTGTTAAAAATAAACTACAGAAGCCCGGCGTGTGTGGGTGTGTGTTTACTTTTGTATCTGTGTCTGTGATTATTTACCGTAATCTAGCAGTTCCATAAAACCAGATCGATTGGAAAATTAAGTACTGAATTCCACATAATCGACTAAATCCTTTTAAGGCAGTTTCCCAGCATTACCGTTATCAAATGGCTGAAACCAGCAAAAGATTAAGAGAATATATAGATGCCAGTTCTTGCTTTGACCTTCCGATCTTTAAAGAATTTGCCAGTTAAAGGAAAGGGTTGCTTCTGACAGGACTCACTGGAAGGAGTGTTTGAGGACTCTGCTCCCACAGCCCTCTCAGGAATAAGTGAACAAAGAAGAAGAAGAAGAAGAAGAAGAATGCCAAGTAAGGAGAATAAATGATCTCTTATGTTTAAAATGAAGATGTATTTAATATAGTAAAGACAGGATTTTGACGTCGACGTCTCCGTATATCAACGGACGCAGGAGGAGACATGGCTGAGTTGTTAAGAAGTTTAGTTCGCAATCAGGAGGTCTCAGGTACGATTCTACTGTGGTAGCTTGAGTGAGTGTCTTTACCGTAGCCTCAGATCAACGAGTATTGTGAGTGACATTGGATAGACGGAAAGTGTATGGAAGTCCATCAGATGCATTGTAACTCTAGTTCAAAGGCCCAGACTTGTTACATATTGTGTCATACTGCTTGTACACGTATCTGTGGAATACTCAACTAAACATTCTAAAGTTTGTCTCGAACGCAGAGGCTCATGAGGCTGGTGCTTATCCTGGTTTTCATGGCGTGAAGCGACTGAGAGTACAAGACTTCCCCCTGGACAGGACGCCAGTCCATCGCAGGTTTAAACCCCCAATTATTCCTCGTACTCATTTTCAGCTGAGTATACTGGAACAACGTGAAAAGAACACAAAATACAACCTAGTCCAGGAATCGAACCCAAGACATTATGATCATACGGCCAACACCCTTACCACTAGGCCACACGCCTCCACTATAATGCTCAACTATTTACACGTTGTTGGTGTTGTTATTCTTTAACCCTAGGTCAGCAACGAGTAAACATCTAAAAGTTTTCCATTCGTCGCAATTCCATCTTATTATACATAAACGACTATGTTTTCAAAAATATACTTCTATAGAGAAGGCGCTAAAATGTAAATAAAAGCAGATTTGGTTACTATGTCAAGCAGTCCGAGCGAGCCAGTAGAAGGTGTTTTGTGTGCGTCTGTTTTGGCAGTAGATATATATCATGTCTTTAAGTTATTTAACTGAGAGGAAGAAACCACTCACACTATAGAGATTCCATGGCAATCTATAACGCATGTGAATAATTCAACACACACACACACACAAATACACACACAGATATACACACTCACACGAACACGCACACGCACACACACACACACACACACACACACACACACACACACACACACACACACACACACACACACACACACACACACACACACATATATATATTTATATATAATACATATAAATATATATATAGATATATTTATATTTGTATATATATATATATATATATATATATATTTATATATAATACATATAAATATATATATAGATACATTTATATTTGTATATATATATATATATATATATATACGTTATTCCGGGTTGAATCGGAGGTAACCACAGTAAGTAAGGTACTCAATACATAGCAGAGTATAAAAGTTTTAAATATCCATACATATATAAACATACAAATGCACGCACCCGAACATGCATCTACATACATAGTTATATATATATATATATATATATATATATATATATATATAAATATGTATGTAGATGCATGTTCGGGTGCGTGCATTTGTATGTTTATATATGTATGGATATTTATGTATGGATATTTATAACTAACAACTAGGGGCTCATTCTACTGACATGGCTTAAAAAAGAGGCTGTTTGCATAATTGCAAACTAATTGAATTGGCAGTATCGGTAGAGGGTCGGACGCCATGCTTTGACGCATAGAGTTACGGTCCTTGCCATTCTGAGTTCAAATCCCGCCGAGGTTAACTTTGCCTTTCATCCTTTCGGGGTCGATAAAATAAAGTACCAGTAATATACTGGGTTAATTGCTGGCCTTGTGCCAAAAAGTAGAAACAATTATTAATATTCGAAAAACTCAGATTTATATATATATACACAAATACATAAATACATTCATATATATCTTATGTGTATTGGCGCGCACACGTATAGTCTTATATATATATATATATATATATATATAACGAAGGAAATGTGGTAAGGAACCAGGTGGACCATAACGCACCAAAGTACTCAATACTTAGGGTAGTAGAGTGGGTAATAGGAACAAGTAAGACCCCGACGGCTGAGCTCAAGCCGTTTCGACGGCTAATACTGGACTGAATTAGCCGTCGAAACGGCTTGAGCTCAGCCGTCGGGGTCTTATTTGTTCCTATATATATATATAT
>OZ024749.1:33986635-33989135 GCA_964016885.1 Eledone cirrhosa | reverse complement strand
AAGTAAATATTTTTATACTGATATAAAGCACTCGACACGTTTTTGGAGTAGATATACGATATTAATAAATGGAAACTATATTTATAAAACCATATCTATTTCATTATACATATTTCAGGGATACCACATTAAATTATGGTATGCCTTCATCAGATAAAATACAATATATAACAGTTTTACAAATAGCTTTGACGTACCCTTTTAAAATGCAACCATTACTTTTGGAAGCTGTCTGGATAGTGATTTGTTTATATTATTTTAATAAGTCATAGTGTTAAGCACAATTAGAAAAAGACGGAGAGAGAGAGAGAAAACCTGGAGAAATATCGGAGAGAGAGAGAAATGTATGGAGAAAAGAAAGAGATAAATAAAGATAGGAGGAAATAAAAAAGAAAGAAAAAAGGAAAAAATAAGAAAAACAAAGGAAAGCAACAGAGAGATATCAAGTCATCATACAGATAGAAAAACTCAAGAGAGAGAAATACTATATAGAGAGAGGGGGAGACAATGAAAACTTTACGTCATGTCATATTAAGTTGAGTTAACAATTTATATGAAATGAATAATAAAAATATAAATATCAATATTCATGAATGAGACATAAGTAATGGTTGCATTTTAAAAGGGTACGTCAAAGCTATTTGTAAAACTGTTATATATTGTATTTTGACTGATGAAGGCATACCATAATTTAATGTGGTATCCCCGAAATATGTATAATGAAATAGATATGGTTTTATAAATATAGTTTCCATTTATTAATATCGTATATAAATATATATATTTATATAAATATATAAATATATATAAATAAATATATATATAAAAATATATATATATATATATATATATAAATATATATAAATATATATATATATATATATATATAAATATATATATATATATATATATATAAATATATATATATATATATATATATAAATATATATATATATATATATATATAAATATATATATATATATATATATATATAAATATATATATATATATAAATATATATATAAATATATATATATATATATATATATATATATATATGTATATATATACGTATAAATATATATATATACGTATAAATATATATATATATATATATATATACGTATAAATATATATATATACGTATAAATATATATAAATATATATATATACGTATAAATATATATATATATACGTATATATATATATATATATATACGTATAAATATATATATACGTATATATATATATATATATATATACGTATAAATATATATATACGTATAAATATATATATATATATATATATACGTATAAATATATATATATACGTATAAATATATATATATATATATATATATATATATATATACGTATAAATATATATATATACGTATAAATATATATATATATATATATATATATATATATATACGTATAAATATATATATATACGTATAAATATATATATATATACATATATACGTGAAGGCGTGTGGCTGAGTGGTTAGAGAATTGGATTCGCAATCGTAAGGTTGTGAGTTCGATTCCTGGACCAGGTGATGCGTTATGTCCTTGAGCAAGACACTTTATTTCACGTTGCTCCTTCTACCTGGAGTTGCGACCGATAGATAGTATTAGCAATTGGAAAGACCGACGGAAACATTGTTCCCTCGGTCCGATTTGACGAAAGTCGATCGTTCCTATATATATATATACGTATAAATATATATATATACGTATAAATATATATATATATATACGTAAAAATATATATAAATATATATATATACGTATAAATATATATATATATACGTATATATATATATATATATATACGTATATATATATATATATACGTATAAATATATATATATATATATACGTATAAATATATATATATACGTATAAATATATATATATATATATACGTATAAATATATTTATATACGTATAAATATATATATATACGTATAAATATATTTATACGTATAAATATATATATATACGTATAAATATATTTATACGTATAAATATATATACATATTTATACGTATAAATATATATAAATATATATATATATATATATATTTATACGTATAAATATATATATATATATATATATATATATATATATATATATATATATTTATACGTATAAATATATATATATATATATATATAATGTAGATAAATCTACCAAGAGTTTACGGTAGTGTCCAATCCGTATGAAGAACTCAATGTATTCCGGATATCATGGAAAGAAGAGATGTAATGAAAAACCACTTTCGGTGAAAGATAAACGGTATACAGAGTCAAGATAAAATATTAAACAAATAATGAATAAACAATTCCTTATATTAAACAAAAAAAGTTCATTATTTAACGATCGTTTCTAGGATATATATGTGTTAGAATTGGTATGCATATTCAACAGATCTATGTACAAAATTATACAAAATTATACAAATTATCAAGATTAAATATACATACCAAACA
>OZ024749.1:33961635-33974135 GCA_964016885.1 Eledone cirrhosa | reverse complement strand
ATTTAAAATAATAAATCAATAAAAACAAACCTCTATTGGCAATAGCCGTGATACCTGTATCACGTGATACAAGTATACAGGTATACAGGTAGTTTCTTCCTCTATCTCTCTTTCTCAGTTCTTCTCTATCACTCTCTATCCCTTAAAAGAAATCAAGTAGAGAGATGATGGGGTCCGCCAGGTTTAAAATGTGTCCAAGACAACGCTGTATGTCACTATGTTACCCTTACAACTCCATCAGGTGTTTCTGTTTAAAAACAAATTTAGGCACAAGACCAACAGTTTAGGTAGGGGGAGACAACTGTCAATTATATCGACACCTATATTCAAATGGTAATTTATTCCATCGACTCCGGAAGGACGTAAGGCAACATTTGTACTCGGAACATGGCCATAGGCGTAACATTTTTCCCGACGCTCTAATACTTCTGTAAATTAATCGCCCCAAGTTTATAGATTATACTCTGAATTCTCTTGATGTAAGTATAGTAAAATTTACGGGAAATTAGACTGTTCCTTCTAGCAGGTCGAGCGATAGCGTAGAGCCCCACTTAATGTTTTGTTGGTATTTCTACAATTTCTATTGTTGTCTTCGTCTATGTTATTTTAGCAGCGCCAGCAAATATTTCAATAGCAAACCACTACAGTTTAATGGTCTATGTTGTTGATCTTACCAAGGATATTTCAACCAATAACGTAACCTTCCTTTCTTCAGAGTAGTCATCTGATCTCTCCTTTTCGGTGAAACTGAAACACAACACATAAACAAATATTCCTCGCCAACTAAAACAAATTGTAATACAACAGAGTCACTTTAACTATATTCGCCCCCCCCCCCCCCTCCCGCTTCTCTCCCATATATATATATATATATATATATATATATATATATATATATATAAATATAGAAATGGCTTCTACAGGACCTGAACTGTTTGATTCGGAGGAAATCATCAGGAAAGCCCGAATGAAACAGTTCTTTTCCCGTAGAAGCCATTTTTATATTAAATATTTATACTCTGATATGTATTGAGTTCCTTACTTACTGTGGTTACCCGGGATAAATAAATAAATATATATATTCATATTTGTGTGTGTGTGCGTATATATATATATATATATATATATATATATATATATATATATATATATGTATATATATATATATAAATACAGAAACTACAAAGCAAACGACACAGTAAAATGGAAAAATATATTAGTTTTACGCTTGATATAGTAGGAAAAGAGTCTAAACGTTTGGATGTTACAGACCTGTCAACTCTTCTCGTCCGCCAGGGTGATCTCCCATCCACTTTGGGCTGGATGAGAGAAGTCTTCTCTTGTGAAAATGAGTATAACTTTCATCATGTAAAATCTCCCCATTTTGCCCCATTTCTCCCCGTTTTGGGGCACTTTTTTTTTCATGGAACTCCCCATTTGGGTTTTTAGAGGTTGGCAGGTCTGTTGAAGTTCAATTTCTAGAACAGACAACTCACTGTTTTCTTGAACAAAGCAATTCATTCCACGTTACATTTCATGATAAGAAGCTTCTTATGAGCTGCAACTTCGAAGGAGATCAATTAAATCTGCATAGGTTTAAAATGCACTCCCCCCCTCTTTGGATTTTTAGAGGTTGGTATCTCTGTGTATATATGCTTGAAGCCAGCTGAAGTAAGCTAGGCTGGATCTAAGATAAAGAAAGTAACAAGTACATTTTTTGATTTGTTTCAAGGTACAAATTCTCAGTTTACCATAAACGATACATCCTCACCGAAATTTTTCAGCAAGAAAATACGATATATTTATGAAATTGTCTTCTCTGTCAGTTCAGTAAATAATAACACCATTAGGCAAAAGTATCTTATATTTTACTGTTGCACCTCACAACCTGGAGGAAACCGCTTGTTGATCAAACCTGGCGCCATCTATCTTGCATCAAAGGCAACCAGAAAAAATACAAAATTAACTACACATTTCTTTTTCTATTTCTCTCTCTCTATTTCTCTCTCTTTTTCACCTGTTTCTCCCTTCCCTCCTCTCTCTCACTATACATAAATGTGTTATGTGTGTATGCATATATACATATATATATATATATATATATATATATATATATATATGCTGGATTTGCGACCAGCAGATAATACTAGTAATTGGAAAGACCAAGGAAACATTGTTTCTCTGTCCGACTTGACGAGCTCCACCCAACTCGTTAAGCGAATGAGGTCAGAGACCTTATTTGATCGACTGTTATATATATATATATATATATATAACGAAGGAAATGTGGTAAGGAACCAGGTGGACCATAACGCATCAAAGTACTCAATACTTAGGGTAGTAGAGTGGGTAATAGGAACGAGTAGGACCCCGACGGCTGAGCTCAAGCCGTTTCGACGGCTAATTCTGGACTGAATTAGCCGTCGAAACGGCTTGAGCTCAGCCGTCGGGGTCCTACTCGTTCCTATATATATATATATATATATATATATATATATATATATGCGTGTGTGTGTGTTTGTATCTCGGGTTCAATCGGGGGTAACCACAGTAAGTAAGAAGCCATTTCTATATCATATATATATATGGTGGCTGGCAACTCGTTTTCGAGTACGGCCACTACTTTATATCCATGTAGGAGAACCCCTACCGATGCGCTGAACGAGTGTGACTTTTTAGTCCAGCCAGCAACTTGAAAACTCTGGTACAAACACTACACTTGTGACAATTATTGTCACATAGTGCTGGGCCCATGGTACCATGTGACGACAAGTGCAGAGAGATCTCCAGATATAAAGCAATGCCTGTGCCGTGAAGCTTTTATAGTGAGCAAAGGCACTGCACAAAGCCAGTCCCACTCTCTTAACCAAGATGATATTTACCAAAAAGAAGAACAAGTCAATATCATTGGATACCATCAGGGTTGCAGGTGTTATATGTATGTATATATATATACATACATACCTATATATATATATATATATATATATATATATATATATATATATATATATATATACTATTAATAATGAGTTCAAAACTCAGGCAGCCCTTTACAATGAAATAGCTCAAAGAAAGAAGTATTTCTGAGCCGTGTAATACAAGTTAATATAAATTAATATATTTGATGCACAAATACCAACATATCCGTGTTTGTATTGTAAATGACTAAGTTAGCTAGATTGAAAAATACTAATTATAATAATACAGTTTGCCTGTCTCGATTTAAAATAATAAATCAATAAAAACAAAGCATATTGGCAAATGGCCGTGGTGCTTGGACAAATTTAAATTTCAAAATCAAACCTGTTCCGTAGAAATTTAAATTTGTCCAAGCACCACGGCCATTTGCCAATATGCTTTGTTTTTATTGATTTATTATTTTAAATCGAGACAGGCAAACTGTATCATTATAATTAGTATTTTTCAATCTAGCTAACTTAGTCATTTACAATACAAACACGGATATGTTGGTATTTGTGTTTATCAAATATATTAATTTATATTAACCTGTATATATATATATATATATATATATATATATATATATATATATATATATATATATATATATATATATCCAAAATTAAGATAAATCAAATGAATTTAATCTAAATCAAAATTATGGGTGTCATGCCAGAAAGACATGCGCCATATCACCCGCAAAATAAGGTATCTATTTTTGAAGTTCTGGTCAACTTTATTTAGTTACCTACCTAGCTATGTGTGGTTACACACTTGTAAAATCAATCTCTAGTTATTCAATCAATCTCTAGTTATTATATATATATATATATATATATATATATATATATATATATATATATATATATATACGTATATATATATATATATATATATATATATATATATATATATAGAGAGAGAGAGAGAGAGAAAGAGAGTGTGTGTTGAATGTGTGATCATGTCTTAGGTTCAATTCCTAGAACAGACAGCTCACTGTTTTCTTGAATAAAACGCTCCATTTCACGTTACATTTCATGATAAGGCTGCGGACCCTATCATTAAAAGTATCCAAGACGCTCCTTATGAGCTTCCCCCCTCGTGGGGGAGCAATTAATTCTGCATAGGTTTGAAATATAAATTTAAATTTATTTTTCATTTCATTTAATTAATTGTTTCTACGTTAGGCACAAGGCCGGACAATTACCAGTACATTACTGGTACTTTATTTTATCGACCCCGTAAGGATGAAAGGCAAAGTTAACCTCGCCTTTCATCCTTAATTTCATTTAATTAATACAAAGTAGCAGATTTGTAGAATGTTTAGAAAGTCAGACAATATGACACGTGATATTTGTTCTAGCTTTTGAAGTTCAAATCCTACCGAGGCCGAATTTGCTTTCCAGGCTTTCGATATCAATAATTATTTAGGCAAGTACTTTAGTGATGTTGCTTCCTCTTAATATCACACATACTCTCTCTCTCTCCCCTCTCTCCCCCTACGATACTGGTGCTTTATTTTATCGACCCCATAAGGCTGAAAGGCAAAGTTAACCTCGGCGGGATTTGAACTCAGACTGTAAATGACCGTAACTCTATACTGCAAAAACATGGCGTCCGACCCTCTACCGATACTGCCAATCCACCACCCTCATATACCAGTCAACATAATGTGAAGAACTGGAGTCGATTTAATCGACTTAATCCCTCCCCTTGAAATTCCTAGACTTCTGTCTAAATATAAGACGTCATTGATACGTGTGTATGGGTATAAAAACGCATACATGCGTAAACACATATAAATACATTAAATATATACATGCATACGTATTTATATATGTTTGTTTTGCAAGGTTTTTGATATGAAATCGTGTGTTGAAACATATATTGTTATATTTGGGGAGGGTCATGTTGTTGTAATATAGCCTGAAAATATAGTAATATATATATATAGCAGAGAGTGAGGGCCTGACGGCTGAACTCTTATCGTTTCGACAAGTAATATATATATTTATAAATATATATATAGAGAGAGATGAAGAGACGGCGGCTGGGTGTTCAGCCACCATCTGAGTGTACAAGACTCTCTCCAGGACAGGACGCAGGTCCATCACTGGGTTAACTCAGTTAATTTGGGTACTAATTTTCTGTACTGGAGCAACGTGAAATGAAGTGTTTTGCTCAAGAACTCAAAGCAGTACCCTGTCCAGGAATCTAACACCGTAATCACTTAGCTTTGCATTTTCACTAGGTACATCAGACCTAAGAAAAACATTATGTAAAAGCACTGTCATGGCCGGAACGTCTTAGTTATGGGTTTCTTCAATCATCATTAACCGTGGGTTAAACAACAAACTTGTCCACTTTGCCTGCTAAATAGACTATCAAAATAGTGCACAGCACTGTTTAGAATAAGATATTTTCTCATAGAAAGGAAAGCGAAATTGTTATTCTTTCTAGTGATGTGTGTGTTATTTTTTGATATCGTTTTACATATGATGTTTCTGTTATAGTGTTTATTGTTAGATATAAGTTTACTGAGGAGTTAGCAGTGTAGACTCTGTTTTTATTGTATTAAATGACGAAATATTTCATATTGTATGGGCACCCCCACACACACACGCATATATATATATATATATATATATATATATATATATATATATATATATATATATATATATATATATATATGTATGTATCTTTATATATATATATATATATATATGTGTGTGTGTGTGTGTGTAGAGGGATTGCGTCTGGTACTAGCTCCATATTTCTTTACACCTCAGCACTTTTACATTCTTATTTATTTTTAAAATAACGATACTTGGTGCAACCGGCATTTTTCTTCTACTGTTGCTTACAATGCGGTAAAATAATGGTTTCTTATATAGGCACAAGGCCAGCAATTTGGTTGGGGGGAAGTCGATTAAATCGACTGCAAAGCATGGCGTCCGACCCTCTACCGACACAGCCAATCTCCCGCCCTCTCAATACGGTAAAATGATAAAAACAATAATTGTCTCTACATCTGGCACAAGGCCAGCAATTTCAAAGTAAAGGGGGAATTCGATTAAATCGACTCTACTGAGATACTAGTACTTCTATGGCTACTATGTTTTGTGAGCAGGTATAATAGTGGGTTTTATAAGAGCAGCACTGCCAAGCTATTACTCCGAGAAGGATTTCGCCACCAGAAAGGCCCAAGCATGGTTAGCTTGCAACAAGATTGATCGAGTTTGGCGCTCAAATCTTTCCAACCACGCCAAGATCAGACTCTTCCAAGTAACATTCCAACGATTCTTGCTATATGGAAGGGAAACATGGACGCTTTCATCCAAACAACAAAAGCACTTTATGGCACTTACACTCGCCTGCTTCAGGACATTCAGAACATCTCTTTGAGAGATTTGAGTACCTGTACAGGAAATATTTATTAGAATGCTGTTGAAGTGTGTGTACATTTTTTGGGACACCCTATATATATATGTGTATATATATATATGTGTGTATGTGTATATATGAATCTATGTATGTATATTTGTGTGTATGTATGCTGTATGTATGTATATATGTATGTATATATGTATGTATGTTTATGTGTCCATTTATACGTGTCTATGTATGTTTATGTGTCAATGCATATGTGTCTATGTATATATGTATGTATGTTTATGTGTCTATGTATATGTGTATGTATGTATGTTTATGTATCTATGTATGTATGTATGTATATATATGTGTGTCTATGTATATATGTATCTATATATGTTTATGTGTCTATGTATATGTGTATGTATGCATGTTTATGTATGTATGTATGTATGTATGTCAGGTTTATGCATGTTTATGTATGTATGTATGTATGTATGTATGTCAGGTCACCAGTTGGTGCTACTGGTGCTACTGGTAACATGTATCGCAGTACAACCTGTCTCATGGTCGGGTCGTTGGCGACTAAACTGGCAACCCCACCAAGGTTTCTTGGTGAGGAGGGTGACTTTGGACATCCTGCAGGACTAAAAACAAAACCTGTCAAAGGGCAAGGGAGCTCTTAAGAGTCAATAGCCATCCAAAATCACCGGGAGAGATGACCCCTTAGCCTTTGTCAAGGCAGAATTCTAGGAGAAGGAAAACTCTGATATAACACCTGCAACCCTGATGGTATCCAATGATGTTGACTTGTTCTTCTTTTTGGTAAATATCATCTTGGTTAAGAGAGTGGGACTGGCTTTGTGCAGTGCCTTTGCTCACTATAAAAGCTTCACAGCACAGGCATTGCTTTATATCTGCAGATCTCTCTGCACTTGTCATCACATGGTACCATGGGCCCTGCACTATGTGTCAATAATGGTCACAAGTGTAGTGTTTGTACCAGAGTTTTCAAGTCGCTGGCTGGACTAAAAAGTCACATTCGTTCAGCGCATCGGTAGGGGTTCTCCTACATGGATATAAAGTAGTGGCCGTACTCGAAAACGAGTTGGCAGCCACCATGTATGTATGTATGTATATATATGTGCGTCACATGGTACCATGGGCATAGCACTATGTGTCAGTAATTGTCGCAAGTGTAGTGTTTGTACCAGAGTTTTCAAGTCGCTGGCTGGACTAAAAAGTCACACTCGTTCAGCGCATCGGTAGGGGTTCTCCTACATGGATATAAAGTAGTGGCCGTACTCGAAAACGAGTTGGCAGCCACCATATATATGTGCGTCTATGTATATATGTATCTATATATGTTTATGTGTCTATGTATATATCTATGTATACAAGCATGCAGTGAGGTTTGTATGTAGTAGCCAACGGTAACAGCAGGAACCAGCCAATGAAAGATTGTCACGTTCTTATGTAATTAGAATGCATCTGCAATATAAAGCTTCAGTTACCACAGGCGTTCTACTGTTGTTCATGTTATATTTTTTAGCCTCGTCTTCAATCTATCTATTATATTTATGTCTACTACGGAAATACAGCTGTCATGCATCGTATTCTGTCACATTGTCTTAATGGTGCTGATAGTGTTGTTGATGATGATGGTGGTGGTAGTATTGATGGTGATGGTGTTGGCGATGGTGTTGGTGGTGGTGTTGGTGGTGGTGTTGGTGGTGATGGTGTTGGTGATGGTGTTGGTGGTGGTGTTGGTGGTGATGGTGTTGTGGTGGTGTTGATAATGTTGATGATGATGATGGTGGTAGTATTGATGGTGATGGTGTTGGTGGTGGTGTTGGTGGTGATGGTGTTGGTGGTAGTGTTAGTGGTGATGGTGGTGGTGTTGGTGGTGTTGATGGTGTTGGTGGTGATGGTGTTGGTGGTAGTGTTAGTGGTGACGGTGGTGGTGTTGGTGGTGTTGATGGTGGTGGTGGTAGTGGTGGTGTTGATGGTGGTGGTGGTGGTGGTGGTAGTGGTGGTGTTGATAGTGATGATGATGATGATGATTGTAGTATTGATGGTGATGGTGAAAGTGATGGTGATGTTGGTGGTAGTGGTGGGGTTGGTGGTAGTGGTGGGGTTGGTGATGTTGGTGGTGTTGATGGTGTTGGCGGTAATGGTGGTTTTGGTGGTGTTGGTGGTGGTTGCGGTGTTGATGGTGCCGGTGGAGTTGGTGGTATTGGTGGTATTGGTGGTGTTGGTGGTGGTTGTAGTGTTGGTGGTGTTGGTGGTGTTGGTGTAGTTGGTGGTATTGATGGTGTTGGTGGTGGTTGTAGTGTTGGTGGTGTTGGTGTAGTTGGTGGTATTGGTGGTGTTGGTGGTGGTCGTGGTGTTGGTGTTGGTGGTGTTGGTGGTGTTGATTGTGTTGATTGTGTTGATGGTGTTGGTGTAGTTGGTGGTGTTGGCGGTGTTAGTGGTGGTTGTCGTTTTGGTGGTGTTGGTGGTGTTGGCGGTCATGGTGGGGTTAATGGTATTGATGGTGATGGTGTTGATAGCGATTGCGGTAATGATGTTGGTAGTGGTGGTCATGTTGGTGTTGGTGTTGTTGTTGATGGTGACATTGATGTCGTTGGTGTTGATGTGTTGTTGGTGTTGGTGTTGATGTGTTGTTGGTGTTGGTGGTGTTGGTGTTGGTGTTGGTGTTGATGTGTTGTTGGTGTTGGTGTTGTTGGTGTTGGTGTTGGTGTGTTGTTGGTGTTGATGTGTTGTTGGTGTTGGTGTTGGTGTTGGTGTTGATGTGTTGTTGGTGTTGATGTGTTGTTGGTGTTGATGTGTTGTTGGTGTTGGTGTGTTGTTGGTGTTGATGTGTTGTTGGTGTTGTGTTGGTGTTGGTGTTGATGTGTTGTTGGTGTTGGTGTTGTTGTTGATATTGATGTCGTTGGTGTTGATGTGTTGTTGGTGTTGATGTGTTGTTGGTGTTGGTGTTGGTGTGTTGTTGGTGTTGATGTGTTGTTGGTGTTGTTGGTGTTGGTGTTGATGTGTTGTTGGTGTTGATGTGTTGTTGGTGTTGATGTGTTGTTGGTGTTGGTGTGTTGTTGGTGTTGATGTGTTGTTGGTGTTGTGTTGGTGTTGGTGTTGATGTGTTGTTGGTGTTGGTGTTGTTGTTGATATTGATGTCGTTGGTGTTGATGTGTTGTTGGTGTTGATGTGTTGTTGGTGTTGGTGTTGGTGTGTTGTTGGTGTTGATGTGTTGTTGGTGTTGTGTTGGTGTTGGTGTTGATGTGTTGTTGGTGTTGGTGTTGGTGTTGTTGTTGATATTGATGTCGTTGGTGTTGATGTGTTGTTGGTGTTGATGTGTTGTTGGTGTTGGTGTTGATGTGTTGTTGGTGTTGGTGTTGGTGTTGATGTGTTGTTGGTGTTGGTGTTGGTATGTTGTTGGTGTTGGTGTGTTGTTGGTGTTGGTGTTGATGTGTTGTTGGTGTTGGTGTGTTGTTGGTGTTGATGTGTTGTTGGTGTTGGTGTTGGTGTTGGTGTTGATGTGTTGTTGGTGTTGGTGTTGATGTGTTGTTGGTGTTGATATTGATATCGTTGGTGTTGATGTGTTGTTGGTGTTGGTATGGTGTTGGTGATATTGTTGGTGTTGGTGTTGATGTGTTGTTGGTGTTGGTGTTGTTGCTGTTGTTGGTGTTGGTGTTGATGTGCTGTTGGTGTTGGTGTTGGTGTTGTTGCTGTTGTTGTTGGTGATATTGATGTCGTTGGTGTTGATGTGTTGTTGGTGCTGGTGTGGCGTTTTTAGCGTTGGTGCTGTTGTTGATGTTGATGTGTTGTTGGTGCTGGTTTTGATGGTATTGGTGATGATGGTGTCGTCCGTGGTGTATGTTAAACACCCTAACTACTATTGTGTTTGTCATAGAAAATGTAATTTTCTTGATAGTGCAACAGTTCACATGTTTCTGCTTGGAACACCTACTAACCAACATTTCATCCCTTGTCACAAAATGTTTAACGTATTCATTAAAAATATTTTTCTGGCTCTAATAATATGGAATCATGACAGTTCTATATTGAAAACAGAAATTCCTGTTGACTCATCAAAGCTTTCATTACATCTATAGCGTTGGATAAAATTATAGAAGTTGTCATATCTTAGCAAATATCTTCTATGATATGAAAAGCCGACCTGTCATATGGTTGGCTTGTCTCTGAAAACCATTAAGTGTTCTGTAAGCTACCAGATGCTTCTTTATAAAATGTGTCTGAAATATGGAGTGAAAGTTTCGAAACAGCAAAAATCTACAGGATAATCCTCATCTATTTATAAATTTCTGTGATTCTGTCACAACAGGTAAAGAGAGAAAAGTAGTTGGATTACCTCATACTTCTCCTCGCTCTTTACATCTGCTGCCTGCGTGAATGTATGTGTGTGTAGAGGGTGGTGAAAGAAGTATAGCAAAATAGCGGCTGGTATTCCATTTGTTATGCTGTGTATGTGTGAATGTATGTGTATGTTTGTGTGAATGTATGTCTGAGTGTGTATTTTTGTAAGTGTGTCTGTGTTTGCACTTTTATATTTATATACTCATACATATAAATGTATGCAGATGCACATACACATATACGCGTCAGCGTGTTGAAAAAAATCCTAGTTATATAAATATCCAGACATAAGGGACAAAATAGTTGTGTTTTCATGACTTTATACGTGACTTTCTACGCTCACTCGTTGGAAATACGCAGACTAACGCTATAACATGTTGAATGACTGTAACCATCCTTCGGGGAAACGCTTTCTGTGATCTGTCCACCGGGGCGGCGAGGCGGCCAGCGTGTGGTCCCCCATTTGATCATAATAATGAGAGATGGGGAGAGTGGGAGGGACGGAGGCAGTGATAGTGGGAGTTTGGTTCCTTTGTGTTCGGAACTGGTGTGTATATATATATATATATATATATATATATATGTTTCACGGACACACACTCTCACTGGGGCAGTGTAGTTATTTATTTATTTTTTAATTCATACCTTTTGTTGTTGTTGTTGTTGTTGTTGTTGTTAAAGAGCGGTGGATTCGCAGTATCGGTAGAGAGTCGGACGCCGTGCTTTGCAGCATAGAGTTACGGCCCTTTATGATCTGAGTTAAAATCCCGCCGAGGTTAACTTTGCCTTTCATCCTTACGGGGGGTCGATAAAATAAAGTACCAGTAATGTACTGGGTAATTGCTGGCCTTGTGCCAAAAAGTAGAAACAATTATTATTATTATTACACCCAATTTATGATATACCAGTAGTTTCTAAACACCATTTAACATACTGATTTATTGTTCTATTATCTATAGTTATCAAAAAATCATTGTAGTTATTCGCATTGTGGCAGCAATATATTCAAATGCCAGTACTTTGTTGGTGTATAACTCTATACTGAAATCCTATGAGACATCAATTAAGCAATCAAGAAGTTGTTTTATTTGCAAAGTTACTATATTTTACGACGGTTTTATATTTATATAAACATTTATCATCAATAATTGTAATGAAATCAGTGGCTAGTAAGACTAGAGTACTATATTATATATCTGTGTGTGATCACGTGAATCACAATACGTTCTGAATTACAATTCAACATAGATTAAACAGTTTTATCCAATCTTAGCGAATTAAGCGATCTAACAAATATATATTTGTTTCTACTTTAGGCACAAGGCCAGCAAATTACCCAGTTCATTATTGGTACTTTATTTTATCTACCCCGTAAGGATGAAAGGCAAAGTCAACCTCGGCGGGATTTGAACTCAGATCGTAAAGGGACGTAACTATGCTGGAAAGCATGGCGTCCGACCCTCTACCGATACTGCCAATCCTTGACTTCTATTCACGTAACTACACCAATGCCTATTCGTGTAGCTTCTGCCACTTGTGTCCACGCTATGAATTCTTATAATCAGTAATTTACTTTGGAGTGTAACATTCCTTGTCCTTCTAATGGACATTGTCTTCATAATTCTATTTTAGATTTCCCACTAAATCTTTCCAACCATCAATTAAAATGTCTTTTATCCACACTTCTTGCTCCCCATTCCTCTCTCTCTCTTTCTCTCTCTCTTACTCTCTCTCTCTCTCAATCTCCCTTTCTCTCCACATCTCTTTCTCCACCTCTCTCCCTCTCT
>OZ024749.1:33944135-33954135 GCA_964016885.1 Eledone cirrhosa | reverse complement strand
ATCAAAATTGTTGGCCTTATTCCCAAATCAGAAACCATAATAATTACAGATTACTCTTTGGGAAATTAAATATAAGAATTGAGAGCTCACAGCTCGGATATTCCGGACATGTGGTTAACAAATTTCTCAGGAAAGAATCGCTGGATAGATTTTATGGGAAAAAGCTACCGACAGGAGACCCGGGCGTAGACCCCTAGAAAGATGGCTAGATAACATCCATGAGCTCGGTTGGTCTCGCTTGGGGATCCAGCCGGATCAATTGGAGACGGTTGCTTCTGATAGGACCCGTTGGAAGCTCTGCCGAAGAAGAAAATGAAGAAGTAGATGAAAAAGATGAAGAGGAAGGGGAAGGTGGAGAAGGCGAAGAAGAAGAAGAAGAAGAAGAAGAAGAAGAAGGCAAAGAAGAAGAAGACAAAGAAGTAGAAGAAAGGAACATTTATCAACTCCAGCAATTTACTGGCTACTGCCAACAAAGAAGGCGTGGCAAAGAACCAACATTATCGCTGGCCAATCCAAATTGTTTTCAAACTTTACCTATACCGTATTTTAAAAAAAGGATGAATTTGATAATGTGTCTGGAGAAAGATAGGATGGTCACGACTGGAACGCCTTAGATCTTATGTCTGCTGGAATAAATTTAATTGATCCTACTTCTATAAACAAAAAAAAAAAAAAAAAAGAAACAGACACGCTGGGTGATCTGGTCCTGAGCTCTGTGAACACAAGAAAATAACGGAATGATCGAAAAGACATAATCAACGGGTGGAATAACTTTGATTATTAGGCCTGTTTGATCATCACTGACCTAGGGCTAACAGTAACAATAACAACAACAATAACAACGACGTCAACAAGTCTGGAACAGGAACTGTTAATTAGTAACTTAGTATCATATCCAATTAGCAGTTGCACATCTTTCATTGCCTACTTTAAAAGTATGACATTAATTTCTCTAACTCCATTTAAATATAATCTAAAAGTTCAGATATTCATGAAAGCATCATCATCATCATCATCACCATCATCATCATCATCATCATCACCGTCATCATTATCATTCTTCTTCTTCTTCTTCTTTGCTTTCTTCTTCTTCTTCTTCTTCTTCTTCTTCTTCTTCTTCTTCTTCTTCTTCTTCTTCTTCTTCTTCTTCTTCTTCTTCTTCTTCTTCTTTGCCTTCTTCTTTGCCTTCTTCTTTGCCTTCTTCTTTGCCTTCTTCTTTGCCTTCTTCTTCTTCTTCTTCTTCTTCTTCTTCTTCTTCTTCTTCTTCTTCTTCTTCTTCTTTGCCTTCTTCTTTGCCTTCTTCTTCTTCTTCTTTGCCTTCTTCTTTGCCTTCTTCTTCTTCTTCTTCTTCTTCTTCTTCTTCTTCTTCTTCTTCTTCTTTGCCTTCTTCTTTGCCTTCTTCTTCTTCTTCTTTGCCTTCTTCTTTGCCTTCTTCTTCTTCTTCTTCTTCTTCTTCTTCTTCTTCTTCTTTGCCTTCTTCTTCTTCTTCTTCTTCTTCTTCTTCTTCTTCTTCTTCTTCTTCTTCTTCTTCTTCTTCTTCTGTTTGCAGTGTTTCACCTCCGGTCACGTGTTAACGTTTGTTGATGGGGGAGGACGGGGAGAAGGTGGGGGCAATAGATGACGAAGCAACTGAGCCCAGTGTATTATTGATGGTTTTATACATCATTGCTAGATGGATCATCCGTCGGTCTCGGCGATGAGTGTTTCCCGTTGTTCAATCAACGGAATGTCCAGATCGTGAACTTCACCATGAAGTAGTTGAGAGTTCTGTCGATATGTGAACTGTTAACGTAATTTTCAAAGACATTCAGCATGAATGAAACAGTTCTAGTCTTGTAGAAGCCATTTATATGTTAAATATTTATACTCTGCTATGTATTGTGTACCTTACTTACTGTGGGTAACCACAGTAAGTGAGCTACACAATGCATGTTTGAACCCGGGATAAACTTATATATATATTTATATAACGAAGGAAATGTGGTAAGGAACCAGGTGGACCATAACGCACCAAAGTACTCAATACTTAGGGTAGTAGAGTGGGTAATAGGAACAAGTAAGACCCCGACGGCTGAGCTCAAGCCGTTTCGACGGCTAATTCTGGACTGAATTAGCCGTCGAAACGGCTTGAGCTCAGCCGTCGGGGTCTTACTTGTTCCTATATATATATATATATATATATATATATAGGAACCAGTAAGGGGTCTTACTGGTTCCTATTACCCACTCTACTACCTCAAGTATTGAGTACTTTGGTGCGTTATGGTCCACCTGGTTCCTTACCACAGTTCCTTCGTTATATATATATATATATATATATATATAGATTGATTTTTTTTTAGTTTTAGAAGATCCCGTTAAGGGTGAAAGCAGCGATTCTTTGCTTAAACTTTAATCTGTTATTTTAATAAATATTTGCGCAAGGGTTCTTATATATTTGATATATATTTATCCTTATCGAGCCCTCTTTGGATTTTAGTCTTCACATTTATTATTATTACTATATATATATATATATATATATATAACAAAATAATTGTGGTAAGGAACCAGTTGGACCATAACGCACCAGAATACTCAATACTTAGGGTAGTAGAGTGGGAAATATATATACTGTGGGTCAATATATGCATATGTTTTTATATGTCTCTTGTGTTGAAAAGGAGGTCAAGTATGTTATAGATCACTAAATAGTTGCTCCGAAGAATCCAAACCTCGGTTTGGAGGAAACAATTGTAAGCAAATAAATGATTTAAACTGAACTTTGATTATTGTAATCGCTCTCTCTCTCTCTCTCTCTCTCTCTCTCTATATATATATATATATATATATATATATATATATATATATGTGTGTGTGTGTGTGTGTGTGTGTGTGTGTGTGTGTGTGTCTGTCAGTTTATGTGCCTGTGGGAGCGTATATGTATGTATATATATATATAAAACATACATGCATTGCCAGCCAGTTTCAAAGCGATGATCAGTAGCTTTGCCATTAATCTATGAAACTGGTGCTTAAACTATTACTAACATCATGTATTAAAATATGTGAATTACATCTGTTTACAGATCAAGAACTTATTCCTTCGTAATACGAAATCAGACTCAAGTATCTATATATATATATTACCTTCGTTGATGTGGTTAAATGTAGTATTGCCACATTGTAAGCCACTACATACTAGAAGGCACTCTGTCGATTACGACGACGAGTGTTCCAGTTGATCCCGATCAGCAGAACAGCCTGCTCGTGAAATTAACGTGCAAGTGGCTGAGCATTCTACAAACATGCGTACCCGTAACGTAGTTCTCGGGGAGATTCGGTGTGACACAGAATGCGATAAGGCTGGTTCTTCGAATTACTGGTACAAGTCATTTTTACCAGCTGAGTGAAGTGGAATAAAGTAAGTGTGTTGCCCAAGCACACAACACGCTGTCGGGAATCGAACTCACGACTTTACGATCGGGAGCTGAATTCCCTAACCACAAAGCCACGCACTTTCATAAGCCATTACACACTAACTTCATATTTCCACTCTTTTTCCTTTATAAGTCTTCATAATGAAACACATTTTCTTCAGTTTGCTAGTAATGAAATTTGGGAATATACTGAGGGATTCTTTTGTCATATTTGGCGAAATTTTCTGTTCAATTTATCTCCATATGCTGTCCATAGAATAGAATATTAATACGGTAAGGAAATGTGTCTCTAAATAAATATCTTACCGGATTTAGACATGAGTATAAAGCTGTTGAAATCTTTTTTCTGGGGATTAGTTGCAGCGTATGTGAGTGGGTGGGCATACACACACAGACATATATATATATGCATATATATGTGTATGTATGTATGTATATATGTATATATATATATATATATATATATATATATATATATATGTGTGTGTGTGTGTGTATAAGTTTGTATATATATATATAATTGTTTTTACTTTTGGCACAAGGCCAGCAATTACCCCGTAAGGATGTAAGGCAAAGTTAACCTGTGTGGGATAACTATATGCTGCAAAGCATAGCGTCCGACCCTCTACCGATACTGCCAATCCACTGCGACTATATATATATATATATATATATATATATATATATTAAAATAACAGATTAAAGTTTAAGCAGAGAATCGCTGCTTTCACCCTTAACGGGATCTTCAGAAGATCCCGTTAAGGGTGAAAGCAGCGATTCTCTGCTTAAACTTTAATCTGTTATTTTAATAAAAATTTGCTCTGCGGTTCTTATATATTTGATATATATTTATCCTTATCGAGCCCTCTTTGGATTTTAGTCTTCAAATTTATTATTATTACTATATATATATATAAAGAATTAATATATCTAGTAACATATATATACACAGATGCATACTTATGCTAGCAAATATATAGGTTTTGTCTTAGTAACTTTGTGGTTCAATGCATGGAGATGCAGAACAATAATATGAGAGACGTAAAATAAGAAAATTATAAAATTAACTTACTTACTAAAATTTCACTCCAGTGAAGTTCGTGCTTTTGGGTTTTTCTTCCGTTCCCAAGGGAACGGATGAAATACCCAAATGCACGAACTTCGTCCGTTCCCATGTCGATTCAATTTGGATTGCCTCGGAAACAACCTTATTATGTAACAAGCTGTCTGATGATGACACGACACTCGCACACAGAACAGTGTGGCCAGTGTCGTCATTGAAATATCACAGCATTATTATTAAAGGACTTGAACATCTGAAACTACTTCGCTTTTCCTTATTCGATATTTACTCCGTCACTCCTATGTGGAAAAAGTACGTTGAGTGCTTGAATTGAATTGCATCAATGTTTACCCTAATATATATATATATATATATATATATATATATATATATATATATATATATATATATATATATATATAAAGAATGAATAATAACAGGTAGATATCATAAAAAGGTAATTTATTCCGTGTGCTTACAAGTGTTTCCACGGGGGTACTACAGCCTAGTTATGCTAATACCTAATATATATATATATATATATATATATATATATATATATATATAATACTGAAACGATACACCTGCGATCGTTTTCTCACTCACTCCATAATTTAATGAAGTCAGTATCATTAAAATACCAACCCAAGTAAATTAGAGTGTAGACTAAAACGTTAAACAGTGAAAATAGCATTTAGTCTGGATAGAAAATTTAATTTTCAGGGCCAGGACTAATGCATTAGTTTCTGTTACTCCATCATTCTGCTATCCATAGTTTAAATGACTCGATGACAGCAGAACTGTCGGAGGAGCAAGATACACCTTCTTCTGGCAAGGGAAGCCCTCAGATGAGTCCCGTCAGCATGGTGTCAGCTTTGCTGTGAAGAACACACTGCTAGCCTGTATTGGGCCACCACCATTTAGGAGCGTGAGGATCCTACCTCTCCGACTGACAGCATCTCAAGACCCAGCCAACATCATCAGTGCGTACGCCCCAATCCTCTATTCCAATATAGAGCATATTCAAAACTAAAGTTCTCTATCTTCTTGGATATTTCAATGCCAGGGTGGGATCTGACCACAAGGCTTGACCCACTTGCCTTGGTCTCCGTGGTAGTGGCAAAATCAGCAAGAATGGCCAACGAATTCTTGAACTGTGCTGCTTTCATGGCCTATGTGTGACTGAGTGTGTAAGAACATCCATCAAGTGTCATGAAGACACCCGCATTCCCACCACTGGCACCAGCTTGACTTAGTCATAACCAGGCGTGTGGAACTTTTCAGTATCCTTCTTACCCGTAAACTGTCATGCGGACCACTCCCTTGTGGTCAGCAAGATGCGTGTAGTACCAAGGAAGCTGTATCACTCTTGGAAAAAAGGTTGTCCACACGAGGCATGGAGCATATACGCGAGTCACGATAGGAAACTTAATGTCTATAACTTGGTAGGTCAGACGCATTAGCCAGAACCGATGGCAAGAAAAGATATCAAACGCTGAGATCAGTATGTTCACAATTCTCAACAAAAGGCACTTTTGTTGGTTCAGCCATGTCAGGAAAATGACCTCAGATCGCATTCCCAGTGATATATGAGACGGAGAGCTGACTGAGGGTTCACGACTAGAAGGATGGCCATCCCTGTACAACAAAGATGTCTTGCTCATGATGTTTCAGTCCAGGGTAGAAAGCATTGCCTGGTGTTTGTCAAGCTAACGTCGTAACCAATCAGCCATGCTGCGTTCATACACACATGCACACTATTACACACACACATATACACTCACACACACATACACACACATTCACACACACGCTCACACACCCACACACACACATATATACACACATAAAATTTCACACAGACTTTCTCTCTCTCCCTCTCTCACACACACACACACACACACACACACACACACACACATAGATACACAGCTCTCTCTCTCTCACACACTCTCTCTCTCCTTCATACACACACACGCATACACTCATTCATACATACACATACACACAGATACACACAAATACACAGACACAGCTATGCTATTTCACAATCGTATAAGTTTATACGACTGGCGTCATAACACAAATAGAAAGTTATAAATCAAACCGAGAGAAAAGTTTTACGGAAATAACTTCGTTTATGAGAGGAATCTCATTTCAGTGTAAATGGATGAGGAAGACTGCTAAAATGTACACAGATCGATGCGAATAAAAACAACATCGAAATTGTACGCCACTAAAACACGGAAAAGCTTTCAGACAATTCAGTAGAATTGCATTGAAAGATGCGCAGTGTCTGAGTAAGGCAGTTGATATTTATAAATACCTTTGGTTACGTCAAGGTGATACAGTGCACTCATATTTTCGATATCATTTGAATTTACATCTTTGTCACTAGCATTTATTTCCTGCCATTTTCTCCCACCTTTTCTTCCGTTCCTAATAAAATTGTGAAACATTAAATATATATATATATATATATATATATATATATATATATATATATATATATATATATATATATACAGTTTTAGTTTTATTGTCCTCGGTATCGATATATATATATATATATATAAATATATATATATATATATATATATATATATATATATATATATATATATATATATATATATATATATATATATATATATATATATTCAGATATACATATTCAAATATATAAATATATAAATGTGTATATATATATATTCAGATATACATATTCAAATATATAACATATTCATATATATATATATATTCATATATATATATATATATATATATATATATATATATATATATATATATATTCAGATATACATATTCAAATATATAAATGTGTGTATGTATATATATATATGTATATATATATATTCATATATATATGTATATATATATATTTATATATATGTATATATATATATTCATATATATATGTATATATATATATGAATATATATATATAAATATATATATATATATATATGAATATATATATATGAATATATATATATATATATATATATATATATATACATATATATATATATATATATATATATATATATTCATATATATATATATTCATATATATATATATATATTCATATATATATATATATATATTCATATAAATATATATATATATTCATATATATATATTCATATATATATATATATTCATATATATATATTCATATATATATATATATTCATATATATATATATATATATATATTCATATATATATATATATATATATATATTCATATATATATATATATTCATATATATATATATATATATATTCATATATATATATATATATTCATATATATATATATATATATTCATATATATATATATATTCATATATATATATATATATATATTCATATATATATATATATAGTATTAACGATACTATTTATGGTTATGTATATACTAAAACTTTTTATAGTTATATATATTTTAAACCCTAAACAGTGAAGGTCAGTAATTTATTACTACCTTATTACCAGTAAGATAAATAGCTCAAAGTAATAACATCAGTTATTCTACAGAGCAGTTATATAGAATTCACAGGAATCAAAGTTATGTTCAAACCATTTATTAGCTTACAATTGTTTCATCCGAACCGAGGCTTGGAGTCTTCGGAGCATTTTTCAATGTTTGTATACATACATGACCCCCTTTCCAACGCAAGAGACATACATATACATATATATATATTGATGCACAGTGGGGTGACATATATTATATTATTTCTGAATGGCAATTTAAATTCAAAAATTAAAATCATATTAAAACATATTAAAACAGAGTCAAAGCAAAATTAAAATTAAAATACAACATCGGCAGTTAACGTATATAATGCAAGAGGATAGTTTGTTAGTCAGTTGTAGTAGTTATTGTATGCATTAGTTACACGTGGGGCATGCACGTGTGTCTTATTTATATATGGTTATTGTGCGGCAGGGTGTTATATGCAATACAAGCACTTTAAGCGGGTAATTAAGAGTATTATGGAGGTTGTAGTGGTAAGGTATTTATATACCTTACCACTATAACCTCCATAATACTCTTAATTACCCGCTTAAAGTGCTTGTACTGCATATAGCACTCTGCCGCACAATAACCATATATATATATATATATATATATATATATATATTCATATATATATATATATTCATATATATATATATATATTCATATATATATATATATATTCATATATATATATATATATATATATATATATATATATATATATTCATATATATATATATATTCATATATATATATATATATATATATATATATATATATATATATATATATATATATATTCATATATATATATATATTCATATATATATATATATTCATATATATATATATATTCAGATATACATATTCAAATATATATATATATATATATATATATATATATATATATATATATATATATATATATTCAGATATACATATTCAAATATATATATATATATATATATATGTATATATATATACACACATAGATGTATATGTGTATATACATATATGTATGTATTCTGGGTGTGTCTATATACTGCACACCCACCAAAATACCACTGGCTCATCAGACTGATTCTGTTAGTCCACCTATTCTGCATAATTTGTGTTTATTGTTTATAACCAGAATTAATTTTCTAGTTGTAGTTTCATCTTACTTCCTAACAAACTCGTATTTAAGAATTAAATTCTGCCGAGAATAAAACTTTATCGTTTTCTCGCTGCGAAATCGATATGAAGTGAGGACGTATTTTCTCTAAGCGCCACGTGAACGCTGTACATAAACCAAAATAGTGAAATTTCTTTATGAATATTTATGGTCTTGCACTACCGTGATATATTCTGATGTAATAATGTTCACTGAGGAACAAAGATTTAGTTAGATTGAAGTTATATTATATATACGGCTTTCCCTTTCCGCTCTCTATTTATTGTGTGTACGGGAAAAATATACATGTACACCAGATCCGAACACAAAGGAATCAAACCTCAACTGTTATTGCCTTCGTCTCTCCCGCTCTCCCCATATCTCTGATAGGATCGGTGTATTGGCAGTATCGATAGAGGGTCGGACGTCATGCTGCTTTCTAGCATAGTTACCTCCCTTTACGGTCTGAGTTCAAATCCCGTCGAGATTAACTTTGCCTTTCATCCTTTTACGGGGTCGATAAAGTAAAGAACCGGTAATGTACTGGGTAAGTGCCAAAAGTAGAAACAATTATTATCAGCGAATGCGTGTCCATGGGCTGGTCGCCCCGCGGCCCTGGCGGACTGGCCGCCCGTTGGACAGAATAGAGAAGACGTTTCCTCGGAGGATGGTGAGGGAGACCATTCTAGAGAGCCATTCTAGAGAGCCATTCTAGAGAGCCATTCTAGAAAGCCATTCTAGAGAGCTATTCTAGAGAGCCATTCTAGAGAGCCATTCTAGAGAGCCATTCTAGAAAGCCATTCTAGAGAG
>OZ024749.1:33931635-33939135 GCA_964016885.1 Eledone cirrhosa | reverse complement strand
AAGAGAACTTAGGTGGTCTTTCTGCCATGTAGTGGTTGATTTTGGCGTTACACCAACCTCCTCTCATTCGCTGTTTTCCTTCCTTTCTTCCTTTACCACGACATCCGCTCTTCCACTCACGCCCTCCCCATCTTTCCTCTTCCAACTTCTCACTATATCTTCCACCAAGTTTTTGCTTCGTCTTCTTTATTACAATTTACATATTTTTATTGCCAATTCTAAATTCTTTCCAGTCGCAGAGCTCCATTCCATTTCCTATATTTTACATTATTATTCATATATATATATGTTAAATTCTGCATATTTTTCATGTATACGTTAAATTATACACTGAACAGCTGAAATATAACATAAATACATAATTGTACTTTGCGTAGATTGAAAATGGTGAACGTCTTGACCTGGCATATACACATACATCCATAAATATTCATATACACATACACATATATATATATATACACATACATACATGCATACATATATTCATACATTAATACATACTCACATATATATCAATCCACACATACATAGTTGCATACATATACTTGTCCATCCATCCATCCATAAATATATATATATGTATATATTTATCTATATATATACCACAACGAAATTTAAAGTAAACAATACACACATACGCACACTCACACACACACACACACACACACATATATATATATATATATATTTACTCTGTTTACTTTCAATTTCGTTGTCGGTAGGATGCGTTCGTGTTGAAACCCTTTTTGCCGAGAGTGAGAGAGAGAGAGTGAAAGGCACGCATACACACAAACACACCCATATATATATATATATATATATATATATATATATATATATATATATATATATATATATATATATTATTAAATTTACTACCATCTCTCTGAAACAACAATCGCTTGACTGAAGAAGACCTTGAAAATATTCTTGTTGCTGTTCCCACATAATCACATAATTGTAAAAGAACCAAAGAAGATTTTGCTGACTTTATATTATTTCACACATGGAATCTTTAATATGTTTAGTGTTGATTGAGAGATTAATTATTGTAAAATGTAAAATATATTCAACCCACTCATTCAATTAATACATTAGATAACTATTTCTCTCTAATGTTCTTGTTGTTTAGTTCCCTAGGTTTGTTTTATTCTGTATATATACGATCTGATGCGTTTTAGCATGAAACCCTGCTTTTATTTATTTATCAAGGATTACATTTTCCACTGTGACCTTCTTTGTTTTTCAGGCGGGGGAATGTTTTTGCCGTCTTGTCCGCGGGGCGCAGCATTCCTGCTCCCTTGCCCTAGGCTCTAGGCCCAAAGCCCAATCACCCACCCCTTCACCCTCTCTCTGCGACACGAGAACTCTTGCCATCCCCTCCCTTTCCTGTTCTTTTTCTTTTTTTTTATATATTTCCCTTAGCTTTCTTTCCTTTTGTTTCCCCTTTTTTAATTTTTTCTTACTAAATAGGGTTTGTTTTTTGCTTTTGAATAAATATATAAGATCTGATGCATTTTTTTCATCTATCAAGGATTGCATTTTCCACTGTGATCTTCTTTGTTTTTCGGGCGGTAGCATATATTTGATGGAATTTAGTTGTTGTTTCTAGAATATCGAGGTGTCATACTTTGGATGATGTTTCTAACTCGATATATAAGTTCATGTTATGAAGGCAGCACGTTCCTTAGTGGTCAGAATATTCGGGTCACAAATCGTAAGGTCGTCAGATCGATTCCTACAGCGAGTGAAAACGTCACCACCACAACCACAATTACACCCCCCATAGAAACCAACATAATCCCCACCACCACTACCACCACCATCCCTCAAATCAACCCACACTTTCTTTAACAAAGAAATGACACGTTGGATGTAAGCATATACGTAAGTTCAACCACAAACATACAGCCCCGTATATATATATGTGTGTATGTGTGTGTGTGTGTGTGTGTGTGTGTATGTGTGTGTGTGTGTGTATGTGCATGCGTGTGTGTGAGTCATTTAATATATGGTAATTTGGCATACATTTTCATAAAATACTTAGTTTTCCTGATGTTAGTAGGTGAATCCCATTATAGGAGGCGGTGCACTCGTACATACTAATACACACACACGTGTATACACACACACACACACACACACACACATTATATATATATATATATATATATATCTTTCTCTCTCTCTCTCTTTCTCTCTCTCTCTCTTTCTCTCTCTCTCTGTCTATATATATATATATTTACACACACACATACGAAATTCTAATTATGCGATAATTCTCTTATAAAAATGGTTCCTTACAATATTATGTTCTCTACAGTTGAATCAAAGCACTATTTATTTTATTATAAAGACAAATGATATCACCTTAACAGTTTCACATTTAGCTGCGGATTATTTTAGAAATCTTATAGTTGAAGTTTATATAAATAATAATAATAATAATAATCTACGGAGGCCACAACACAGGATCTACTCTGTATGCTTGCAGCTGCGTCAACAAGCACATCAACTATGGTATAACTATTTCAGTAATAAGGAAAATAAGAGTTAAGAACGGTGTAGACTTCATCTGGCCACGAGTATGTTACATATACAAACCTATTATATATTTCAAAATGTTTAGATAATTAAAACTTATTTTTGAAATAAAGAATAAAAAACAAAGACCCTTATATGTGAGGTTGTCATTGTCTTAACTCCAGCTCAGTTAGGTTGCTGTTGGCGTCATGACAGCTCAGCTAGGAAGCTTTTGCCTTAAACTCAGCTCAACTAGTTTGCTGTTGGCTTAATGACAGCTCAGCTAGGTTGTGTTTCCTTAAACCCAACTCGTCCAGTTTGTCGTTTTCCTCACCCCAGCTCATCCAGGTTGCTGTTGTCTTAAACCCAGCTCAGCTAGGTTGCTGTTGTCTTAACCCCACCTCAGCTAGTTTGTCGTCTTAAACCCAGCTCAACTAGGTAGCTGTTATCTTAAACCCAGCTCAGCTTTAATTCAAAAACAAAACAAAATAAAAATGTTCAATCGCATGAGAGCCATGACTATCAAGTCTTTTATTCAGCCATAATATAACATTGACATCATATCAAAGAAAATGGCTTTTCAGTTAGATTAAATCATGTATGCAATGAGTGGAATCACGTGGCCTACTGGTAAGGGTCTTGGACTTATGATCATAATGTCGTGGGTTCGCTTCCTGGGTTGCGTGTTTTGTTCTGGAGCAAAACACTTCATTTGACGTTGCTCCAGTATACTCAGCTGGAAATGAGTACCAGCAATAGCTGAAGGGGGGTCTTGTACTCTCAGTCGCTTCACGCCATGGAACCGGAAGAAAGCACCAGTCTGATGAGCCTTCTGGCTTTAAGAAAAAAGAGAGGAATGTATGCAATAAAAATGATAAAGAGAGAAAAATTAAATAGCGAAAGTAACGGAGAGGAGGAAAAGAATGGCAGACTCTACACTCCAGTCTAAGAGACATTGACATTATGTCTTCCGGAAACGAATATACGAGAATTGACTCTAACACAACTGTTAGTGTCTATTCCACTATCAGATGTACTTATAATTTTTGACGTAAGCATAATACGGATGTTCTCGTATGTATGTTCTAAATTCTTTATGCCATGTGTGCACCATGTGAGATAATTTTGTATTTATTCCTGCACAGTCAGACATTTTTTTCATATATCGTTCCACATCCTCACAGTAGCTTCCATGCTTTCAATTCCAACCGATTGCTTGTTGTTGTTGCCATTTAAACCACAATATACACCATCGGGTGAAGGTGCGTGACTTTGTGGTTAGAGTATTCAGCTCACGATCGTAAGGTCGTGAGTTTGATTCCCGGTGGCGCGTTGTGTCTTTGAACATGACACTTTATTTCCCGTTGTTTCAGTCCACACTGCTGGCAAAAATGAGTTGTACCTGTAATTCGAAGGGCCAGCCTCGTCACAATCTGTGTATCGCTGAATCTCAATCTGAACTACATTAAGGGAAGACGTGTCTGTGGAATGCTCAGCCACCTGCACGTTAATTTCACGAGCAGGTTAATTTCATCATCAGGCTCAGCTTTTAATGTCTTATATGAGCGGTGACTAACAGAATAGTTGCACAAATTATAATTTAAAAACATATTTTATATTAGCAGATAAAATATATTTTTACATTTTATAACATTTGTTTCTTCAAGATGAATGAAAAACAAACCCACCATTTTCATGATAATGTTTATTCGAACCAACACTTTAAACAAATTTCATTCTCGACAATACATTAACACGTGGCATGTGAATCTTTAGTCTTAGAACGTATGCCATTGGAATTTGTTTTCAACAGAAATTGTACTTCACCAAAAGTAATGTGTAAGGCTCGTCTTATACTATATGTACATGTTTTTTTTCTGATAGACCAAAATTTATACAAAAGATAAATTCTAGTGGTTCATGATTTGAGACCAGTTTCAATTTTTGCCCAAACCGAAAATGTCATACTTTTTTACTACATTATATAACCGCCATTATATAACCAGGGCGGTGGGTTGGCAGAATCGGTAGAGCGTCGGACAACATGCTTCATGGCATAGAGTTACGGCCCTTTACGTTTTGAGTTGAAATCCAGCTGAGGTTAGCTTTGCCTTTCATCCTTACGGGGTCAATAAAATAAAGTACCAGTAATGAACTGGGGTAATTGCTGGCCTTGTACCAAAAGTAGAAACAATTATATAACCGCCAAAATTTGAATATATTGTTCCAGATGTCTGTATGGTGAAGGCATTCCTGATATATTATTTTTAACTGTATCAGTTGAGACTACTGGCTTTGATGCTCATATCCTTCTTTTATATGCTTGAATTACTTTTCTTGTTGGACTCCCCATGGAAATAGGACACCATTTTAACGAAGTGATACAAGAAGTTATATATAGACTGAATAACAATTTTCAATATATCTCACATAGAAACTGATAAATATAAGAAAGAATTCAAATTTGTTCTTGTACTTTGGTGTTCTTACATCCAGAATTATCGCTATTAAAGATGATCCGGAGATATACACTTTGATGGTCGTTTATATAAAAAAAGAACAGCAAAAACAAAACAGCGACAATTCCCTAGCCCCTAACACAGATTTCTATCTATTGACTATCATGTCTGAGAATGTTAACTTTTGTATGGTCTTATCTACATTAATTTGTCTATTTAAAAATGTCACCATAAAAAACATACTAAGTTTTCCTGTAACATACATGTTCAGTTGCCTCCGGAACCATAGCGTTGGCTGTTTTAATTCCATATGGAAGACATGTTTATTTTAAAAGACCTATTTGTGTATTTATCATAACTTCTCATTGGTGACTGGTAGTAACTTTGCTTAGTTCAGAGCACATTTCTATTTTATATTTTCTTCTTTCACATCTAAATTAACAACATATATCATGCTTTAATAGACAAGAGAAGGAAATGCCAATTCAATATTTGAGCAACTCTTTCATTTACACTTGATGTAGAGACTCCACATATCCTGAGATCTCTATCCGGCTTCCGCTCATTCACTAGAGGGGAGCCCCATTCATTTCCTTGGCGAAGAAACACGACAGTTTCATCAATTAGTTTCCTTGGTTTTGCTATGACAAATGGTTTAATGAATAATGGTGATGTCTTTTCTTCACTTCAACATAACGAATGCTGACCTTACAACCTCTTTATAACCCAGACCGTCTCGAAGCTTCAAACTCAGGAATTAATGATGAACTATCACCATTTATCATGTCTACACCAAGAAAGCCGTGGTTTTCTTTATATTCAGCAAAGGTGGCGTTCATAACATCTAAGCTCTAACCAGATTCCATTAATGCGTTAAAATTTCCCAAAAATTAAATGAGTGATCAATCAAAATAATTTAGTTTGAGATTACACAATCTTAATTTCAGCCCTGAAGTTCTCAGGAATTACATTTACCGGACTGCCAGTGTGAAACTGTGGATTGGCAGTATCGGTAGAGGGTCGGACGCTATGCTTTGAAGCATAGAGTTACGGCCCTTTATGATCTGAGTTCAAATCCCGCCGAGGTTAACTTTGCCTTTCCTCCTTACGGGATCGATAAAATAAAGTACCAGTAATGCACTGGGATAATTGCTGGCCTTGTGCCAAAAGTAGAAACAATTATTAAAGTTTTAAGTTGATTATTGTGACGTTTTTAGGTTGATTTCGTAGATGTTTGTTGAATTTTCATTTACAAGTTTTTCAATTTCTGCAAAGATTTTAGTACAATCACAAACTCCCTGAATGTGATTTTTTATTTTACATTTCAAACACATTTTACCAACTACAAGACGTTTAGAAGGAGCATGTTTATATAGAGCAATGTGACATTTAGAAACATATATAGAGGAGATAGAATAGGGAGAATCGTTAAATACTTTGGTATTAGTTTCGGCTCCTTGCGTTCTGGGTTCAAATGTTAAATTTCGTTGTCGATAATTAAAGTATCAGTCAATGAGCAAGGAAGAGTCAAACTGCTTCTATCTATCTATCTATCTAGCCACCCTCCTTCAAAAACGAAGGAGAGGCGGTTTTCCTTTGTGTGATAGCTATGGCGAAAGAGGTTGTATGGTGGACAAGGTTGAAAGGGCTGAGGTCAGACACCTTTCTCTCCGGCCAACAACTGATTCTTTTTATCAAATACCACTTTGGAAGAAGAATCAGGATTGAGAGAGAGGTGCTGTACCCCAGCAAGTTTTATGAAAGGTGGGTGAAAGTGGCGAGAATGGCCCGAGTGAATGGGCCTTCTCTCTATATCAGCCTGTAGGTTGAGGAAAAGGAGGAGGAGAGGAAAGGAGTACAAGCTCTTCGTACTCCTGGAGATGAGGGTTGCACATTTTTTTTCGGGGGTATGTGTTACCCATATAAACTGTCTCCCTCTATTGGGGAAAATCGACTAACTTTTAAATTCCATCTGTGATAACATTTTACACGTTTTTATTGTATGTAAACTTCCCCCTTTGTATTTGTCCCCTTCTTTTGTGCCCCTGTGGCTAATAAAGAAATATATCTATCTATCTATCTATCTATCTATCTATCTATCTATCTATCTATCTCCCCTCCTCTCTCTCTCTCTCTCTCTCTCTCTCTCCCTCTCACTCTCTCTCTCTCTCTCTCTCTCTCTCTCTATATATATATATATATATATATATATTAGGTATAGGCTGCAGTACCACCGTGGAAACACTTGTAAGCACACGCAATAAATTACCTTTTTATGATGTCTACCTGTTATTATTCATTCTTTATATATATATATATATATATATATGGAGGACATTATATGAAGGAGGACATGATATGAAGGTTAAAAACACTTGTGGATAGTGCAGTTTTAAATCAACATATGTTGATTTAAAACTGCACTATCCACAAGTATGTTTAACCTTCATATCATGTCCTCATATTTTATCTGATGAAAACACAAATGTTATTGCATGATGATATTTGTTTTTGA
>OZ024749.1:33909135-33919135 GCA_964016885.1 Eledone cirrhosa | reverse complement strand
CATTTTATAGACGGATATATATATATATATATATATATGTATATATATATATATGGAAAAGAATGAAACGAAGTTTCATATCTCACTCTTAGTACGGCTGATACCTAAATATAAGTATGTATACCTACATACATATATGTGTACAGACGTACAGTAGTATGTATATATATACACACATACACACACATATATATATATATATATATATATACGTATGGGTTTACCTAACATTTATTATAATGTGCGGTTTGTTTGTAAACAAACAGCCCGAATTAAGCCGTACAGTGTTCGGCAACCATCGTCGCCCTTTTGTTCAACACTGACAAAGGAACGATGAACTAGTTTCAAGCTTATTAGCTATCATCAGCATCGTATACCTTCCTGTCAGATGATTGAATGTTTGAAAGTATATACTTTCCTTATGCATATTAACGGCTGAGCAGCCTAATTTGCATATCGGGATAGTATATATATATATACATTTAGGTTTGTTGGTTCACAACTGGATAGAACTGGTCATTCCGTATGGTCAACCTCGATGTAATATTAGGGAGAGCACTCGACGTAATGCAACTCACCTGTCTTCGTTTGTGTTGTTCGTGGTGCGAGTACCAAGTTAATTATTATAAAATAACAGGAGGTTGGACTGGTGTAATTCCTTAAAACGTTGATTATACTATGAACATTTCAATGACCGGGTTCAGTATGAATCCGGTGACATCATCAGGTATTCGAAATTTAACAAAGGAATATAATCCATGGGGCTGAAAAAGCAGAGAGATAAGAGGGCGGCCACACATTTAGCAGTTTCTAGTTCGGTCACCCGCCTTATATATATATATATATATATATATATATATATATATATATATATATATATATATATATATATATATATATATATATAAGTTAAAACAATGAAATAAAAAATCAAGTCATTAGAGATATACTTCACTGCTTTACGATCGTTTCTAGATGGTGATAATACATTGTATCTATACTCAGTTATTGATCTATGTAAGTTTACAAACTATCAGATAGAGAGAATATTTACTTACATGCATATCACCAGCTGTTTTCAAAAGCAAAGTAAGTAAATATTCTCTCTATCTGATAGTTTGTAAACTTACATCAATAACTGAGTATAGATACATTGTATTATCAGTTTCTAGAAACGATCGTAAAGCAGTGAAGTATATCTCTAATGACTTGATTTTTTATTTCATTGTTTTAACTTATATCATGACTCTGTTTTCCTTTTAATGTTTTATTGTTTTCTGAGATTTATCTTAACCTACAACATTTTCAACATATGGATTACATCGAGTTCTTCATGCAGAATAGACCCCACAACTTACAGTGGATACCTCTGTGTATATATATATATATAACAACTAGAAATTGATTAACATATAAATAAACACATGAAACGATTTATCTTAATTTTGGATATATATGTATATATGGATTCTGAAGTGGTTATTATAACAGGAATGAATATTACCGTTATTTTAACGAAACGATGTACAAAGACATTTTTTCCAATTCCATCCCGCCCGTCCCCTTAATCTATTTTATCTCTTAATCTTTCTTCTGATGAAGGACTAACGCCCGAAACGTTAAGACTCTCTTCCTGCTATATCAAGTGTTAACCTAATATATACCTTCCATATACTGTACAGATTGTGTTGTTATTTCTGCTTACCTTTTACATACACACACACGCATATATATATATATATATATATATATATATATATATATATATATATATATAAATATATAAATATGTGTGTGTGTGTGTGTGTGTGTGTGTGTGTGTGTGTGTGTGTGTGTGTGTGGAATACTACTACTCTCTGCACCTAGATATTACAGCTTTATATTCCTCGTCGTTTCGAGTAACCTGCTCTTGAAATTCACGTTTAAGTGGTTGAGCATTCCACAGACGCGCGCACTCTTAATACAATTCTCGGGAGAGATTCAGCATGGTACAGTTTGAGTCTGTTGCAAGACTAGTCCATTTAGATTATAGATACAGTATCTGTCGGCCCTTCACAAAGTTTTTGGTTTACCTTATTTCATCTACAAATCTTAGATCGACCCAAAGCTATTGTAAATAATACATGACCAACGTGCCACATAGTTGTACCGATAACGCGGATATATGATTGCAAAGCAATAGGTTTTCATCATGTCCCTACATCGATTGTATGACTATCTTCTTTCTCTGACGTGCAGAGGTAATCTCTAGCAGACACAAGTCTGCGGCCATATTACGTCCATGCGACTTATCAAGCCTAGAAAACAACACTTTAAACCAGTTGTTAATTACAATTCCACAGACACTTATGCTACAATTTGCTGTGTTATTAGCTGCACAGTTTAGTTTCACTAATTACTATTTTCTCAATAATTAAAGCGTGTTAATTAGCAATACAGTTGATATTTAATGAAGTGTTGTTCTGCTACTGGTATTTAGTATTTATGTTTCGTATTTTCTTGAAGAGACTTTAATATAATTGTACAGTGGGTAATATATCCATTGTGTTGGCTTAAGGCTGCAGAGTTAATTTCAGTTTTTATAGGTTTTACGTGCTCCAGTTTCACATTATAATTTTAAATCTTATTTATCCCTTTTGATACGAAACCGCTAAAGTATTTATCGAGAAACATCCCACGGCAGTATCGGTAGAGAGTCGGACGCCATGCTTTCCAGCATAGTTACGTCCCTTTACGGTCTGAGTTCAAATCCCACCGAGCTTAACTTTGCCTTTCATCCTTACGGGGTCGATAAAATAAAGTACCAGTAATATACTGGGTAATTGCTGCCCTTGTGCCAAAAGTAGAAACAATTATTATATCGGTTGACCTCCTAAACAGTCCCTGATTTCAAATACTTATAATATGAAAACTTAAATGAATACAATGTTGGTGGCTACAGTTGCATAAACCAACAAAGTTTCATGTGTTATTGGTTGATATCATAGACAATCGATGTGTGCTCCTTTCGATATGTTTCAACAAAGAGCTTTAAAACGAAAGAATTTGTTGTTTTACTACCCCGCAAAAAAAAAATTCTTTATTAATTTCAAAATGATTTTAAAACCAGACATGCTGTCTTTCATTAGAAATATGGTAAGGAAATGGTTAATAATGGGAAGTGCGTCTGACTAAATCCATTAAAATTCTTGTTTTCAAAATTATTTGAATACTATTCACAGTGTCCTTCATTAGAAATATAGTAACGAAGGGGTTATGAAAATTCGTAGCTAACTGACGTGTTTTTATGTTACGATAAAATGACATGGAACAGGTTATTTGAAAATATAACTGCTTATTTCGCACTGTCAATTAGGCTCTTGGCATTACTTTTGGGTAAGATGATATATTCGTTACTTATTTCACATCTATGCTTGCATGGGATATTTTTAAATTTTCACAATTAGCCAAAACCTACTTTCCTATCAACCTTATAACCATGATCTTAGTTTGGGAAAATGAAATGAAAATAACTATTTTTATTTTTAAACGAACTTGCGTAAAGCAAGTAGAAATATTGTGTTGAATAAAAAAATAAAGAAAAGTAGTGGTAGAAATAGTCGGCAATTAGTTTAGTGAAGCTAGAAGAAGCTATAAGATTGCGCACAGAAACAATGTTTTTAGAGTCGTTTTGTTTAATGTTAGATTGTTTTTGGCACTGAAACAAACGACTATGACGAAATTGAGGAAATATCAGAAATGTTTCCTAACAGAAAATGTTGAAGATGATGATGATGATGAGGATGATGATGATAATGATAATGATGACGATAATGATGATAATGATGATGATAATGATAATGATAATGATAATGATGACGATAATGATGATAATGGTAGTTATAATGATGACGACGATAGTAACGCTGATGATAGAGTTTAAAAAGAATTAAAAGAAAAGAAAAACACGGAGAAGGAAAATATGAAATAATAAGACACTTGATTGCAACCCCACCCCCACAAAATAAATGACAAGAACAAAACAAACAGCTACAATAATAATGGTTTCTTATATAGGCACAAGGCCAGCAATTTCGGGGGAGGGGAAAGTCAATTAAATCGACCCCAGTGCGTGACTGGTACTTTATTTTATCGATCCCGTAAGGATGAAAGGCAAAGTTAACCTCGGCGGGATTTGAACCCAAATTATAAAGGACCGTAACTCTAAGTTACAAAGCATGGTGTCCGACCCTCTACCGATACTGCCAATCCACCGCCCTAACAGCTACAATAATAATGATTTCTAATTTTGGCACAAGGCCAGCAATATGGGTGGGTGGTTGTCGGAAGTGGATTAATTGATTACCGTACTTGATTGATATTCTGTTTTATCGACCTGAGCAGGATGAAAAGCAAAGTTAATCTTGATGGCGTTTGAACTGAGAACTTAATAAGATGTAACTAAATACCATAAATGTATTATGTTCGACGCTCTAACAATTTTAGTAATTGACCATCTTAATAATGATTTCTGATATTGGCACCTAGGCGGCGAATTGCCAGAGTCATTAGAACGTGGGATAGAATGCTTTGTAGTATTCATTTCGGTGCTCTGCTCTCTGAGTTCATAATACCGTCGAGTTCACCTTTGCATTTCGTCCATTTATGGTCTATAAAAAAAGTACCAGTCAAGTACTGGGGTCGATTCCTTCTACCAATCTCTTTCTCACTTCCTTTCTCTCACTCTCACTATCCTTCTCTGGAAGAAATCTGAAGAGGAGATGGGCTCCGCCAGGTTTTAAAAATGCCATAGAAACATTGTATGTCAATATGGCGCCCCTAAGACTCCTCAGGAGTTATGGCTCCATACCATACCATACCAATATTGGCACAAGATCAGCAATTGTGAAGAAGGATGAGGATAGGTCGTTAACAATATCTTATTGACCCTGGAAGAAGGAAAGGTAAAGATGACATCCGTTAGATTTGAAATCAGAACGTAAGGAGCCAGAACAAATAGCTCTATAAGATTTCGCACGATGCTCTAATGGCTATGCCAAACCCCCGCCTTAGTAATAATAATCAATTATGATAATTCTCGAGAATGATAGAGTTCTCCATTATTAACCTGAAATCGGTGTTAGTTTGAGTTTTAGCAGGAATGATTAAAAACAAAGACGATATTGATGGAATTCGAACGCTAAACATAGAGCTACATTAATATTGGTTTTTAGTATGGGTGTATGGAGACTCGTGTGTGCCCGGTGTAGAACCGCCTCATCGCATTGTATCCCTTTATGTCATAAGACACATCTTATAGACTTAGCGTCAGAAAGGGCGTCGGTTGTAAACCATTGCCTCGAAAAGCACTTACTGCCTTGGAGCTTCATCTCTAACCACTGCTCTAGCGGTTGGAAATAGCTTTAAAACGCTTGTGAATGTGGGAGACTATAACACAACCATTGCCGGATTTACCATTTTGCTTAGGTGTGCTTAAGTACAGGGCCGGTGATGGGCATCTTCCTGCCAAAAAAATTCCTTTGCCTCCTTCAGGGCCCAACTTAACTAGAACAGGGCCTCATTTGTCCTAAATTCGGCTCTGAACATAACCCCGGAAAATTTGAAGATAAAGTTGATTAGAGAACGATGTAAAAAGATGCACTTTTTTAGATATTGATTCCTAACTAAAGAACGGTGATACAGATTTTCTAGGCGAAGATGTAGTCAATTATTTGGATACCTGTACTTGAGTTGAAAATATTATTTAGACCTCTTGCAAAGTTGATACCCAGTGATATTTGAACTCACTGTTCAGAGAGTTTGCAATTTGATATTGTAAGGTATTTATTTTCACTACACTGACTTTTCTGTCACAATATACTCATTAAACTCCAGGATAAAAAGCCACTGGCACAGTCACTGTTTCCATAAATTTCTGTAAAGTCGTAGAGCCACCGTCGTGAGTTATGGCGTTACTTAGGCTTTTTAAACCTGGCGGCGCCCCACTCTCTCCAGGTTTGATTATAGCTGATTTTTTCTATAGCAAGAGAGGATGTGTGTAACGAGGGGGCAGCCATCATATATATATATATATATATATATATATATACATACGTGTGCATGTGTATATGTATGTGCGTGTTGTTATAAGCTGCGGTAATACCATGTTTGAAGGAATACACGACAATGTTATGTAAATGAGTTAAATGAGCACCAACCAGTCGCCATCTTGAATGAAAACCATTACTTTCTCTTTTTTATTTTTATTTTGTTTTGTTTTCCTATTGACCTGGGTGCTGCATGCTATTTATTCTGGTTGCTCTTTCAATTGATCCACCATTATCGACCATTCACTGAATTGATCAGCTAATATAATATTAGCCCTGAATATGTATTAATGCACTGAATGTTCTCCATTGTTCCCCTGGCAAATACACAGGTGAAATATTATCATCTGATTCATACATAGATCGTGACTAAAATATAGTATCACCCATAGCAAGAAAAATAACACATTAGAACGTATAAAGTCTTTAGGTTTCTGTATTAATTGAGTAAATCAGGGTAGATTTTTCTGTCCAAACGGATTTTTCAGCTCACTCTTCCGAATACGAAGACATTTTATTTTTTCAACTTTCTTCTACTTCTATGATCCTTTCGAAAGAGAACGATGGAGTATACTGAATTGAATTAAAATTATCTTCAAGGTTTTGATAAAAAAATGATAACGAAATCCCCACTTAAGCCCTTTATTTGATTACCTTTGTATGGATTATATTTTAACTTGGGGTAGAAATATTTAATTCTACCCGTTCCCACACAAAAAAAAGAAAATGCTGGAAATATCTATCGGTGATAGATTACGATCCTATGGCGAGAAGGAGGTAGAAGATGAAGTGCAGGGGGAGGTGGAAGAGGATAGAGAGGTAAAAGATGATATAGAAAGAAGAGTGACGGGCTGACCCGGTCTATATATCTCAGTTAATTAATTCTGCGCGAAAACATTGGTGAAAATGTATTATAGAAAAACAAACAAGTTTTACTTTTTCAAATCAACTGAAATATTTGAGCAGTGTTTGTATCCACCATAAATTATGTGTTAAAGTGACAGTATTAGGTCCGTTCGTCCATGCTTGCACGGATTGGCCAAGTCCGTAGCTGTGGTTGATATATATATATATTGTTATACTTTGGGAGGGTCATGTTGTCAATAAAAACACACGCACCTGTTGGTTTTCACTTCAATTTATTATAAGTTTCCAGTTGGTTGGTTGATTGGTTGGTTGGTTGGTTGGTTCGATAACCGGAGGGTTGTTTATATATTGACAAAGCTCTTTCGTCACACATTCTGTGACCTCCTCAGTGACTAGGTTTTTATTTTGTGTGTCTCTCCTTTGTTCTGTCCTACACCATTACCTAACCTGCGCATTGATTTCCCTCTCTACCGTCCATCTCTCTCTCTCCCTTCCTCTCTCTTACATTACCTTACACCCAGATCCACTTCACTCCCTTTCGTCCATTATAATAAATTGAAGTGAAAATCAGTGGGTGCGTGTGTTTTTATTGGCAACATGACCCTCCCCAAGTATAACAATATCTGTTTCAACACACATTTTCAGATAAGAAATCTCGCAAAACAAATTCAAAAACGAATTATATATATATATACATGTATATATATATATATATATATATATATATATATATATATATATATAAAAAACATTGCATTACAGTCGTTTCAGAAACAGTCCTGCCCAAAGTTGTTGCGTCATGGAAATCTTTTATATTTGTATGACTAGTTTTAGCTACATTATCTATAATATTCCATACATATATATATATATATATATATATATATATGAAAGACGTAAAATAAGAAAATTTTAAAAATTAAAAATTAACTTACTTACTAAAATTTTCACTCCAACTAATTAGTTTCTGTAAGGGGATAAATATAGTTACGTAAGATAACTATAGAGAATACCTTACGTCATCAGGGAGTCTATTCTCAGCTAAGTTCCCAGGCAATGCACGGACACTAGGAACCCATATAAAAATAATAATAATAATAATATATATATATATATATATATATATATATATATATATATATATATATATATATAGGAACGAGTAGGACCCCGACGGCTGAGCTCAAGCCGTTTCGACGGCTAATTCTGGTCCTACTCGTTCCTATTACCCACTCTACTACCCTAAGTATTGAGTACTTTGGTGCGTTATGGTCCACCTGGTTCCTTACCACATTTCCTTCGTTATATATATATATATATATATATATATATATATATTGTTATACTTGGGAGGGTCATAATAACTGATATAAAAGATATAGAAGCGAACACCAACCAAACAGTGAGTGTGTTCTGTTATTATTTCTGGCAATATTATTACAACAATATGACCCTCCCCAAGTATAACAAATATTTGTTTCGACACACGATTTCATATCAAAAACCTCGCAAAACAAATTCATCGCCGTCATATATATATATATATATTTATATATATATGTATATACATTTCTCTCTCTCTCTCTCTCTCTCTCTCTCTCTCTCTCTATATATATATATATATATATATATATATATATATATATTCAATAGTATGACAGGCACCCCCACATATCATACACACAACTGCCCTAGAGTATGATATATACACCATTTATATCAATAGAGATGTAAGACATATCACTATAACAAATATTTTATTTTAGACATAATTAATTCTTTGCGTTTGTTTCATCTTTTTCTCCTCTTTCTTTCTTTCTTTCTTTCCTTCCTTTCTTTCTTGTCTTTCTTTCTTATTTTCTTTCTCTCTTTCTTTTTTCTTTCTTTCTTTCTTTCTTTTCATTCTTTCTTTCTTTTGTTTTTGTTCATTTTGTTCATTTTGTTCATTAATCTCACTTCCTCTTTCTGCTCTTCTCTCTCTCACTCAACATATCTCACTCACTTCGCCTCTCTCATATTACCTAACCTCCAGCCCTCATTTCCCTCTCTACCTTCTCTCTCTCACATTATCTTACACCCAACCCCACTCCACTCTCTTTCGTCCACCTCTCTTCCTCTCTCTCACTCTCTCTCTCTCACTTCCTCTCTCGCACATTACCTAACCTCCATCTTCATCTTCATCTCTACCCCCCCCTCTCTCCCTTGCCCTCTCTCACTCTTCCCCCCCCTCTCTCTTTTCCTCTCTTCATACGTTTGCTACTGCTGTTGTTGTTGTTGTTGTTGCTGCTGCCGCTTCTGTCTATATTGTTGTTGTTGTTGTTGTTTCTGCTGCTGCTGTGTTATTATTGTTGTTGCGGCTGCTGTTGTTGTTGTTATTGTTGTTGCTGTCATTATTTCATTTGTTGTTGTTGTTGCTGTTGTTGTTTTTATCATTACTTTTTTATTATTATTGTTGTTGCTGTTGTTGTTTTTGTTATTATTTTTATTATTATTGTTGTTGCTGTTGTTGTGTTTTTCTGCAATCAGTTGTAATGAAAAACAAGTAGCATAGCATGGCGGAATTAGGTTAAAATAGAACATTGCCTTTCATCTTATATACATATGTATATATATATATAATATATATATATATATATATATATATATATTAGAGAATATATAGCTTTCACCGTATTTTTGACTAAAGGAATTTTAGCTTGATAACGGGGTTTAGAACCCTCAGATAAATGGAAAAAGATGAGTATTGACGTACATGTACGTCAATACTCATCTTTTTCCATTTATCTGAGGGTTCTAAACCCCGTTATCAAGCTAAAATTCCTTTAGTCAAAAATACGGTGGAAGCTATATATTTTCTAATTTCAAACTCGCTCATTGTTTCAAAACATACTTACTTGATATATATATATATATATATATATATATATATATATATACGTTATTCCGGGTTGAATCGGAGGTAACCACAGTAAGTAAGGTACTCAATACATTGCAGAGTATAAAAGTTTTAATATAGATGAGATTCTACAGGACTAGAACTGTTTCAT
>OZ024749.1:33896635-33904135 GCA_964016885.1 Eledone cirrhosa | reverse complement strand
ATGTATACATCAGTGTTTATCCCTATCATATATTCATTTGTATATATATATATATATTTATATATTTATATATATATATATATATATATATATATATATATATATATATATATATATATATATATATATATATATATTTATATATTTATATTTCGCATCTGAATTTGTTTAGCAAGATTCTTTATCTGAAAACGTGTGTTGAAACCGATATTGTTATACTTTGGGAGGGTCATGTTGCCAATAAGAAACACACGCACCAGTTGCTTTCACTTCAATTTATTATAATAAATTTATAAATTTAGGAATTTATAAATTTCTGGTTGGTTGGTTGGTTCCACAACCCGATAGTTGTTTATATATTGTCAAAGTTCTTTCGTCACACATTCTGTCACCTCTTCAGTGACTGGGGATTCTTTTCTTTGTTTTTGTGCCTCTCCTTTGTTCTGTCCTATGAAAATGGCGTAGGACAGAACAAAGGAGAGGCACAAAAACAAAGAAAAGAATATATATTTATATATATATATATATATTTATATATATATTTATATATATATATATATTTATATATATATATATATTTATATATATATATATATATAGGAAAAGAGTGAGGACCCCGACGGCTGAGCTCCGGCCGTTTCGACAGCTAGATCCGAACTATTCGGATCTAGCTGTCGAAACGGCCGGAGCTCAGCCGTCGGGGTCCTGATTCTTTTCCTATTACCCACTCTACTACCATAAGTATTGAGTACTCTGGTGCTTTATGGTCCACCTGGTACCACACCCTCTTTGTTACACACACACACACAGATTTTCAAAATACACACACACAAACACACATACATATATATATATCTTTGCTAAAATTAACAGCACCACCCTAACCACCAGCTCCATGACCACCCTCACTACCACACCACCATCACCACATCAGCTTCACCATCACCACCACCACCACCATCACCATCACACTCCTTCACCACCATCACACTTCTTCACCACCATCACCACCACCATCACCACCATCACACTCCCTTCACCACCATCACCACCACACGCATCACCACCATCACCACCAGCACCGCCAGCCCCATCACCACCCTCACTACCACGACCACCACCATCACCACTCTCACACTCCCTTCACCACCATCACCACCACCATCACCACCGTCACACTCCCTTCACCACCATCACCACCACCATCATCACCACCACCACCACCGCCAGCCCCATCACCACCCTCACTACCGCCGCCGCCACCACCACCACCACACCAGCCTCACCGCCACCACCATCACCACTCTCACACTCCCTTCACCACCAGCACCACCATCACCACCACCAACATCACCACCATCACCATCACCAAGATCAGCAACAACTAGAGTAACAACGACAACAACAACAACAACAACAACAACAACAGTACCAACAGCAGCAACATCAACAACAGCAACAACGTTGTCGACGACTACATCATAATGACTACCACCACCACCACCACCACCACCTCACCAGCATCATAAACAACAACAACAACAACTGCAGCAGCATCAGCAGCAGCGATATCCTGACAACATTAATTAAATGAAATTATCGAAAGGAAATGAGATGCTATTCGGATAATGGAGTTTATGAATTGTGGAAACAGGTGAAACGAGTAAAACAGCAACAACAACAGCAACAGCAACAACAACAGCAGCAGCAACAACAACAACAGCAACAGCAACAACAACAGCAACAGCAACAACAACAACAGCAGCAACAACAACAGCAACAGCAACAGCCACAACAACAACAGCAGCAACAACAACAATAACAGCAACAACAATAACAGCAACAACTACAACATCAGCAACAACAACTACAACAACAACAGCAGCAACAACAACAGCAACAGCAACTACAACAGCAACAGCAACAACAACAACAGCAACAGCAACAACAACAGCAACGGCAACAACAACAACAACAACAGCAACAACTACAACAACAACAACAACAGCAGCAACAACAGCAACAGCAACAGCAACAACAACAGCAACAACAACAACAGCAACAACTACAACAATAGCAACAACAGCAACAGCGACAACAACAGCAACAACTACAACAGCAACAACTACAACAACAAAAACAGCAACAGCAACAACAGCAACAACAATAACAACAATAACAGCAACAACAATAACAGCAACAACAATAACAGCAACAGCAACAACAACAGCAACAACAGCAACAACAGCAACAGCAACAGCAACAACAACAACAGCAACAACTACAACAATACAACAACAGCAACAACAACAACAACAGCAACAACTACAACAATACAACAACAACAGTAACAACAGCAACAGCAACAACAACAGCAACAACAACAACAGCAACAACTGCAGCAACAGCAATAGCAACAGCAACTACAAAAACAGCAACAACAACAGCAACAACTACAACAACAACAACAACAACAACAACAATAGCAACAGCAGCAACAGCAACAACAACAGCAACAACAACAACAGCAACAACAACAACAACAATAACAATAACAACAACAACAGCAACAACTACAGCAACAACAACAGCAACAGCAACTACAACAACAACAACAACAACAATAGCAACAACAACAGCAACAACAACAGCAACAACAACAACAGCAACAACTACAACAACAACAACAACAGCAACAGCAGCAACAGCAACAACAACAACAACAACAACAGCAACAACTACAACAACAACAGCAACAGCAACTACAACAACAACAACAACAACAACAACAACAACAGCAACAGCAACAACGGCAACAGCAACAACAACAACAGCAACAATAACAACAATAAAAACAGTAACAACAACAGTTGTAACGAAGACAACAGGGACAACAGAAACAACAACCACAACAACAACTATAGCAACATCCACAACATCCATGAGCTTGGCTGGTCACGCTTGGAGATCTAGCCGGATCAGTTGGGGACGGTTGCTTCTGACAGAACCCGCTGGAAGGAGTGTTTTAGGACTCTGTCTCTCCGACCCCTCAGGAATAAGTGGGCGAAGAAGAAATGGTGAACCACACACACATTATATATAGAGTTACGGGCCTTGCCATTCTGAGTTCAAATCCCGCCGATGTTAACTTTGCCTTTCATCCTTACGGGGGTCGATAACATAGAGTACAGGTAATGCACTGGGTAATTGCTGGCCTTGTGCCAAAAGTAGAAACGATTGGACTAATATGGAAAACGAAGAATCAGTGATGCATCGGAACACAATTTATTACGTATTACAATTGTTTCTCCGGCGAACAGCTCGAGGTGCGATCTGTTTGCGGATCGAACCTGACTCTGGATTCGCAAGCTCCTCAGATATATATTTATATACACATACACACACACACACACATTATATATATATATATATATATACGCACACACACACACATGTACGCTTTACATAATTCGCAAGCCGACTCAGTGGGACAGAATATGTAACAAGGCGGGATCTATGTAATTACGGGTACAATTCATTCTACAGACTACCATCTACCCAATTTTACTCATAAGACTTTGATAAATCCGAGGCTATTATAAAAAAATAATTGCACAAACTGCCACGTACTAGGATCGATCTCAGAGCCAAAACATTGACTGGTTACAGGGTTAGTTGGTTAACGACCAGTGTTCCGCTGGATTGGGTTGATATAATGTCATACCAGCTACGTCAATATTGAAATGAAAATGGAAAGCACATTAATTGAGCAGTGAAACGACACATTAGTTGAACAATAAAGCCACACGATAACTAAGTATTGAAACCAAGCCTTAACAGAGCAATGGAACCACACCTTAACTGAGCAATGAAGCAGCACCTTAACTGAGCAATGAAGTCGCTCCTTAACTGAGCAGTTAAACCACAACTTAACTGAGCAATGAAGTCGCCCCTTAACTGAGCAGTTAAACCACAACTTAACTGAGCAATGAAGTCGCCCCTTAACTGAGCAGTTAAACCACAACTTAACTGAACAATGAAGTCGCCCCTTAACTGAGCAGTTAAACCACAACTTAACTGAGCAATGAAGTCGCCCCTTAACTGAGCAGTTAAACCACAACTTAACTGAGCAATGAAGTCGCCCCTTAACTGAGCAGTTAAACCACAACTTAACTGAGCAATGAAGTCGCCCCTTAACTGAGCAATGAAACCACACCTTAACTGAGCAATGAAGTCCCCCCTTAACTGAGCAGTTAAACCACAACTTAACTGAGCAATGAAGTCCCTCCTTAACTGAGCAGTTAAACCACAACTTAACTGAGCAATGAAGTCGCCCCTTAACTGAGCAGTTAAACCACAACTTAACTGAGCAATGAAGTCGCCCCTTAACTGAGCAGTTAAACCACAACTTAACTGAGCAATGAAGTCCCCCCTTAACTGAGCAGTTAAACCACAACTTAACTGAGCAATGAAATCGCCCCTTAACTGAGCAGTTAAACCACAACTTAACCGAGCAATGAAGTCGCCCCTTAACTGAGCAGTTAAACCACAACTTAACTGAGCAATGAAGTCTCCCCTTAACTGAGCAGTTAAACCACAACTTAACTGAGCAATGAAGTCCCCCCTTAACTGAGCAGTGAAACCACACCATTACTGAATAATGAAGCCAGACCTTAACTGAGCAATGAAGCCATGCCATAGCTGAATAATTGTTTCTACTTTTGGCACAAGGCTAGCAATTACCCTAGTGTATTACTGGTACTTTATTTTATCGACCCTGAAAGGATGAAAGACAAAGTTAATCTCAGCGGGATTTGAACTCAGACCATAAAGGGCCGTAACTCTACGCTGTAAAGCATGTTGTCCGCCGTTCTACCGATACTGCTAATCTGAATAATGAAGCCATACCTTAACTGAATAATGAAACGACACCTTAGTTGAACAGTAAAAACACACCCTAACTGAGGATTGAAACCGCACCTTAACAAACCTTAACAAACTCTCACAGTGATAGAGAACAACAACGTGAAATAAAGAATGAAAAATTTAATTCGAATGTTCGAAAGAAAAATGATTAAAATATATATATTTTTTTAATAATTCGAAGCAAATAGTTAACGGGAAAATGAAGTAAAGAACACGTCGCCATTTATAATAGAATAAAATAATTCGAATATAAAGAAAGCTAACATAGATTAAAATATGTGAATACATATGATAAAGGAATTGGTAAATAAAATTATAAAACATATTATAAAAAACAGGGAGATAATGAAATTATAGAAAAGAAATTTTTGAATGAATAGTATTACAAAGCCGGCTGATAATGAATTTTTAAAAGTTACTTTTATTTTGTGAAACCATATCTCCTGACTTTTAGCTGAACTGTCTCCTTCATTGTGGCATTATATAATACGCACACACGGAAACACACAGAAACACACACGAACACAAACACACATATATACACACACACATATACATATATATATATATATATATATATATATATATATATATATATATATATATATATATATATATATATATATATATATATATATATATAAGATAAAAACACTTGAGTGCATTAGAGTCAAACACACTCATCGCATTAGAGAAATGACAGTACAAGAGGTAGCTCAATGTTATCAAACATATATATATATATATAAGATGTGCACACACTCTCACGGTGTATATATGTATATATATAAAATATCAATTTTTGTGCAAGTGCAAAAAAAATAAAAAAATAATAATCACCTCACTGATTTGAATTAGTTATTTAAATGCACATGCATTGCACATTTTTGCACCTCATGCCAGTATATATGCTTTATGCATATATTTTTAAAAAATGTTATTACTAGAACACTTTTAAACAATGTCGTACTTTTAAAATGTTATCTACTTATGTATTGAGTATTGTTACTGCGAAAGGTAATATATATATATATATATATATATATATATATATATATATATATATATATATATATATATATATATATATATATATTTATATATATATATATATATATACATATATACATATATATATATATATATATATATATACATATATATATATATATATATATATTTATATATATATATATATATACATATATACATATATATATATATATATATATATATACATATATATATATATATATATATATATACATATATATATATATATATATACATATATACATATATATATATATATATATACATATAATATAGTTATGTATATTTTAAACCCTAAACAGTGAAGGTCAGTAATTTATTACTACCTTATTACCAGTAAGATAAATAGCTCAATGTAATAGCATCAATTGTTCTACAGAGCAGTTATATAGAATTCACAAGAATCAAAGCTATGTTCAAAACATTTATTCACTTACAATTGTTTCATCCAAACCTAGGCTTGGAGTCTTCGGAGCCTTTTTCAATGTTTGTACACATAATTGACCTCCTTTCCAACGCAAGAGACATACATATATATATATATATATATATATATATATATATTGATGTACAGTGGAGTGGCATATATTATACTATACTATTTTTGTACAGCAATTCAAATTTATTTTGATTTTGAATTTGAATTGCTGTACAAAAATAGTATAGTATAGTATATGCCACTCCACTGTACATCAATATATATATATGTATCTGTATGTCTCTTACGTTGGAAAGGAGGTTAATTATGTGTACAAACATTGAAAAAGGGTCCGAAGACTCCAAGCCTAGGTTTGGATGAAACAATTGTAAGTGAATAAATGCTTTGAACATAGCTTTGATTCTTGTGAATTCTATATAATTGCTCTGTAGAACAATTGATGCTATTACATTGAGCTATTTATCTTACTGGTAATAAGGTAGTAATAAATTACTGACCTTCACTGTTTAGGGTTTAAAATATACATAACTATAAAAAGTTATAATATATACATAACCATAAATAGTATCCCTAATATTATATATATATATATATATATATATATATATATATATATATATATATATATATATATATATGTATTTATATATATATATATGTATTTATATATATATGTATTTATATATATATATATTTATATATATATATATATATATATATATATATATATATATATATATATATGTATTTATATATATATATATATGTATTTATATATATATGTATTTATATATATATATATTTATATATATATATAGTAGAATGATCGAGAATCGGAATATCGGCCCACGAAATCACGATAAACAATATCCGACATGTGTGGCAGAGGGCTCAATAGTTTGGATAAACCAGAGCTATAACTATCGTTAAAATACCAACACACAGAGATCATGCCTAAAATCACCCGTGCAGCCGAAAAAGAACGACCAGGAAGATTCGGGTCACCCAAATAAAATATCAATAAATTAATAAATTAAATGAATGTAAAAAAACTCACCCGGACCCGCTAGAAGGATGTTAAA
>OZ024749.1:33884135-33886635 GCA_964016885.1 Eledone cirrhosa | reverse complement strand
TTTTTTGTTATATTTTATTTTATTTTTATATATTGTTATTGCCTCTTCCCTATTGAGGACGCCTTGTTTTGTAAACTCCCCCCATTGTACTTGTCCCACTTTTGATGCCCTGGTGGCAAATAAAAGAAACATATCTATCTATCTATCTATCTATCTATCTATCTATCTATCTATCTATCTATCTATCTATCTATCTATCTATGCATTTATCTATCCATTTATCTACTATATCTATGTATCTATCTCTCCCCTATCTCTCTACCCTATCTCTCTCTCTCTCTACACACACACATATATATATATATATAAATATATATATATATAAATTAATAAAAACAATGAATAAAAACAAAGAGACAGTTCCTTATATTAAAAAATTCATCATTTTACGATCGTTTCTAGCATATATATGTGTGTGTTGGTATGTATATCATATAGATCTATGTAAAAGTTTTACAAACTATCAGAGGGAATATACATACCTACACATATATATGCTGTCTTCAGAAATATATATATATATATATATATATATATATATATATATATATATATATATATATATATGAGAGGAAAATGTGAAGTTGGAGATGTTAGAGTATATTATTAATTGAGCTGTTATACATATTTCCATGGCGATAGATATCGTGACTTCTTCAGACAGCAAAATTGAGTAAAAGGTTTCCGAGACAATTACGGGTGGAAAAGAGCAGACATCCAAAGCAAAAACATACATACATGATATCTCTCGTCATACATGATATCTATCGTCATACATGATATCTCTCGTCATACATGATATCTGTCGTCATACATGATATCTATCGTCATACAGGATATCTGTCGTCATACATGATATCTATCGTCATACATGATATCTATCGTCATACAGGATATCTGTCGTCATACATGATATCTATCGTCATACATGATATCTATCGTCATACAGGATATCTGTCGTCATACATATCTGTCGTCATACATGATATCTATCGTCATACATGATATCTATCGTCATACATGATATCTATCCTCATACATGATATCTGTCGTCATACAGGATATCTGTCGTCATACATGATATCTGTCGTCATACATGATATCTATCGTCATACATGATATCTGTCGTCATACATGATATCTGTCGTCATACATGATAGCTATCGTCATACATGATATCTATCGTCATACATGATATCTATCCTCATACATAATATCTCTCGTCATACATGATATCTATCGTCATACATGATATCTGTCGTCATGGAAATATGTATAACGGCACAATTAATAAAATACTCTAACATCTACAACTTCACATCTTCCTGTTTATAAATATACTCCGTCATCCTTGTTTTAAAGAAGTAATATGACGTCGAGTGCTTGAATTGAACTGCATCCTTGTATACTGAATGTATATATGTATATATATATATATATATATATATATATATATATATATATATATATATATATATATATATATATATGTCTGCCGAGCTATCCGTCTATTTATCAATCTATCTATCTATTTATCTATCTATCTATCTATCTATCTATCTACCTATCTATCTATCTATCTATCTATCTATCTATCTATCTATCTATCTATCTATCTATCTATCTATCTATCTATCTATCTATCTATCTCTAAAGGTAGATAGATAAATAAATAAATCTATCTCTCTATCTTGTTATATGTATGTGTAAGTGTACATATATATATATATATATATATATATATATATATATATATATATATATATATATATACATTGTACAACTTGCTCATATATATGTGTGTGTGTGCGTGCGCATGTATTTCTGATTATCTGTGCCCCTGTGTGAGTTTGTGCATGTGTATATATACACATAATTTATAAAGCAATGACACGTTAAGAAAGTAAATTACAAAAATGGGGTCGGTGTTTATATAACAATAAACAACGGAAGATTACTGAAAGATTTTTCCTCAAACTCTTCTGTTTATTTCCAAGTAAATTAGATTTAGATGCTTGAAAGTAGATTTTCAGTTCATTATATTATGGAAACTTCCATTATTACTTCTCTCTAATGGCATTATATTCAGATCCATTCACGTGAAATTTTATGAAAAACTTGCTTTATCAGTTTGAATGGAAATTTGCTGACAGTCTTAATAGTTTACATACAAGTTTAATTTGAATGTTTATCTTGTAAGATGGCGTCGATGGGAGTGCTGTTAGTCTGTCTTACACAAAATAATAACATTGGTATCATATAATCATGTCTCATTGAAAGGAAGTGAGATAGATGTAATTTTCTTTTGAAAGAATACGCACAGAAACTTGTATATGACACATGCACACACACTATATATATATATATATATATATATATATATATATATATATATATATATATATATATATTTATTTATTTATTTATTTATTTATTTATTTATTAAAATAACAAATTAAAGTTTAAGCAAAGAATCGCTGCTTTCACCCTTAACGGGATC
>OZ024749.1:33876635-33879135 GCA_964016885.1 Eledone cirrhosa | reverse complement strand
TTATAACTAGATAGGGTTTTATATAGTTTATATATGTATATATAATATAATATATATATATATGTGTGTGAGAATGTATATATATATATACAGATTGTGCAGAGAGAGTTGAAGTTTTTTATGACAAGATAGGTAATTGTATAATATATACTGGTATATTGGTGTTATATACACAGTTGTCTGCTATTTAGTTAGTATTATATATTGAGAGTATATTAGGGTGTCTATATTATTTATTTATTTGGTTTTTAGAATTGTATTTGGTAAGAGATCAAAGAAGGGGTTTATTAACTAAGGAGAAATATCGAACAGAATATAGGTTGGTGTGGTTTTTTAATTAAGGTGTAGTTCTAAATTTGTGAACATCTAATTGGATAAATTTAAAGGTGGTGGTCTAGTATTATCTCCGACATTGGTTTTTATTTTTATTATTATTATTATTATTATTATTATTATTAGTTACTAGGTTTGAAGTAGTGGAAAGAGAATCTATGGTAATGTGGACACGTGGAAAAGATCTCTGATTTCCGATTTAGCAGGCTAAGATTAGAATGAATAATAGTTCTAGACTCGAGGATGCAAAGGTTACAAAATTTGTTAGGTGGTCTATATGAAGGGGCCTTAGCTATCACTTCCCATTTTATGTGTATGGTATATTACTTGATTTTAATGAGTGTATGTATGTGGATAGTGAGGTTACATTGCTAAGTCTAGGGTTTCTGAACGAATAAAGTACTTAGTACTACCCTCCATATTTATAATTGTATATTAAACATATATAAGTATAAATATATATATATTTATGTGTGTGTGTGTGTGTGTGTGTGTGTGTGTGTGTGTGTGTGTGTGTGTGTGTGTGTGTGTGTGTGTGTCAGTCTGTGTCTGTCTGAGTCCCGGGTTCTGTCGGGGTAACTACGGTAAGTAATGTACTCAATGCATTAGTAGAGTGTAAACAACAAATTTAATATAGAAGCGGCTTCTACGGGTCTAGAACTGTTTGTTTCATTTGAAGGAAATGATCAGGACTTTCCTGACGCTTTCCTTCGAATGAAACAGTTCAGGAGTTGTAGAACCCATTTCTACATCAAATTAGCTATGTGTATGTATATATATATATAAAAGTTGATGGGACTAACATATGGTTTCCCTGCTAGTACCGGTTCCATCTCAGCGTACCTATATAAATATATAAAATTCTTTTGATAAAATTCTTCATTTTTCTACACCTCGCACCTACTTTTCCTATATATTAAAAAATATTATTACTCCATGATCTGGGTGGTGGATTGGCAGTATCGGTAGAGGGTCGGACGCCATGCTTTCCAGCATAGTTACGTCCCTTTACGATCTGAGTTCAAATCCTGCCGAGGTTGACTTTGCCTTTCATCCTTACGGGGTCGATAAAATAAAGTACCAGTGATGCACTGGGCAATTGCTGGCCTTGTGCCTAAAGTAGAAACAATGATTACTCCATGATCTGGATGTTGTAATTTGATCCCTCTTATTGGACCATTACTGTAACATACATGTGCCTAAAGTAGAAACAATTACTGTAACATACAAGGACCATGTTGAGAAAAACACTTTGGTAAGCAATCTTACTTGTTTTATTTTTGTTTGTACGCTTATCTACACAAACAATTTTTACTCGTACATTAATTCATATATATAATGCGTATATATAAAAGGTGTCCCCCCAAAATGTATACACATTTCAACACCAATCTAATAAAAGGTGTGTATAGATGTTTTGGGAACAACAAAACTTACAGAGCGTAAACAGGGTGGAGTATAGTCCAGAAACGTCAACAACTACAATAATAACTATAATTATTATTATTGTGGATTGGCAGTATAGGTAGAGAGTCGGACGCCATGCTTTGCAGCATAGAGTTATGGTCCTTTACGTTCTGAGTTCAAATCTCGCCGAGGTTAACTTTGCCTTTCATCCTTACGGAGTCGATAAATAAAGTACCAGTCACGCACTGGGGTCGATTTAATCAACTTTCTCCTCCCTCAAAATTGCTGGCCTTGTGCCTATATAAGAAACCATTATTATAACAACGATAAAGATGATGATAGTAGTAGTAGTAGCATAATCATCATCATCATGATCATCATCATTATCATCATCATCATCATCAGCAGCAGCAGCAGTAGTAGTAGTAGTAGTGGTGTTGGTGGTGGTGTTGGTGTCTTTTTATTTTTCTGTTGTTAATATTTCCCCTTCAGTCAAAAAATGTCGCCTTTCACTAAATTGCGTGCGATTTGTAAAACAAATGCTGTTTGTTTTCACGTTTACAGATTTATTGACGTACATTTCTGTTGTGTATTTTGTTTCGGATGTGGCCTTGAGGGACGTCACAGATTTCAGATATCTCTTTAAAATTTAATTTCGAAAAAACAAATTAATTATTGCGAATGGCCTCCATTGACAGTACAATGAGGGTGGTAGTGATAGGGGACGATGGAAAGCGGGTTTTGGAGGATTTAGAGAGAA
>OZ024749.1:33864135-33871635 GCA_964016885.1 Eledone cirrhosa | reverse complement strand
ATATATATATATATATATATATATATGCATATATATATACATATATTTCTATATGTATATACATACATATATCTTTATATAAAATCATATATATATATACATATATCTTCAGATAAAATCACATATACATATATCTATATCCATATATGTCTATATTAATACATATCGGCAGATACCTTCTTCCCCACCACATATATATAAGAATATATAAGAATATATGCATTAATAACAATTAAGCAGCAAAAACAGCAACAAAAAAGAGAGGGAACGCAATTACATGCTTTTGAAAAATCGTAATGGAAAATTATTTGCCTATTCACCCAAGGTGACTTCAATTTTCATTAGGACTTCTGCATCAATTGGTGAACATACGACGAACCATTGAAAGGAGTAAGACAACACCACTCTCCACCACTGCAGTCCCACATGTTTACAGCTCTGTAACTATTGCTTTCATTGTACCATAGCACAACAAATGCATGTTTGGTTTGTCGAATGCCTTTTTACTTAACCCTATCGTCTTGGCTTTCCTGGGTTGAACATTTTACTCTCAGGTACCCAACTAAGTTAAACCCCTGGTAATCTACAACGAATTTTTTTTATAAGCACACAATGTAGACACCATCCCCAGGCCGAGGTATTCCGTACTTCTCTGTACTGTTTCAGAAAGAAGGGATAAACATGCCAATCTATGTTTAGAATCCAGAGCAACGCCGGGCCATTCGGCTAGTATATACTACATCTATCCACTCACACACTCATACATTCACTACATCTGCCCACTCACACACACACACACACACACATATATACACTACATATGCCTACTCACACACTCATACATTCACTACATCTGCCCACTCACACACACACACACACACAGATATACACTACATCTGCCCACTCACACACACACACACACACACACATATACACTACATCTGTCCACTCACACACATATCTACAGTACATCTGCTCACTCACACTAATATTATAAATACACATATCCACATACACACACATACACACACACAGAAACAGAAACAACGTACAAATATAAACACAATTACACAGTCACGTATATCTAATACACACATTGGCTCACACATATACACACACATATACACATTCAAACATTCACACATATACTTATATTAAACACATACACACATCCACAGAATTTCGAACAAAATTACAAATATATCGTGACAGACATCACGCACACACATATATACAATTATATTACATACATACATACATATACACATGTACTCAGACATAGTCATCACACAGGCACATATACACACACACACATTACACATGTTCTCACACATATATACACACGCATACTCTGACATAGTCATCACACAGACATACATATATACAATTATATTACACACTGTTACACATACATGCACACACTTACATTCACATAGTCATCACACATGCACACACACACACACACACATATATATATATATATATACAATCATATTACACACACTCTCACACATACATACACACACACACACTCTTACATAGTCATGACACAAACACACACTCTCACACATATATACTCACACACGCATACACACACACATAGTCATCACACAGACACACATATATATACAATTATATTACACACACTGTCACACAGACATACACACACATTCACATAGTCATCACACATACACCCATATATATATATACAATCATATTACACAAACTCTCGCACATACATACATACATACATACATACATACATACATACATACATACATACATACGCACACGTGCACGCGCTCTCTTTCTCTCACGCACTCACCCATCTACACTCACACACTCATCCATCCACACACACACATACACACACACACACATACACATACACACACACACCCACAAGCAAGTCTGTTAAAAATATTATGGAAACACTTGTATTTTCAATACAATAAACAAATTATTCCTTGTAAAAATAGAATGACCGCCAATAATGAATGTAGTTTACAAGTTATTTTGTTTCGCTGTATTATATATAGTCCAAGTAACAATGAAATAATCTATATGTATATATAATAAATGGAGGTGCCCCAGCATGGTCGCAGCCTGTCGGCTGAAACATGCAATGGGTTAATGGAGTAATCCGGATAATAATTGTTTCGACTTTAGGCACAAGACCTGCCATTTGAAGGGGTGGGGAAATTCTATCATATCGACACCAGTGTCTATTTTATTTTATCGATCCTCGTAAGGACGAAAGGCAAAGCTAAACTCGGCGGGATTGGAACCCAGAACGTAAAGGGCCGTAACTCTATACTGCAAAACATGGTGTCAGACGCTCTATCTATACTGCCACAACACATCGACAGAAGGCCAGCGATTCAGGGGATGGAGAAAAGTTGAGTATATCGATCTCCGGTGCTTTATTTTATTGACCACGTAAAGATGAAAGGCAAAGCTAACCCCGACGGAATTTGAACTCAGAACGTAAAAGGCCATGACTCTATGCTGCAAAGCATGGTGTCAGACAGACACTCTACCGATACTGCTAATCCACCGCCCTGAATAATGTTTCTATTTTTGGCACAAGTCCAGCAATCATTCAGTACATTACTGGTACTTTATTTTATCGACCCCATAAGGATGAAAGGCAAAGTTAACCTCGGCGGGATTTGAACTCAGATCATAAACGGCCGTAACTCTATGCGGCAAAGCATGGTGTCCGACTCTCTACCGATTCTGTCAATCCAACACTCTGATAATAATTGTTTCTACTTTAGGCACAAGGCCAGCAATTACCCAGTACATTACTGGTACTTTATTTTATCGACCCCTTAAGGATGAAAGGCAAAGTTAACCTCGGCGGGATTTGAACTCAGATATTAAACGGCCGTAACTCTATGCGGCAAAGCATGGTGTCCGACTCTCTACCGATTCTGTCAATCCAACACTCTGATAATAATTGTTTCTACTTTAGGCACAAGGCCAGCAATTACCCAGTACATTACTGGTACTTTATTTTATCGACCCCTTAAGGATGAAAGGCAAAGTTAACCTCGGCGGGATTTGAACTCAGATATTAAACGGCCGTAACTCTATGCGGCAAAGCATGGTGTCCGACTCTCTACCGATTCTGTCAATCCAACACTCTGATAATAATTGTTTCTACTTTAGGCACAAGGCCAGCAAATTACCCAGTACATTACTGGTACTTTATTTTATCGACCCCTTAAGGATGAAAGGCAAAGTTAACCTCGGCTGGATTTGAACTTAGACTGTAAAGGGACGTAACTATGCTAGAAAGCATGGCGTCCGACTCTCTACCGAATGTCTAGTACTAACTAACTAACTAACTAACTAACTAACTAAAAATAGTTTCAATCTTTGACTGACATGATGTGACGTAAATCATCAATAAATGTTATCTATTCCCCTTCAGTGAAATTGAGTAACGTTGTCGAAAGAAATCCTTTTTATAGTGTAAAGCCTTATCTACCTTACAAGTTGTGTTATAGCAATGGATACTGCATTAACATCAGCATCGTCGGATTGCCGCCGGCTACCTTTTCTGGCAGAGATGGTGGCGGCGGGGGGGGGGGGGTCTGGCGGTGGTGGTAGTGGTGGTGGTGGTGGTGGTGGTGCTAGTGGCGGCGGGCGAGGCGTCTGGTGGTGGTAGTGGTGGTAATTGTGGTGGTGGTGATGGTGGTGGTGGTGATGGTGGTGGAGGTAGTGGTGGTGTTGCTGGTGGTGCTGTTGCTAGTGGTGGTAGTGGTGGTAGTGGTGGTAATTGTGGTGGCGGCGGCGACTGTGGTGGTTGTGATGGTGGTGGTGGTGGTAGTGGTAGTGTTGCTGGTGGTGCTGTTGCTAGTGGTGGTAGCAGTGGTAGTTGTGGTGGTGGCGACTGTCGTGGTGGTGGTGGCCTCGGGTGATGCTGTTGCTGATTGTGATAGCATTGGTGGTGGTGGTGGTGGTGTCGGATGGTGTTGTTGCTGGTGGTGATAACAGTGGTAGTTGTGGTGGTGATTGTAGTGGTGGTGGTGGCGTCAGGTTGTGCTGTTGCTGGTGGTTATAGCAGTGGTAGTGGTTGGTAATGGCGACTGTGGTGGTGGTGGTGGTGGTGGTGGTGGTGGTGGTGGTGTCGGTGATAGCGGCAGTGGTGGTGGTGATGACGATGGTGATGTGACAACGGCAGCTGTGGTGACGGCTGCTGTGTTGATGGTGGTAGTGTTGATGGTGGTAGCGGTAGTGTTGGTGATAGTGGCCGTGGTGGTGCTGACGATGGTGATGGCAGTAGTGGTGGCGGCGGCGGCGGTAGTAGTAGTGGTGATGGTGGTGGTAGCGGTAGTGTTGGTGATAGTGGCCGTGGTGGTGCTGACGATGGTGATGGCAGTAGTGGTGGCGGCGGCGGCGGTAGTAGTGGTGATGGTGGTAGCGGTAGTGTTGGTGATAGTGGCCGTGGTGGTGCTGACGATGGTGATGGCAGTAGTGGTGGCGGCGGCGGCGGTAGTAGTGGTGATGGTGGTAGCGGTAGTGTTGGTGATAGTGGCCGTGGTGACGATGGTGATGGTGTCGACAACAGTGGTACTAGTGGTGGTGGTGGTGGTGGTGGTGGTGGTGGCGACAGTAGCCTGTGGTGATGGTGTGCCTACAGTGGCTGTGGTGGTGGTGGTGTCTACAGTAGCTGCGGTAGGGGTGGTGTCGGCAGCGGCAGAGCGTAAGGATATTATTTTACATTACGAAATCATTTCAAGTTTTGAGAGAAAAAGAAAAGAAAAAAAGAAACAAGGAAAGCAAAGACTCAAGATTTTACTAGTGAGTTGAAGGACGGAACTACGCATTAATACCAAAATGGATGATTTAGCAGATATCACTTTTCACTATTTGATTACGTAATATTTGTTATGTTGATTTTTTCCTATAGCACAAACCTTCCCGGGATATCTTAAATCAACAGTCACTGTGGCAAGAACAAACAAAGAATAAGATTATTCGCCATCAACATCATCTAGTTCTGCTAAATAATATCTGCTTTTCAAAATAACATGGCCGCCGTTAACAAACTGAAAGATAAACCAAAATGACTGATGCTGAGAGGAAATACCGCTAAAGCAGTATGTGAAATTATAATGATTTCTCGCTTTGGCATAGGGCCATAAATATCTCGGGGGGAGAAGGTGAGTGAGAGAGAGAATGAGAGAGAGAGGAGGAGAGAGAAGGGGAGAAAGCGAGAGAGTGAGGGAGGGAGAGAAAGAGACAGTGTGTGTGTGTGTTTTGGTGGATGTAATTGATTTATTCAATCCCGAGATATATGATTGGTATTATTTGTTACATAATCTCAACCCACACACATATAATCACAGAGAGAGAAAGAGGGGTGGAGAAAGATATATATATATATATATATATATATATAGAGAGAGAGAGAGGAAGACAGAGAATGGAGGATAGATAGATAAATAGATACAGAGAAAGAGGATAGATTGATAGAGAGAGATGGGCATAGATAGATAGATACATAGATAGATACATAGATAGAGAGATAGATAGATAGAGAGAGAGGGAGAGGTAGATAGATAGATAGAGAGAGAGAGAGAGAGAGAGAGAGAGAGAGAGAGATGAAATACAAAATCACCCCAACCCTGGTGAAATTCAAACTCAGAACATAAAAGACTTACCGAAACATCTCAAGAGTATTTTCTCCAACGAGTTTTTGCTATGTATTGCTCTAATGACTTTTATTTTTCTAATTTAAGCTCAACGAGGAGGAAAGTCTATTATGTTAATCCCAGTACATGGCTGGTATGTTGTTTCATCGACCCGTTACCCATCGTTATAATAACGGTTTCTGATTTCGACACCAGGCCAACAATTTTTGACCCCAGTGCATTACTGGTACTTTATTTTATCGGCTCCGTAAGGATGAAAGGCAATGCTAACCTCAGAGGGATTTGAACACAGAACGAAAAGGGACGTGGCTCTATGCCGCAAAGCATAGATATATTTGCTCCTTCAGGAATGGATAAAGTGCGTAACTCGGAGATCAGAGAGTCACTCGAGGTAGAGCCGCCACTTCTCCGAATTGAGAGAACACAGCTCCGACACTATGGGCATGTGGTTAGAATGTCTCACGAAAGAATAGCTGCACTTATTTTACTGGCGAAACCAACTGGCTGGAGACCCAAGGATAGACCTCGAGCAAGATGGTTGGATAACATCCATGAGCTTGGCTGATCACGCTTGGAGATTCAGTCGGATCAGTTGGAGAAGGTTGCTTCTGACATGTCTCGCTGGAAAGAGTCTTTGGAGAAACTCGGCCACAGCGGCACTCTCAGGAATAAGTGGGTGAAGAAGAAGAAGAAGACGAAGAAGAAGAAGAAGAAGAAGAAGAAGAAGAAGAAGAAGAAGAAGAAGAAGAAATGTAGTTGCTCCATCGGGAATGGAATCTAATACACGAAAGTAATAAGAAAATAAATCACAATATTTCATTTTTCTATATATATATTTTTTTTTACCTTGGAAATACTATTCATGAAATATAATTAATCAGTTGATTGGCACTTCAGTCAATATACTTTTAATTAAAAAATTGTAATTAGGTTAAAACAATAGATGAAATAAAAATAATGTTCATGACGCTGATTTGTGTTAAATCTAAATAGTGATATTGTACGTTGAAAGTAAGGTGATGGTGGGAGTGGTAAAGAATGAAATAGGTCAGTCCATATAGTTAGATTTCGTTTTGTTTTATATCAAGCAGTTTCTATTGAACCTATTTCCTACAACACCACCCGTTGTATTCAGATACATACATACATAAATTCATAAATTCATACATACATACATACATGGCTGGATATATATATATATATATATAGGAAAGAGTATGACCCCGAGGGCAGAGCTCAAGCCGTTTCGACGGCTATTTCTGGAAATTACCCACTCTACTACTCTAAGTATTGAGTACTCTGGTGCGTTATGGTCCATCTGGTTCCTTACCACAATTCCTTTGTTATATATATCAATGATATCAATAAATGGAAACTATATTTATAAAACCATATTTATATATATTTCAACAAATTAAATATCTCTTTGCTTATATATATATATGTATATATATATATATATATATATATATATATATATATATATATGTATATATGTATAGCAGAGTATAAACATTTAATATAGAAACGCTTCTACAGGAATAGAACTGTTTCATTGCGGAGAAATCACCAGGAAGCCTGATGATTTCTCCGGAATGAAACAGTTCTAGTCTTGTTGAAGCCTTTCTATATTAAATATTTATACTCTGCTTTGTATTGAGTACCTTACTTACTGTGGTTACGCCCGATTGAACCCGGGTAAACTTATATATATACATACATACATTACATACATTACAAACATATATAGTTTCATTGACAGTTTTGTAACATCATTGCACCAGAGAAGTGCAATATATATATATATATCCAGACATACATGCACGCACACACA
>OZ024749.1:33854135-33859135 GCA_964016885.1 Eledone cirrhosa | reverse complement strand
CCCAGTGCATTACCGGTGCTTTATTTTATCGACCCCGTAAGGATGAAAAGAAAAGGTAATCTCGTCAGGTTTTGAACTCAGAACGTAAAGGGTCATAACTCCTTGCGGCCAAATAGATTTAGATAATGTCCACAAATTGGTGGACTCGTAAGAGTATTGTAGAAAATGCTTTGTGGTATTTGTTGCCTACCACTCCTCAATGTCTGAGTTCAACTTTGGTTTTCACTATTCAGATGTTGATGAATTAAATAGCAACCCAGAGCCGTTGGATTGGTGAAGTTATTAAAAGTGTCGAACAAGATACTATGTGATATCTGTTCCAACCCGGATCTGTGCTTTCTGTGTTCAAATACTGCTTCCTTTCACAGGAAAGGTAGTGACGATTCGGCCAGAAATTATGACCAACAGATAACATTAACAGTGGAATGATCAATATAGACATAATTTTGTTGATCCGACCTAGGATTTTCCTCTTTCCTTCTCTAATCTCCTCCAAAGTTACTGAACTATTGATATTGTGTCAAGAATGTTTTATCTGGCCGAATACTGATTCGCTAAATATCCCATCAATCTTAATTTCTCTTTAACCCTTTTGATACCAACTGCCTGAAACTGCACATGATTTTATGATATCAAACTATTTATTAAAGTGTTTATGTTATCTAAAATGTTTCCATCATAATATCATGTAAGATCCTTCGTTATTCCATGTTGTCCCTGTTCACTCAGCCGTAGAAATGAATTGTTACCGGCACTGGTGTTAAGCAGCATCGGCCTTTACCTTTCCTTTGGATAACATCGATGGGATTAGTCACGACAGGACTAGCAAGCGGACGATAGAAAATAAACCTGTTAAAAAAAAGCAAAAAAAAAAACGGAGAAGTAATTTTTTTAGAAGAACTTCTGGGCATACCTGGGTATACCTGGGCATACCTGGCGTTGGATGAATGTGAAGAGAAGATCCTTCGTTAGTCATGTCCTAAACAGCTTGATAATAAGACAGTTAGTCATGTTACTAAATCTAACCTAATTCTTGAATATTTCTGTAATTAAATAATTAATTAAAGTTAGTTATGTTACTAAATCTAACCTATTTCATGAATATTTCCATAATTAGTTAAATCTCATGAGCAATGTATTTCAGTCGAAATATGGTAACGAAAGGTTTAAATTTGTAAAGATCGAATTGAGGTTATACAGTATCTATATTTTTGTTTAACCTCCTCCACATTTTCGACGGTAGCAAAGCTTATCACATTCACTGTAAAATGAAGTACTTTCAACCATTTGGCAATGTTGAAGAGCCGACTGTTTGTTCTAGTCTGTTTGCCACTAATTTGTAATTAAAATTATTAACTTGTGTGTAAATAATTTGTGATTACACACTCCACATAGTTCGACATTATTTGATAGTTGATGGCGGTGGATTGGCAGTATCGGTAGAGAGTCGGACGCCATGCTTTGAAGCATAGAGTTACGTCCCTTTATGATCTGAGTTCAAATCCCGCCGAGGTTAACTTTGTCTTTCATCCTTACGGGGTCGATAAAATAAAGTACCAGTAATATACTGGGTAATTGCTGGCCTTGTGCCAAAAATAGAAATAATTATTTGATAGTCGATGGCGGTGGATTGGCAGTATCGGTAGAGAATCGGACTCCATGCTTTCCAGCATAGTTACGTCCCTTTACGTTCTGAGTTCAAATCCGCCGAGGTTAACTTTGCCCTTCATCCTTACGGGGTCGATAAAATAAAGGACCAGTAATGCACAAGGATAATTGCTGGCCTTGTGCCAAAAAGTAGAAACAATTAGTTGATAGTTTAGTCACCATAAAAAGAGCATCTACAAAGATCTCTGAGATGGATAGCTGGAAAGAAAAGTAGTTGATCATGAGATCAGACCAAGGAATCTAAGTCCCTGTTGACCGTTTTCTGTTGCTGATACTATCAGTCAGTCGCAACTCCTGGCAACAGTGACAAAATTTAATTCTTCTCGACAGCCAAGTTTAAACAGATTTATTTGGTCCCAAAATATTTACGTACGCACACACAGATATATATATATATAGGAACCAGTAAGACCCCTTACTGGTTCCTTTTACCCACTCTACTACCTCAAGTATTGAGTACTTTGGTGCGTTATGGTCCACCTGGTTCCTTACCACATTTCCTTCGTTATATATATATATATACATATATGAATGGCAGTGCCCCAGCATGGTCGCAGTCTGTTGATTGGAACACGTAATACACACACACACACACACACATATATATATATATATATATATATATATATATAAAGAATGAATAATAACAGGTAGACATCATAAACAGGTAATTTATTCTGTGTGCTTACAAATGTATCCACGGTGGTTATACAGCCTAGTTATGCCATGTGCAAATTTATAACTATTTGCAAAACTCAATTATCAAATGCTGTGACCACTGTATCCTCAGAGCAGAATCATTCTGCTCTGAGGATACAGTGGTCACAGCATTTGATAATTGAGTTTTGCAAATAGTTATAAATTTGCACATGGCATAACTAGGTTGTATAACCACCGTGGATACATTTGTAAGCGCACAGAATAAATTACCTTTTTATGATGTCTACTTGTTATTATTCATTCTTTATCTACACTCCGGAATACAGAAGGATCAGGAAGTGAGTTTCCTCAACTATTCTTCCATAACTCGTTGAGTAACCTCTCACCGTACGTCAACTCTATCCAGTGTAGTCATTCACCATTACTGCATCCAGGATAATCCTATACCTAATATATATATATATTGGCAGTTGCCAATATAAAATTGTCTTTATTGACTTATATCGAGACAGGCAAATTGTATTCACTTTAATTAGTTTATTTCATTAATAGCTGACTGTCTGTTGCAATGCAAACACGTTTTGTGTTTATCATGTATTTTAATGTATATTTAACTGCTCGGAAATGACCCTTTCCTGGAGCTTAATTATTGTAAAGGACTGAGAGCTTATTCTCAAAATATTATATAGTATATATATATATATATATATATATATATATATATATATATAAAATAAAGTAATTAAGTCAAATATTTAAAATTTGGCTTCGTATATTAAAGATGTACTGCTATATATATTTCGGTGACAACTATCTTTGGCTGTGACCTCTTCAGGCAGTCCCAATTGGTGTGGTAGAGACAGGTACACATGTTGTTAAAGTGTTTTACTCCGATATGTCCAGCTCCTGGTTGGGTTGTTATTTCTCTGAGGAACTGGAATCATATGAATTCGAACAAACGAATTTCGGCATCATGATGGCTGTCACCGAAATATATATAGCAGTACATCTTTAATAAACGAAGCCAAATTTTAAATATTTGACTCAATTATTTTATTTTACATTACTCCGGAGTAACAAAACCAACCTGCGTACTTCGTCGAGTGCTCCAATCTGCATACTGAAGTGTCGGTAAACAACCAGCATATACTAAAAAAAAATATACTAAAATATATATACTAAAAAAAAAAAATATATATATATAGGTATGTATGTATGCATGTATGTATATGTGTGTGTGTATATATGTGTGCGTGGCAAAATAGATAATTGCTCAAGAAAACAACGCTCTGTCCGGTCCTGGAATCGAACCCTTGACATTATCATCATGACTCCAACACCGGACATTGTTAAAGCATTGTTAACATTGTTAAAGTGTTCAGAGGTTAGCGGAACTGTTTGAAGACGCCGAATATGACTAAAATTTTACGGACTCGGTCAACAACCACTCACAAACATGTAGTTGATGTATCAATTAATTAAATATAAAAGCTGAACACTAATGAACAAAATTTAATTAGCAAGACCCACTAATTAATCAAAATAAACTTTGTCTCTCGAGATAATACATCTTGACGTAGTCGCCAAATCTTCAAATTGAACGATTATAAGATAGGAATGCTAACTACTCAATAGAATTGGCATATTATGGTTGTGTGGTTAAGGACTTCATTTTGTATAGTTTAATATAGGAATAGCTGTGTGGTAAAGGAGTTCACGTTGAACAGTATAGTTTAATATCGGTATAGCTGTGTGGTAAAGGAGATCACTTTGTATAGTATAATATAGGTATGGCTGTGTGGTTAAAGAATTCATTTTGTACAGTATAGTATGAATATGTGGAGGCACGTGGCCTAGTGGTAAGGGTGTTGGACTTACGATCGTAATGTCGTGGGTTCGATTCCTGGTCTGCGTGTTGTGTTCTTGAGCAAAACACTTCATTCCACGTTGCTCCAGTATACTCAGCTGAAAATGAGTACCAGCAATAGCTGGAGGTTTAACCCTGCGATGGACTGGCGTCTTGTCCAGGGGGAAGTCTTGTACTCTCAGTCGCTTCACGCCATGAAACCGGGATAAGCACCGGCCAAATGAGCCTTCTGGCTTAACACAGACTTAAGACTTTTTTTAGTATGAATATAGCTGTGTGGTTAAGGAGTTCATTTTGTATAGAATAGTATAGCTATGGCTGTGTGGTTAAGGAGTTCATTTTGTATAGTATAGTATAGTATTGTATAGTATAGCATAGCATAGCATAGCATAGCATAGCATAGCATAGCATAGCATAGCATAGCATAGCATAGCATAGCATAGCATAGCATAGCATAGCATAGCATAGCATAGCATAGCATAGCATAGCATAGCATAGCATAGCATAGCATAGCATAGCATAGCATAGCATAGCATAGCATAGCATAGCATAGCATAGCATAGCATAGCATAGCATAGCATAGCATAGCATAGTATAGATATGGCTGTGTAGTTAATAACGCCTATATATGCACAAATATCTAATTATTTACTTACCAAGTTGATGTCTAAATTCTAAATAAAGAGTTTTATTTCTATGTTGGAAACCAACTCATTCTCTATTGGTGAAATGCTATAAAATAATTGTTTCTACTTTTGGCACAAGGCCAGCAAATACCCAGTGCATTACTGGTACTTTATTTTAT
>OZ024749.1:33836635-33846635 GCA_964016885.1 Eledone cirrhosa | reverse complement strand
ATATGAAAAGATTCAGGACCCTGACAACTGAGCCTCGGCCGTTTCGACAGCTAGATCTGAACTAAAAAGATTCAGGACCCCGACGGCTGAGCTCCAGCTGTTTCGACAGCTAGATACTAATTAAAGCTTTAGTTCGTATGTAGATGTCGAAACGGCCGGAGCTCAGCCGTCGGGGTTTGAATCTTTCCATATATATATATATATATAGCTCAGGGAGATCTGTTGGTGGCCATTTTTCACCATCACAAGGTGTATTTTCCCAAATTTTTCTAAACTATTTTTATTAACGATCGGCTGCTGTTACTGTTACAGCGTTTGGGATTACCACATTTTCAAAATATCAAATTCACCCACCATTCGGATTATTTTTTCTCGAATTTTTGATCCACTCTTTTTGTATGCAATTTAGTCTTAGAAAGTTTCAAAAAGGGAAAAATTACATCTACTACATTTTCTTTTTTTCCTAGAATGCCGTGTTAGCATTTCAAGTAATTGAAGTATTAAGAATGATAAAAGTGCCCTTCACCTCTACCTATTCAGAAACCATTCCAATATCGTATATCTATAGCGCATATCATATACTTCATATAAAATCTCATATGGGCACTGAAAGGTCTGCTTACATCTAAGTATTTCTTGACTTACGAACTATTAGAGAATAAGCCACCCAGTTTGTTAAGCTAAAGTAATCAATATTTTGAACTTCAATAATAGTCTACTCTTATTTCTGTTTTTCCATGTTCTATGTCTATATGTATGTATGTATGTATGTATGTATGTATGTATCTGTGTGTCAATATATATATACATACACACAGACACACACACACGCACGCACACACACGCGCGCACACACACACACACACACACACACACACACACACACACACACACATATATATATATATATATATATATATATATATATATATATATAGAGAGAGAGAGAGATAGAGATAGAGAGAGTGTGTGTGTCAAAAAAAGATATATATATATAGTAATAATAATAAATATGAAGACTAAAGTCCGAAGAGGGCTCGATAAGGATAATATATATCAAATATCTAGAGCAAATATTTATTAAAATACATTTTCAGAAGGTCAGGCTGAAAGCAACGATTCTTTGCTTAAACTTTAATCTGCTATTTTAATATATATATATATATATATATATATATATATATATATATATATATATATATATATATATATATATATATATAATATAAGATCAAAAGATGGTTAAAAGAGTTCCAAGTATTTTATTATGCGCATTTCAAAAACAAATATCATCATGGGATGATATCTGCGTTCTCATCAGATAAAATAGGGAGACATGATATGAAGCTTAAAAAACACTTGTGAGCAGTGAAGTTTTAAATCAACATATGAAAAATAAAAGTAAGATGGATATATGAGATTGGGAAAAAAATGAGTGTGTGTGGGGGGGGGGGGGGGTAAGGAAGAGGAAGAAAGAAAATAAAGGATGTTGGGTGAGGAGTATAAGAAGGAAGGATGAGAGAGGAGGAGAAATGAGTGATAGAGAGAAATAGCCTTTACAACTGAGAGAAACACATTGTCTCACAGAGAAATTAAAAAAACCGTTCGGAAATAATAGATAATTTTAAAAGATTTTGAAATTAAAAGTTAATGAGGTTTATGGATGTTGATGTTTATGATTGAAGAAAAAGGAATTAAGAATAGTATTAATTTAGGTTTATATATTGAAGAGTTTAATAATATGTGCGAAAAAAATGTATTAATATGTATTATTAAAATAAAAATATTAATGATATTAAGGATATAATGTGAAAGAAGGAGAAGAATAAATGAATTATGAACTTAAAGGAATTAGTTAGGGTTTAAGTTTGTTTTTATGTATTGTAATATGTAAAAGTAAATAATAGGTTTAAAACGAGCATGGAAGGAGAGAAGAAAAAAGAGAATTTAAGGAAGAAAAAATATCTAACGTCAAAAGGTATATATGTTTACAAAAATTTACTAATGGAACTCTTTTAACCATCTTTTGATCTTATATTATTTATACCCCAGTATAAACTGTAGAGTGCTACTTATCCGATATTTGCATTGCTTTATTGTGCAACAATAAAACTCATCTCCTACATATATATATGGATGTATGTATAGTATATTTGGCAATATACCGTATGTTTAATTAAAAACATTTTGAAGACCTTGCGCTATCAATTTTAAAGTAGTGACTATGTCACTTACTTCTTTTTTCGGCAAAAGAAGGGAGAGAAGCTAACAGAGTCTGTTTCACGCTGTTGGCGATCATAAGAGCAGACTACGTATGTGAAAGTGTGCATACGTATATATATATATATTTATTAAAATAACAGATTAAGGTTTAAGCAAAGAATCGCTGCTTTCAGCCTTAACGGGATCTTATATATCTAGATATATATATAACAAAGAGAATGTGGGAAGATACCAGAGTACTGTTCGGATCTAGCTGTTGAAATGGCTGGAGCTCAGCCGTCGGGGCCCTGACTCTTTTCTTATATATATATATATATAATTAGAAAAAGAACAATACAAAATATAACTACTCGGTTACCAAAGGTTTCTGGATCCCAGACAATAATAATATACGTCTGGACCGGTCGTCAGACAATCTGTCTGGGATCCAGAAACCTCTGGTAATGGAGTGGTTATATTTTGTGTTGTTCATTTTCTATTTAAATAGCTCTGTTCTATACATAGAGAACTCTTTTTTCCTTTGCTTTTCCTTCGGAATTACCTAATATATATATACACACATATTAGACTCGTGTCCCCTTTATTTACGTGTCCCAACGACTTTTTTTAGCCGTTGCTCGCACCAACCGGAGGTATATGGTCTTTAAAGCGATGAAATACCAATGATGGTTGGAAGATCACTGATGAAGGACTAACTTTATTCATATGTAACCCATTAGCAACCACGCAGCACGTTTATTCTCATATATATATATTGGCTCTTGCGTTTGTTTGTTTGTCATTTTGAACTATACATACATACATATATATATATATAAGGAACGATCGACTTTCGTCAAATCGGACCGAGGGAACAATGTTTCCGTTGGTCTTTCCAATTGCTAATACTATCTATCGGTCGCAACTCCAGGTAGAAGGAGCAACGTGAAATAAAGTGTCTTGCTCAAGGACATAACGCATCGCCTGGTCCAGGAATCGAACTCACAACCTTACGATTGCAAATATATATATATATATATATATATATATATATATATATATATATATATATATATATATATATATATATATATATATATATATATACTACTACTACTACTAGCCAATTTAAAATTCTGCAATTCCTACAATATTCCTTTATTCGGTATCTGTTTGTCTGTCTCGGTTTCTGTTACCATATTATCAACTATTCGCATGAGGATAACTGAGATGTTAAGATGTGAAAAATTAATAGTAATAGCAAAAACAACAAAAGATGTTGATATATTTCCACATTAAATAGAAATATATCTTATTACTCTTGTTATTAGGTTGTGTATTTAACTATTGCTAAAGACTATAAATAATTCATAAGTCCAACATAGATATATAACATAGATATTCGATAAGTCATACTATGTCAAAACATTAATAAATTTAATACAAAATAGTTAGATACATTTTATTTGTAGTTATTTCAGTTTCTTCTCATTATGTAGATGTTACATTGCCTTCTTTTCACTTGAAGTTTCTTTATGACTTACTTTATTACTTTCATGTTTTTCTAACTAGATTTAACTATAGGTTCCGTGGCTTAGCGGTTAAAGTATTTAGCTCATGCAGGTACTTGTGACAAGATGTCGCTAAGCTTGCAGTTTTAAGTTTTATTATTGAATCTCATGGATTGTCAGTATCGGTAGAGGGTCGGACACCATGCTTTGGAGCATAGAGTTTCCGGTCTGAGTTCAAATACCGCCGAGGTTAATTTTGCCTTTCATTCTTATGGGGTCGATAAAAAAAAGTACCAGTAATGCACTGGGATAATTGCTGGCCATGTGCCAAAAAATAGAAACAATTATTGAATCTCATGTAGGGCGGTGGATTTGTAGTATCGGTAGATCGTCGGACAATATGCTTCGTGGCATAGAGTTACGTGCCTTTCTGAGTTCAAATCCCGCCGACGTTAGCTTTACCTTTCCTCCTTACGGGGTCGATAAAACAAATTACCAATCACGTACTAGGGTCGACTTTCGCTCCCCAAATCTCGTGGGAGGTGAATTAACAGCATTGGATGGACGTCTGATAAAACATCATTGCGGTATTTATTCTTTACGTTCTGTGTTCAAATCTCGCCAAGGTCAATTTTGCAAGGTCAATCCTTCCGGTGTCGATAAAATAAAATACATGTCAAGTCATGGATTCATTTAATCCATCCTCATCATCATTATCCGGCAGCCTCAGCCGAAATGGACTCAACAATTGATCTCCACGTGGGTCTGTCGTTCATTGACGTTGCCAAGTCCTAGATTTCAATACCAGAATCTCTGAAAATGACATCGGGATAGGAGGGCTTGCGCCACCTGTTATTAGTGACTGCCTGTGGTTTCCAAAGCACTAATGGTGACAAAACTTCACAGGTGGCACGATAGCAGTGGCCAGCAAATCTTACTCTCCTTTTACGCACAACAACAGATATGCGTGGGAGGCCGGCATATATTTCTCTCAAAGTCAGATGTCGCCAACTTATGTTCTGAATGCGTTGAGGCAGGCGAGTGCAAGTGCCATCAAGGTGCTTTTAATCCACTATGCATGCCTTGTGCCTAATTTAGAAATAAATGTAGTCTCTGACGATATTACCTATACATAGTCACCGGAATTTGATGTCTGCTGGTTTACATTACCTAACGGTCAACAATTGGAAGAGCTACGATACAAATACAAAATTTTATGATGGTCTGCAAAAGTTAACTGAAAAGATAATTCAACGAAGATTACGATTGTCAGTACACTATTTGAGACAACCTGAAGAAATAAATTCCAATTTGAATCTATGGTAGCCAATGGATGGGCGGGTCAACTGTTGGCAACAAACTTCTGTATTTATTCACATACTTAAAAACGTAACCGGACTGAAAACTTATGAGAAATACGAACAGATATGGTAGAGTGGAAGGCTTGTGGCTGAGTGGTTAGAGAATTGGATTCGCAATCGTGAGGTTGTGAGTTCGATTCCAAGACCGGGCGATGCGTTATGTCCTTGAGCAGGACACTTTATTTTCACGTTGCTCCTTCTACCTGGAGTTGCGACCGATAGATAGTATTAGCAAGTAGAAAGACCAATGGAAACATTGTTTCCTTGGTCCGATTTGACGAAATTCGATCGTTCCTATATATGGTAGAGTGAGATGTCTGGCATGGGTTTATGTCCCTAGTTCGATTGGAAGTCGTGCTGTCATGAAAGCTGAGATGATGGTGTATGTGGCTATCAATTTAAACAGGATATTGTGACATTCATAGATTTTCTGTGATGTGGTCTAGTGTCGCACTTAAATATTTCCACCTGAAAGTTGTGTTAGCAGAAACATAAACTCAGCTTTATATTTGATAATAAAAATTCTGACAGGAATCCGAATCACGATCATTTCGATGCTAGCGAAATAATAATCTAATAAAATTTGAGTTGAAAACCTCAACATTTATTGGCAGCTATATTTTATATGTTGTCTTATAATACTAATATATTTATTCATACCCTTGTAAATCTTTTCCATAATTTTGTCTTTCGGTCTCTTGAATTATATATATATATATACATTTCTACATTGTTTCTTCATGTTTATATGCATACTTAAGTAGGCTTTTAGCTAGGTATTGAAATCACATTCGAGAAAACACATATTGCTCGCCAAACACAAACAAACACTCAACCACACACAGAGATACATCTATCAATGCTCCGCCTCTCTCTCTCCCTCCCCCTCTCTCTCTCTCTCTATCACTCTCTCTGAACACACACGTGCTTTTTCGCATAACATTTCCCCCGTTCCTTCCTCTTCTCACGCCTTATCCTTCTACTTCTTTTATTTCTCATTTTATCTTTTGATGAAGGACTAGTGTCAGAAACGTAAATACTCATTTCCTACTAGCGTTAATCTGAAATATTTCTTCATTGTACTGTGTTTGCTTTGTTCTTTCCGTTTACTTTCTGCCCCCCCCCCCCCCACACACACACAATAAAGTCAGTTACTTCTTATCGTAACGAAATCGTAACTATCCTTAAATCAGGCTGGACAACAAACAAAACCGTTAATGAGGTGGAGAATGTGTGGTTATCTTAACTAATCTTTCTACCACCAACAATTCAATGCCAGTTGACTTGTTATGGTCAGTGGAATTGTGTGTTGTGCATTCAATAGCAAGGACGTTGTAGCAGTAATATCTACTGGCAACTTATCAATGAAATCAGTTTGTCTCCAGCTTATAAACATGACTATGACATAGCTATTACTGTAAAGTATCAAAGATACTGTAAACCTCTAGACTTGGATGTTTAAACTGACTGGTATTTTCATTACTTATAGCCAGCTGAATAAAGCTGCATGGCTTAGTAGTTAGGGTGTTAGTCTCTCGATCATAAAGGCGAGTGTTCGACTCCTTGACAGGACGACGCGTTGTGTCTTTGAGCAAGGCACGTCATTTTATTTTGCTCCAGTCCACTCAGCCGAAAATATGTATCACTGGCGGCTGTCCTCTCAGCTTATCTGTCCCCAAAAAACCAGGAGAAACTCTGGGCCTCATACAACGAGGACAAATATGGATAAACGAACGTAAAACGATAACTATAATCGTAGACGGCTGAATGTTAGGTTTGTAGGCTTTTTATAACCCGGGAAGGAAAATAAGAGGCACATATTGTGAGCTTTTTATAATACGAGAAGGAAAATAACACACATATATACACACAAACAAATTCATACTTAGACGACACTCATACACATGTATAACACATTATTTATATTCAGGCGGTGTAACTGAGTTGTATACTTGGAATTAAATATGTTTCAATGTTGAATAAATTGTATAGAGAGTGTTTTTAAGTTATTTCCAGCGGTCGTTAGTCATTATATTTATAAATTTAATAATGTCTTGTAATTGTTCTAGGTGTTTCTAATTAAGAAAATATTCGGCGCCGTATATCTTTGTCGTAAATTGTTTTCATATTTTCCTTGTTTCAAATTTAAATTGAAAATTTATTCTGGTGCTTTAAGCGGTAGTATAAGAATATTTGATGTACAGCTATTGGCTTACAAGACATAAATGTAAAGATAGGCAGACGAGATGACTAAATGAAGAAACGAACAGAAAAATCTCAGTAGGGAATAACATGTTACAGAAAGTACAATACGCTGCAAAAGAAATTAGAAAAACGGTAGGCCGACCTGTCAACTCTCCCTGTCCGACGGGGAGATTTTTCACCTAGTTAGGGGTGGGGTGGGGGGTGACAGATGTCTTCTCTTGTGAAAATGGGTATAGCTTTCATTATGCAAAATCTCCCCATTTTGCCTCATTTCTTCCCCTTTTGTGGCACTTTTTTCAATATACTCTTCGTTTGGGTTTTTAGAATTTGGCAGGTCTGGGTAGGTGATTAATGTCCTAATTCTTTCGGTAATAAAGGCTTGAAAGCGACCATGCTTCTACCATTCTAAGTTATTTATTTTAAAGAGCTTATAATTATCCATAAATATTCCATCATAATTTTTATATCAGAAACATTGTCAGATTTTGTTCAAATTACCAATTTAAATAATTAGAAAATTAGTTATTTTATTTAATAGGTCCAAATTCTTCATAATTTTCCGAATGATTTGAAAATTATAGTCAGTGTCTTTCATAATTATAGATATGATAACCAAAGAGTTATCAATTTTTAAATGTATTCTTCCCGCTGAAAATTGCCAAATATGCTATCTCGAAACCTATTCTGTTAAATATTTGTTCTGCCCGAATTTTGTGTATTATATATATATATATATATATATATATATATATATATATATATATATATATATATATATATATATATGTATATATATATATATATGTATATATATATATATATATATATATATATATATATATATATATATATATATAAGAGCAAACATCACGGGCGCTCTATCTCAAAATTATTTTTGAAAAGCATTAGAAATGCGCAACCGGTAAAAATTTAAACCTAAAACTGAATACTAACCAATACTTATTACTAATTTACACTTATTCCTAATTAAACTATTTTTCACTGGGAATAATTTGTCAGCATTTTCTTTTCCTTTTACTAATATATATATATATATATCGACAGTCGATCGACTTTCGTCAAATCGGACCGAGGAAACAATGTTTCCATTGGTGTTTCCAATTGCTAATACTATCTATCGGTCGCAACTCCAGGTAGAATGAGCAATGTGAAATAAAGTGTCTTGCTCAAAGACATAACACATCATCCGAGAATCGAACTCGCAACCTCACAATTGTGAATCAAATTCTTTAATAACTGAGCCACGCGCCTCAACACACGCATACACACACACACACACACACACACACACACACACACACACACACACACATATATATATATATATATATATATATATATATATATATATATATATATATATATATATATATATATATATATATATATATATATATATATATATATATATATATATATAAATATATAAAATTTCTCATTTCAATTTATACTTTTAATTTTAATGTTTTACCAATGCCTCTAGCAGCTTATATTATCTTCACGCTGGTGCTTTGACATTCCTGTAATGAAAAACACTCTTCTGTGTCTTTCCCCTCTATATATATTGTATATATTTATATATATATATAATTATATGTATGTCTGAGTGTGAATTGTAATTACGAAAGAAAGAAAGAATGAGCGCCGCGATATGTAAACCTAGTGGTATTATATATTACTAAATATACATGGCAACTAAACATTTGTTTTCATTGGAACTCAAAGTTTCATGACGGTATCCGATTAATCTAAGCATTGCATCAGAGTTATTCTTATAGAATTAATGTATTTTCTTCATAAGGTTATTCTTAAATTAACAAAACCGTTTGTCCGTCAATTCACTTTTGTTTTGGAATCCCCCCCCCCCCCCCTAACCCACAAAAACTAAGAAGCGGCAACACTAAGGGTTCTTGTGGAATATTCTGCCAGATCTATCAGAATTGTCGGAATCATTAGACCGTTGACTAGAATACTTTTTAGTATTCGTTCTGGTTTTCTGCTCTCTGACTTCAACTGTAACCGATGTTAAATTTGCCCTCTATATTCTTCTTCTTCTTCTTCTTCACCCACATATTCCCGAGAGTGTCGTGTGGGTCAGCCTTCAAACAGTCTTTCCAGCGAGTTCTGTCAAAAGTAGCCATCCCTAAATGAAGATAAATGAACTTGGCCATTTAAATGTAAAAATAACAACAACAAAAAAAACAACCATCGTGTTTCATGATGGTGCCGCTTCGACTTCATAAGGAGTTCAGAGACCAAGAATTGAACACGATTCTTTACATATAAACAACACTCGCAAACCCTCTTGTTGCTTGGAGGATTTCAGCAATAATGGATAGATTTCATATAAACACGGAATACTAATATGAAAACAAAATAAACGCGAAGAGAGGATTTGAAAATCTAAACAACGATCTCTCGTTTATATGTCCGTTGACATAAAACGAAATACATTAAAAAGAATTCTATGAAAACAAATTGGAAATGTATCAATCCAATAGGAATACAAAGAAAAACACGCATTCAGACACTAAAACACTTGCACACACTTTTGCACACACTTAAAATTACACGCATGCATACTTACTTGCATATATATATACATACATACATATATATATATATATGGCTAAATATATATATATATGTCTATATATATATGTCTATATATATATATATGTCTATATATATATATATATA
>OZ024749.1:33816635-33831635 GCA_964016885.1 Eledone cirrhosa | reverse complement strand
ATATTTCGAAGGTACTGTGCTGTTTTTTCAGTACGTCCTCGTCAGATAAAATACATGAATTGATGTATGACATACCTCAACGGTCTTCATGGTTCAATTCCAGTATTGGCAGTCTATTCTGAATAATATTAATAACTCTAGAAAACTTCTTTGTAGAGTGCTTTTAATCTATTGTAAAACTATATTCATTGAGTAATCAATGAACCATATTAATCTTTGGTTATATAAATATATATATATATATATATATATATATATATATATATATATATATATATATATATATATAATATATAAGATCAAAATATATATGTTGATTTAAAACTGCACTATCCACAAGTATTTTTAACCTTCATATCATGTCCTCCTATTTTATCTGATGAAAACACAAATGTTATTGCATGATGATATTTGTTTTTGAAATGCGCATAATAAAATACATGGAACTCATTTAACCATCTTTTGATCTTATATATTATGTATACTCCAGTCCTACAAACTGTAGAGTGCTTCTTATCCGATATCTGCATTGCTTTATTGTACTACAATAAAACTCACCTCCTACATTATATATATATATATATATATGGAGAAGAAGTTTATGAAATGGAAATGCGGGTATACAGAATTTATTAGGTAACAATTGTTTCTATAGTGTATGGGTTACCTATACCCCGCTATTTGAATAATATAAAAATATTATCATATATATATATATATATATATATATATATATATATATATATATATATATATATATATATATATATATATGCGTATGTGGATAGAGAACTCAATACCGAAGTAGAGTTTTAATACCTATCTTATTACGGCTAAACTACTGGTAGTAGTAGTAGTAGTAGTAGTAGTAGTAGTAGTAGTAGTAGTAACAGTAACAGTAGTAGTAATGCATGGAAATAAGAAATATGAGAGGAAGGTACGTAAATAGAGATAAGATTTGGACATAAGAGTATAAAGTATGAAAATAAATGATGTGACATAGAGATAAAGATATCCAGATTGAGGGATTGAAAACAAAACTGAATACCGTCGTAATGGTTGCAATGAGAATGATTAAGTAGAAGGCAGACAATGTATAAACAAAACCCTGTACATTCACTGAGCCTCTCTGTGTCTCTCTGTCTCTGTGTGCTAAGTGTGTGTGTGTGTGTGTGTGTGTGTGCGCGTGTATGTGTGTGTGTGTGTCTCTGTGTGTCTGTGTGTGTCTTTGTGTGCTTATGTGTGTGTGTGTGTGTCTCTGTGTGCTTATGTGTGTGTGTGTGTTGTATCTGTGTGTGTATGTGTTAGTTTTTCTGTGTTTGTATGTGTGTGTGTGTGTGTGTCTCTGTGTGTATGTGTGTGTGTCTGTCTGTGTGTGTATATGTTAGTTTTTCTGTGCTTGTATGTGTATGTGTGTGTGTGTCTCTGTGTGTATGTGTGTGTGCGCGTGTGTGTCTGTCTGTGTGTGTATGTGTTAGTTTTTCTGTGTTTGTATGTGTATGTGTGTGTGTCTGTGAGTGTGTGTGTGTCTGTCTGTCTGTGTGTGTATGTGTTAGTTTTTCTGTGTTTGTATGTGTGTGTGTGTGTATGTCTGTGTGTGTATGTGTTAGTTTTTCTGTGTGTTTGTGTGTGTGTGTGTGTGTATGTGTGTGTGTGTGTGTGTGTCTGTGTATGTATGTGTTAGTTTTTCTGTGTTTGTATGTGTATGTGTGTGTGTCTCTATGTGTTTGCGTGTGTGTGTGTGTGTGTATGTGTTAGTTTATCTGTGTTTGTATGTGTATGTGTGTGTGTGTGTCTCTATGTGTGTCTGTGTGTGTATGTGTTAGTTTTCTCTATGTGTGTGTCTGTGTGTGTGTCTGTGTATGTATCTGTGTGTGTATGTGTTAGTTTTTCTGTGTTTGTATGTGTATGTGTGTCTCTGTGTGTTTGTGTCTGTGTGTGTCTGTGTGTGTATGTGTTAGTTTTTCTGTGTTTGTATGTGTATGTGTGTGTGTCTGTGTGTGTATGTGTTAGTTTTTCTGTGTTTGTATGTGTATGTGTGTGTGTTTGTGTGTGTGCATATGTGTGTGTATGTGTTAGTTTTTCTGTGTTTGTATGTGTATGTGTGTGTGTGTCTTCGTGTGTATGTGTGTATATCTCTGTGTATGTATGTGTATGTGTGGCCCTCTGTGTGTGAATGTGTGTGTGTGTATGTGTGCACATCTCTGTGTATGTATGTCTATGTGTGGCCCTCTGTATGTGAATGTGTATGTGTGTGTGTGTGTGTGTGTGTGTGTGTGTGTGTGTGTGTGTGTATGTGTGCATATCTATGTGTCTGTATGTGTATGTGTGGCCCTCTGTGTGTGAATGTGTATGTGTGTGTATATCTCTGTGTATGTGTGTATATCTCTGTGTATGTATGTGTATGTGTGTGAAGAAGATAGACAAATGTGAAATATAGCAGAAACAGTTGTATTACAGTTATCAGTTAGATGACTTGTAAAGGTATGTTAATTAATATGGCGGAAGAGAAACTTATACTTGGGAGGCAGCATGATCAATGACTTAATAGTATATATACATATATATATATTCACACACAGACACACACATACATATATATATATATACAATTATATAAATATGCATGTGTGTGTATATATATATATAGCCCCCGCCCACTCTCAAGAGCGTGAAACTAATAAACCTTTGTTCGTACTGCCTCTCTGTTTTGTTCCCGTTCCATTTTTCACTATATATATATATATATATATATATATATATATATATATATATATATATATATATATAATAAGTATTAAATTAACAATGAAAATAAAAACAACAAAGTCAAGTTACTTTACCTATTTATATTATTGTTTTACGATCGTTTCGGAGGTCGATCAGACCTCATATAAAGGTTCGATCAGACTGTCCTCGGTACGGACCCTACCACCAGAGATAGACCACAAAAAAAAAAAAAATATATATATATATATATATATATATATATATATATATATATATATATATATATATACAGGTATGTATATATAATGGTAGATGTGACTCTCAACGATGCCGTTAAAATACTTCTTCTTCTTCTTCTTCTTCTTCTTCTTCTTCTTCTTCTTCTTCTTCTTCTTCTTCTTCCTGAGAGAGTCGTGGGGGAAGAGTCCTCAAACACCCCCTCTAGCGGGTCCCGTCAGAAGCAACCGTTTCCAACTGATCCGGCTGGATCCCCCAGGCGACACCAGCGAAGCTCATGGATATTATTCAACCATCTTGCTTGGCGTCTACTCCTTGCGTTCCTACCGGTTGGTTTTACCCGTAAAATCTGTCCAGCGATTCTTTCTTGAGACATTTTAACCAAATGCCCATAGTAGCGGAGCTATGATCTCTCAATACGGAGAAGTATCGGTTCTACTACTGAAGCCATTTATATTTCACCTACTTCATTGTTGACCTGGAAAGGGTGTGAACTTTTCCATTTCTCTAAAATAATTGGATTTTGTGTACAGTCAAAACTAAAACAGAATTTTTAGTCAACCCATGGTTTCAAGGATTTCTATAGATTGCAAGCAGAAAGGTGTTAAAACTGAATTATAACATTTTAGCTAAATTAATTTGATCTATCCATACAAATTCATTTAAAATCACACAATACATTTTATTGTGAAAATACTGTGTGCTGATTTCTTTTTATATTTTGAAAATTATAAGAAATTTGCTTCTTGATTTGGGAAACAAAAGATAGCAATCTTCAAATGAATTAAGAAGTTTTGTTCAACTGCAGGCGTTAGAATATATAAACAGCCATGACAGTTATAAATATAGTGATGTTTTCACCTAACTAGAAATTATGGAAATTTCTGAATATTTATTCCAAAATTCTATCATTTAACAGCAAAAGAAACGAAAATGTGTATTAAATATAAAAATGAGAATTCCCCAGTGACCTTAATCAAATGTTTTATTCAAAGATATAATCTTGAGCAAATAACAACACTTGCTTTATCATTTCATGTTTCCCTAATTTAAATTTCAATGTATTTATTTATTCATTTATTTATTCATTTATTTATTTATTTATTTATTTATTTATTTATTTATTTATTTATTTATTTATTTATTTATTTGTTTGTTTGTGGTGAATTCGTATTCTCAAATGATTAGCGATTGTAATATGTGAATTATAAAGAATCAATATTTAATGTGAAGACTTGAATTATGGTATACGCAATATTTCCTTTCAATTTCTCCTCTTGTTTATAATAATGTTCAGTATTTGATGTTCTATTGATAATGTTGTTGGTGTTAGTGGTGGTGGTAGTGATATGAATTGTCATGTTGTTTGTTGATCTGATCATCATTTCTGTTGACAACTGGTGATTTTTTAAGCTCAGAACAGAACAAAACATGAACAAAACACTCACCAAGTACACAGTTTCCCTACCATCTTAAACAATTTCGTGGTTTTTCTCTGTTCATTGTACTTACATCAAACTTTTGTGACGATATTTCTAATGAAATACATTCTATTTGATTTAGCTAATGAATAAATGTTTCTATTTTTGGCATAAGGCCAGCAATTATCTCAGTGCATTACTGGCACTTTATTTTATAGACCCTGTAAGGATGAAAGGCAAAGTTAACCTCAGCAGGATTTGATTTAGATAATTAATAATGGGGGCATTTACTAAAAGTACTAATAATTTCATTACTACGATGGCATTTGTAACATAACAACAACATATTCTTATATTAAATAATGGCGAAAGATTTTAATTTAAATCAGAACCCTTTAAAATGGATAGGTTTGTTCCGTAGAAGAAAGGGTGGTTTTGGTTAGGTTGGTATAGTGAAATTCCGTTATAACGAAATTGCGGGGTATAAGAAAATTCGTTGCAACGAAACATTCTTTATAACGAGATCGACCGGAACAAATCGAACGTATGAAAAGTTAGCTATTGCTACTGGTGGTGGCATTGCTGAAGATATTGTTGTCGTTGGAGTGTAAACATAATATCTTCATAATGAACCATATTACATCATTCCAGCAACACTATACATCAGGACCATGCAACAGGCGGTCTGCGGGCCACAATCTGGCCCGCCAGACCAGTCGAAGTGGTCCGCGATAACCGTTTAAAATGTTTACCTTGTAGACTTATTTAGAATTTTTTTCGTAACCGTAATACAATGTGCTGTTAGCTGCTTCACTGATAGGGTTAGGGCTTCACTGATAGGGTTAGGGCTTCACTGATAGGGTTAGGGTTTCACTGATAGGGTTAGGGTTTCACTGATAGGGTTAGGGCTTCACTGATAGGGTTAGGGCTTCACTGATAGGGTTAGGGTTTCACTGATAGGGTTAGGGCTTCACTGATAGGGTTAGGGTTTCACTGATAGGGTTAGGGCTTCACTGATAGGGTTAGTTGCTTCACTGATAGGGTTAGGGCTTCACTGATAGGGTTAGGGTTTCACTGATAGGGTTAGGGCTTCACTGATAGGGTTAGGGCTTCACTGATAGGGTTAGGGCTTCACTGATAGGGTTAGGGCTTCACTGATAGGGTTAGTTGCTTCACTGATAGGGTTAGGGCTTCACTGATAGGGTTAGGGTTTCACTGATAGGGTTAGGGTTTCACTGATAGGGTTAGGGCTTCACTGATAGGGTTAGGGTTTCACTGATAGGGTTAGGGCTTCACTGATAGGGTTAGGGCTTCACTGATAGGGTTAGGGCTTCACTGATAGGGTTAGGGCTTCACTGATAGGGTTAGGGTTTCACTGATAGGGTTATGTGTGTTATAATTTCCCAATTCCATGTTATGGAAAGAAGTTGTGGGGAATCTTTGGAATAGGGCTTAATAAATATTAATGGCCCTAATAGTTGTTCCAATGTTCAAATTGAATATGTTGCACACCCCTGCTATACACCATCAAATTAAAACGATCATCGCACACAGTGAAGACAAAGGATACTCTACATTTACATCACATACACAGACACATACACACTCACAGACACGCACATATACATGCCCACATACACATAAACACACACGCACACATACACACATATAAATAAACACACATATACATAAACACACATACACACAAACATACACACCCATAGATACACATGCATACACACATCATGTGTTTGATGACATGTGTTCTAATGATTTGGCCAACTACAATTCAACTTACCATGTCTTTAAATTGTAGTCAAAGTGGTTGAGTATACCTCATATATATGTTACGTACCACCGACTTATCTTTCATGCAGACTCAACGTGATAATATATGACAAAGTTTCATCTTTGAAATACACAGAGTGAAGACAAAGTTCGTCGATACAGATTCTAACTACACAGATTTCTGACACAAGCACGTGACCAGTATTAGCGTGAGAAGGAAGAGTCGATTATGTCGAAACAATTTGACTGGTACTTTATTTATTCGACCTTGGAAGAAAAAATATCAAAATGATGAAAGATTGTCGATGAAAAATTCCAACTAGCCAGTTTCTCTAAGAAGGCTTGACTTGATCTAAAAAATATGGCAGAATATACTTTAATAATAATAATAATAATGAAATTATTGTGTACAGTGCTCAGGTGCACTACAACTCATCAAAGGTGCATGTATAGTACGTAGAATAATATACAAATGTCAGGGAAGTGAATAGTGTATGAGTCATGATATACATGTGTGCGTGGGTATGGAGGGGGAATATTAAGTGTAGTGTTGGCGAATCTCAGGAAGCATGGAGGTTTTAAAGGATGCAGTGTCTTGACAGCTAACAACTGATGCAGGTAGTTTGTTCCATGCTTCAGCAACTCTGAGTGTGAAAAAATGTTTCCGAAAGTCATGGGAGCTGTGCTGTTTTCTGACTTTGTTGGCATGCCCACATGTGTGAGACACATGGAAGTCAAAAGGGTACTCAGGGTTGTTGTTGGCAAGATGGTTAATAATTTTCATGCCCAGGGAAGCAAAGCGTTCAGAGTATGGTAGATGCCTGATGGAGGGTATTCGCTTGGTTGCACGACTCTGAACAGTTTCCAGGGGGTCAATGTTCTGAGTAAGATAGGGGTTCCAGATTGATGATGCAAATTCTAAGTGTGGCCTCACCATAGCTATATACAGCTTTAAATAGATAGCTGGAGAGCGGCTGACAAAGGTCTTGCTGAGTGATGCTAAGACACCCTCGGCCTTCTTGACAATTTTAGAGACGTGCTTTGTCCAACGCAAATCGCTGCTGACAGTAATGCCCAGGTCGCGTTCACGAGAAGACTTCTTGGTATTAGTGTTGTGGCGGGAGTATGTGGACGCTGGGTTTTTACTCCCAAAATGCATGGTGGTTTTACTCCCAAAATGCATTTCGTCCGAGACTATATGATTACCAAACGAACATCTTAACCACTACGCAATGATTGTGTCCAATTATAAGAAAATAAAATGAATTGCCATTATGGACAGTAATCCATATGTGTTTGGTTGTAGTAATATTGTATATGTGTGTGAATACGTACATCTGCATCCGTATTGATAGTATGAAAGCCTGATTCTTTCTTGTATTACATACATATACACCAGGCCAGAACACAAAAGAAACAAGCTTCCACTGTCACTGCCTCCGTGTACCAACATTCACAATTCTCTCATTTTCTCTCATAGAAAACAACAGCAATGCTAGTTAATATATGATATATTAAATTTATAATGAACTCTAACAGTCATAACAGGACTTGCTTGACTCACACATCTTTCTACAACGGATCAGAGCAACCGACAAACAAATCATTGATGTTGTCATATAGGCTTTTATATATATATATATATATATGTGTGTGTGTGTGTGTGTGTATATATATATATATATGTATCTATAGATAAATCTATCTATCTATAGATATATGTATCTACATATATATCTATCTGTATATATATATAGATAGATACATACACATACACACACACACACACACACACACACACACACACACACACACACACACACACACACACACATATATATATATATATATATATATATGATGTATGTGAACGTTTCAGTATGTTTACACAAAAAGAAAAACTATAGAATGCACACACAAACGAACCATAACATATGCGTGTGCGTGTGTGTGTGTGTGTGTGTGTGTGTGTGTGTGTGTGCGTGCATGTGCGGACGCGTGTGTGCGTTTGCGTTTGTGTGTGTGTACGTCTGTATGTGTATGTGCATGTGTGTATGCATCTATTATGTATATGTGTGGTGCATATGATTTAATGTTGTAGAAAAAAAAAATTCATGTTAAGCTTTTCTTTATGTGTGATAGAAATAAACAATTTATGTTATATTGTGTGGAAAAACAAATTTCCACAACATTTATTTTTACATCACTTCGAGATGTTTATAATCATTTCGAATGTTTTATGGCTACATTACATTTTAGGGGGAGAGGAGTACAAAAAAAACAAAAAAAAAACAACAAGAAAAAAAACATGGACGACCGTATTTACGCTGGTTTCAATGAACAGATTTTTTTAAACATGCTGCAATGTCAAAAGCGGTGATCAAATTGATAAAATCGTCAGAACGTAGAATTCTCTGATTTGCAGTAATTATTTTGGTTTTATGCATTCTTGTGTTCAAATTTCGCTGAGGTCAAATTTATCTTTCATCCTTTCGAGATCGATAAGTCAATCAAGTATTGTGGTCTATTCTTCCTCTTTTTACCTTTTTCTTCTTGCTAGCTTTCTCTCGCTATCTCTCTGTGTCTCTCTCAATCTCCCTCACCATCCTTCGGGGGAACGCTTTCTCCATTCTGTCCACCGGGGCTGTGGGAAGATCAGCACGTGGGACCCCATTTGCTCACCATACAGAGAGATGGGGAGGGCGAGAGTGATGGAGGCGATAACAGTGGGAGTTCGGCTCTTCTACGTTCGGACCATATCCTTGTAGTTCTGTTTAATGTAGCTGTGTAGGGCAGAAGTATCTATGTATTTATATATGATCTATCATTTTCAGTGGTTTCGGTGGTGACATATGCTGTCACATTTACAAATTATTTATCTTAGGCTTTCTGCTCTAAGATCAAAGTGTAATGTTTTACTATTAAATGATTACACATGTCATCTTCATCATATTTCCGGTACACAGAAATTGGTTGTATCCGTCTTAAGGCTCTATTTGTTATAAATGTCTGAAGCACGCCACATATGACGACGGCGCCCCATCAATTCTTTCAGGGTTCATACATACATGTATATAGTGTTTATATAAAACTGTTATGAATGATCGAAGGACTTGGGTGATTTGGAATTATCTCTATAGACTGGGAAATTGGCCAGTAGACTTTCTAAGCTATTATTCATAGCGATCGACTGTTATTACGATTAATTTCTCCGTTTGGAATTCTCAGATTTTCAGTCATATATATATATATATATATATGTGTGTGTGTGTGTGTGTGTGTGTGTGTGTGTGTGTGTATATATGGAGAGGGAAAGAGAGAGGAGAGAGAGAGAGAGAGCATTTAATTCCCTCTTACCCTTAATTCTGATTTAAAATCCTATTGAATCCTCCATTCATTTAAAATTCTGCAATAAAGATAAAGTGGTTACTAAGCATATCTTTTTATCTGTGTAATCATTCTAAAACTCAGCTCACACTTTTACTCACATCTTCACTAAACACCAGCTTCAAAACTATCAATAACAGTCAATGAATACTGGATCCTTTGCTTAAGTAACATGTCAATGTTTGCTTCTGCGAGTACAAGTGTACATATTATATAGAGCAAACCCTGAGAACTACTGCAAAGTGTTCCATCTAAGGTGTCAATACATGTCTTGAATCTTGAAGTGTCAGAGAGATAAACAGAACATGTATTGAGAAAATAAAAGGTGGAGTAGGGGTAATGAGGAGAGGAAGGAGGTGAAGGAGGAGGGGAGGAGTAAAGGGAGGGGGAGAAGGAGGAGGAGGAGATGTTGTTATGATAAAGCAGACTACACTGTGTATCAAGGGAATTATAGTTCATGTTCCTTTATTATGATGTCGTTGAATTGTTTGTGTTAGTATTAGTTTTCTTACTTCTGTGTTTCGTGGTTTTCTGCAGAAGAAACACGCTGATGGTGAAGAAGAAAAGATTGAATAAATGGAAAGATGGAGAAACACGTAACGATGACGGCAATGGAGATGACTGACTACAATGACGATGACAATGACGACAGTGAGTAAATCCTTCGTTTTAATGTCACATATAACTTCCGGTAATTTCCGTGAGTGAAAGTGAAAATTAAAAATTAAAAAAAAACAAAACAAACATTTCTAAACGTTTTTTAATTTTAAATATTTCTAAATATCTGGCGATGGGCTTACGACCTGTCCTAGGAGGCGTAGGATGTACGCACAAAGGGAGCATTTCTAAACATAATTGTAATATCTAAACCAGTCATGGGCAACCTGCAGCCCGCGGCCCGCGGAGCTTTCTGAATGGCTCGCCTAGGTCACCTAAGTAAAATCTTTCTGATTTTTTTACCTTAACGTTTCAGTCATAATTTATCTTTCTATCATTTTTACGATCGAGGAAAACAACGTGTACGAATTCTGAAGAAACAAATCAAAACAACCTGAGTTACCACTCTTTTTTTTAAAGATGTGAGCACGAATGTAAATTAGCGCTTGCGGCCCGCCTGATGATGAACCATATCTCATGTGGTCCGCTTCTCGAAAAAGGTTGCCCATGCCTGATCTACACATTTTGAAAATATATTTCTGCAAAATATTGTATTTTTAAGAAAGTTATGGGGAAAACAAATTCCTTGTCATATGGATAGAAAGATGATACAAGTACAGTGTTCTTACGATTACTTGTTGCCTCAATAAAACACTCTAACATTATATCAGTGTCAGGGTAATTTCATTTCAAAGATGAGGCTGAGAAGATCTTGAAATGTTAATGGACTTCTGACCATTATTTCCGAAACTAAATCATAAATGATGAATATGGAAATACAAAGAAAGAATATTTTGAAAAATTCCCTAATACAAAAGATTGAGCTCGAGTATGGTTGAGCCTTCATTACAAACACACACACACACAGACACATACACACACACACATACACACTACACACACATATACCACACACACATATACCACACACACACAAACCACACACATACACACACATACCACACACACACACACACATATACCACACACACACACCACACACACACACACATACCACACACACACACACCATACACACATACCACACACACACACCACACACACATATACCACACACATACCACACACACGCACACACACACCACACACACACACACAATACCACACACACACATACACACACAAATATATACATATACATATAAATATATATATATACACACATACAGGGTGCCCCAAAAATGTATACATACTTCCACAGCATTCTAATAAAAGTGTGTATACACTCTTTGGGACACCCTGTGTGTATATATATATATATATATATATATATATATATATGTATGTAAAAGGTAAACAGAAATAACAACACAATCGGTACAGTATATGGAAGGTATATATATTAGGTTAACGCTTGATACAGCAGGAAGAGGGTCTTAACGTTTCGGACGCTAGTCCTTCATCAGAAGAAAGAATGAGAAATGAAATAGATTAAGGGGACGGGCGGGATGGAATTGGAAAAAATGTCTTTAGATAAAAATAATAGGTCCATTCATGTTGACATCTCTTGCAAAACTGTTGGTGCTGGCGTTTTGTGTATGATTTGTTTTTTTAGAAAAGTGGATGATGGAACAAAGAAAGTGTGGTAAGAAACCAGGTGGACCATAACGCGACCAGTTCGGATATAGTTGTCGAAACGGCCGGAGCTCAGCCGTCGGGGTCCTGACTCTTTTCCTATATACATATATATATATATATATATATATATATATATATATATATATATATAGAAGTGGTTACACAACAGTTAGTTCACCATACCGAGAACAATTGTTTCACCTTAGCGGATCCTCAGCTCGTAATGTCCATTACGAGCTGAGGATGTCCATTACGAGCTGAGGATCCGCTAAGGTGAACCAATTGTTCTCGGTATGGTGAACTAACTGTTGTGTAACCACTTCTACCTAACTCGTCCCATGGACTGAGTGCTTATCACTACGGATACCTTCCAATGTTCTACCACTATATATATATATATATATATGTGTGTGTGTGTGTGTGTGTGTGCGCGCGCGTGTGTGTGTAGACTAATGTATTTAAGTTATATACTAAGAAAAGACTAATTAGTATTAGTATTAGTTATTTTTAGATATTGAAGTCAAAGAATTAGAAAAGCCGAATCAAGATAATTAAATAAATGTTGATGAAACTGACAGGAAAACAACACACAGCAGTATACGATAAAATTAGAATAGATTAGACTAATATAAACATAGAAACCCGATGCCAGAAATAAGATTAGAGGTATAAATAGAATGGTCTCTAGTGACTTAGTAGAGTCGTTAGAACGTTGGATAGAATACTTTGCAGTTTCGACTATCATGCTTTCTCAGTTGAAATCCCGTCGAGGTAAACTTTACCTTCTGTCCTTTCCAGGTCGATAAAAAAAGTATAAACCTCGTACTGAGGTCAGTTTTTTCCTGTATACCTCTTTCACATTTTCTCCCCACTCTCTCTCTCTCGTACGAGGGAATGGGTTTTATCAGGTTTAAAATGCTCGTTGTATGTCAGTAGTTTGTGGGTGGGTTACCCGGGAGTATGACAAGCAATGTTGACCTCAGCGGGATCCGAATTCAGAACATAAAGAGCCAGAATATATACTTCAAAGCATTAGTTCAGATGCTTTATTGTTTCTGCCCTAATTTGTGGTTTCTGGTTTCTGGTTTCTGGTTTCTGATTTCTGATTTAGGCCAACAATTTTTGTGATGGGGAAGTCGATTAATTCGACCCCAGTTCATTACTGGTACTTTATTTTATCGACCCCGTAAGGATTAAAGGCAAAGCTAACCTCGGCAGGATTTGAACTCAGATCGTAAAGGGTCGTAACTCTATGCCTTAAAGCATGTCGTCTGACGCTCCACCGATACTGCCAATCCAACTAATATTGGTTTTTTATATAGGCACAAGGCCAGCAATTTTTGGGAGGGGAAAGTCGATTGAATCGACCCCAGTGCGTGACTGGTACTTTATTTTATCGACCCCGTAAAGATGAAAGGCTAAGTTAACCTCGACAGGATTTGAACTCAGATCACAAAGGGCCGTAACTCTATGCTGCAAAGCATGACGTCCCACCCTCTACCGATACTGCCAATCCACCAACTAATATCGAACATCCAATATCCATCACTTCTTAACCTATAGATCATATTAAATGCTGATACTACCCTGACAGTAATCCATCAACTTAACATGATAACCTTGATAATATTAACCCTGGTACGAAAATTCATTGCTTATTCATATAACATATGAACAAATACGATATAACATATATTGTATACCAACTCTACTGTTTATACAAATAGTAATATATCAATGTGTAGACAATTTCTTCTAAGCATTAATTATGATAGTTCGCCTGAACTCATCCAAAATAAAGTTTTTCATAGTATCTGTATATGTATGTATGTATGTATGTATGTATGTTTTCTCTTTCTCTTAATTTTGAGTATATTTTTTTGACCGGCCACCTTCCTGGTGGCAAGGTTGTAAAAGAAAAGAAATTGTCATCCCTTGAATCGCAAGAATGTTTTGCAAATTTTGAAGGTGCCAGCTATCGCAGCCATTTGTAGACTATGAATTAGGGAGCTGCGCTTTTTGTCCGCAAATCCAAGTTCAGTCATACTTTGGTCCAAGCGGGTTGGTATATAACCCGTAGCACCAATAATGATGGGTATGAAGCTAAAGGTGTATCTTGGATACTGGATTTGTAAACTCCTCATCAATGGTCCGTAGATGTCCTCCTTCTCCTGTATTTTTCTGACAACGTTTACATCAAGTGGGCAGCTGATCTCCACAACAGAACACGTTTTCAATGTGTGGTCCCAAACTACAATATCAGGCCGGTTGTGCTTTAATCTGGTGGCAGTTTTTATTTTCAGGTTCCACCAGTATTCCTTAGTGCCATCTGTCTCAATATATTCTTCCTCGTTTGTTGTTAATTTTGTTTTCCGAAGTGCGTTCCAGATGGTTCTAGCTATCCCATCGTGTCTCATGGGGAGGTAGTAGCGAGATGACATTCTTTCGCAGCTGGCAACAATGTGGCTTACATCCTCGATCTTTGTTTTACATAGCCTACATTTATTGTCAGCTGCTGGCCCTCCTCTTTTGTGCAGCAGATATTTGGTAGGGAGTTCTTGTTCCTGTATTGCATAGAGATATCCCTCAAGGTGTGATGTCATAAACTTGTCGGAACTCCATGCCAGGCTTTTTGAGTGGTTTATCCCCTCTATGGTCTGTGTTTTACGCCTCAAGTATCCATGCACAACTTTTTCTGTAAATTGGTCAATTTTTTTTTCTTGTTTGAACATTGAATAGGATCTTCCGATTTCTCTGGGTGAGAGATTTATATCGGGCTTTATTCCATATCTCTCCTCCAGATCAGTCGCTATTCTAATGATATTTCTTTTTTCATGGTCATAAACCTGGGCAAGATGGTTGCCAACCTTTTTCCTCTGTTGAAGGTGTTGCTTCAGTGTCACTATCCGGGTCTCATATGTTGTTAATATTGATTTTAGACCCCGGCCACCTTCCTTGCGTGAGAAGTATAGCCTATCCACATCACCATTGATGTTAAAGTTCCCAGTAACACTGAGAAGTTTTCGAGTTCTAACATCCATCTCACTTAGTTCTTGCAATGACCAGTTCAGTAGGCCAAATGTTGGCGTTAGAATTGGCACAGCATAAGTATTGTGGGCAATGTATTTGTTGTATGCTGACAGTTCTGATGACCATATTTTCTTTACTCTTCTGAGGTATT
>OZ024749.1:33801635-33809135 GCA_964016885.1 Eledone cirrhosa | reverse complement strand
AAAATGAATTCATATATTTAATAGAAAGCCGTTGAGGTTTGTATATAGTTTTAGGGACACCCTGTATATATATATACAGAAACAAAATGGCGTAGGACAGAAGAAAGGAAAGGCACAGAAACAAAGATAGGAATCCCCAGTCACTGAAGAGGTCACAGAGTGTGTGACGAAAGGACTATGACTATATATAAACAACTATCTGGTTGTGGAACCAACCAACCAACCAGAAATTTATAATTTATAAGTTTGTAGATTTGTAGATTTATAAATTTATAAATATATAATACATTGAAGTGAAAGCAACTGGTGCGTGTGTTTCTTATTGGCAACATGACCCTCCCAAAGTATAACAATATCGGTTTCAACACACGATTTCAGATAAAGAATCTTGCTAAACAAATTCAGAAACGAAATATATATATATATATATTGGAAAATGTGAGAAATCCTTGGAACAGTTAGGTATATATATATATATGCACACACACACATATATATACGTGTGTGTATGTGTGTGTGTCTGACTGTGTGTCCGTGTCCACACATGTGTGTATGTTTGTGTACCTGATTTTCTATACTTGTATATTATCCTGTGTGCTGATGATAGACAACTTTATATATAAAACTAGCTTTTATCAAAACATGTTTTCCATTTTCCATTAAAGCCAGCAAAATAACAATTTACCCGATGTTGCCTTTATATATATATATATATATATGGAAACACGACGCAATTGTATTTGTTATGCAAGAGATAAATATGAGATATTTACATATTCTAGTTGTGTGCTATTCATAACAGCTAGTTATACTAGCTACAGGTTATGAAATGGTTAATATAGATCCATTTATTATATCTACAGTGGTGAATTCTTCTTTTCCTATCCATTCTCATATATAGATGGTAAGAAATTTCCAGTTTTGTCATGCTCGTGTTTTAAAACTTTCCAAAGTGTGTTGGAATGTATTGTTCTCTTATTGTTTGTTGATATTAATTAGGTAATATGTAAATTCGCCAATTCGCATATATATATATATATATATATATATATATATATATATATATATATATATATATAAGCATATATGAATATATATTTATATATATATATATATATACATATATATATATATATATTTATATATATACGTATATATGTATATGTAGGTGCATATACATTCATACACAAATGTTTGTGTGTATATATATATATATAAGCATATATGAATATATATTTATATATATATATATATATAAATACATTAAATACATATATATATATATATATATATATCATCATCATCATCATCATCATCATCATCGTTTAACATCCATCTTCCCCGCTATATATATATATATATATATATATATATATATATATATATATATATATATATATATATATATATATATATATATAAATACATTAAATACATATATATATATATATATATATATATATATATATATCATCATCATCATCATCATCGTTTAACATCCATCTTCCCCGCTATATATATATATATATATATATATATATATATATATATTTATATATATATATATATATATGTGTGTGTGTGTGTGTGTGTGTGTATGTACATACATCTACATTCATACACAAATATATATATATATATATATAATCGTATATGTTTACATAATTATGAATGGCACGCGAAAAATATAACAAGGTAGGTAGAGTAAAATAAATAGGCATATTCTATATATTCCTTCATTACATAATACATATATACTCCGTGTTGTCAATAAGAATGGCAATAACGTTGAATGTATTGGAAATCTGGTGTCCAGATTTGGTTATGTCATACATAGCATGATTACTGGATGGATGAAGAATCTTACAACCAGCGACATTTACGTTTTGATAAATCAATTTTCTGCATTGGCGAAACTCTATCGTTTATGTTGATTACTGGCACGTGGAAATGTTTAATACTTGGATAATTTATTTCTAGGATATAATTATGTTTCTACCTTTGGCACAAGGCCAGCAAATACCCCAGTACGTTACTGGTACTTTATTTTATCGACCCCCGTAAAGATGAAAGGCAAAATTAACCTCGGTGAGATTTGAACTCAGATCATAAAGAGACGTAACTCTATACTGCAGCAAAGCATGGCGTCTTACCCTCTACCGATACTGCCAATCCACCGCCCGTCTAGGATACAGTAATAGAAAAATATTTACAACCGACATATAGGGTTATATGTATGAGTCTAAAGTCTAAAGTTTATCTTAAGCCAGAAGGCTCATTTGGCCAGTGCTTATCCCGGTTTCATGGCGTGAAGCGACTGAGAGTACAATACTTCCCCTTGGACAGGATGCCAGTCCATCGCAAGGTTAAACCCCCAGCTATTGCTGGTACTCATTTTCAGCTGAGTATACTGGAGCAACGTTAAATGAAGTGTTTTGTTGAAGCACACAACACGCAACCCAGGAATCGAACCCACGGCATTATGATCGCAAGTCCAACACCCTTACCACTAGGCTACGTGCCTCCACATATGTATGGGTAACGTTAGTGAAATAACTGTTTCCAGGGTCAAATGTACATAGAACTATAGAAATGCCTACATACTGTACAAATGAATTTCACGAATAACTAAATATAGATTAATGTATAAATAACTTTTAAAATTACATTAAATTCATTATATGTATCTAAATGATGTTGATTATAATCACATTCTTAATTTAATGAGTAACGTTTGATTTTTAATATCGAGCACTTTCAAAGTATATAGATTTTAAACGGAGAAAGGCGGTATTTGAACTTTCACGAATTTTTGGCTGGAGAAATGAGGCAAAATGGGGTGATTTTACATAATGAAAGCTATACCAATTTTCACAATAGAAGACATCTGTCAGAACCCCAAAGTGGGTAAGAGATAGTTCTGTTAGTGCCTCTGTTGATGTAATAGATGCGTATATGAAAGTATCTGCAATGTTTATGTATAAAAAATTGTATATAAGTCACTCTGTGATCATGTGGAAACGCCAAAATTAGTATTTCATCTTAAGTACGTATGTGTATGTACGATTCATTTTTATTTCATTAAAGTTACGCACTTAGAGTAACAAAAAGGTGATAATTTCAGTGACCACTTACGAATTAATTCATTAGAATTAACATGTTAGAATTAGCATAATAGGATAACATGAATATAAATGGTGAGCAGCACTTGATTCGTTGTGAACATTGAACTCAACAACACAGCTAAACTCTTTTCTCACTTCCGATCAGAATTAATCACACAATATGTGTAATAAGAGAAAGTGAAAATAAGCAGAAAATGACTGCGACATGGATTCGGTAGATTTCCTAACCTAATGTACACTTATTCCTATTGTTTACTTTTGTTTATTTAAGAACTTAATATGAAACCCAATAAGCTCAACACATACTGAGAGTACAAGTTAAATGAAACGAACAACACTAATTGAGACACAATGCTAAAAACAAACAAAGAAATATGAAAAAAAAAACTATCAGCAAAACAAGAGGTGATCCGATAACAGAACCAAGAAAGGTAATCATAACGAGTGAGATATGAACTAAACTATATTTATGAGATGACACCAAATGTGGTTACATAATTGTTTCTACTTTAGGCACAAGGCCAGCAATTACCCAGTGCATTACTGGTACTTTATTTTATCGACCCCGTAAGGATGAAAGGCAAAGTCAACCTCGGCGGGATTTGAACTCAGATCGTAAAGGGACGTAACTATGCTGGAAAGCATGGCGTCCAACCCTCTACCGATACTGCCAATCAATGCACTGTTAAAATAATTTGCACGTGTTCGTTGAAATTAAGCAGGGGCCTTGGAGACCTGATGGCTTACATTATATACAATATAAGCTAACTATGATTAGATTGTGGGTTCTTCTTCAAAGTAGATAGCCATAATTATACGCTTCATTTGCGACCAGCAAGCTTGCTTCATGTATTCAAAAATAATATTCTGATTATCATAATTATTATTGTAATCACTATCATCCTTATCATCTGTATCATAACCATCATTATCACCTTAATTACCATCATCATCATAATGATCATAGTGATCATCATCATCATTATCATTATTATTGTTATTATTATTATTCTGTATGTTTTCGGTAGCTACTTTTGTCATCTCAGATCAATTTCTTCGCGATAACAATTAGAATGTGCACACACACACACATACACACACACACACCGTATATATATTTGTATGAATATATGTATGTATGTATGTATGTATGTATGTATGTATGTATGTATGTATGTATGTATGTATGTATGTATGTATGTATGTCAAAGGGCAAAGGAGCTCTTAAGAGTCAATGGCCATCCAAAATCACCGGGAGAGATGACCCCTTAGTCTTTGTCAAGGTAGAATTCTAGGAGAAGGAAAACTCTGATATAATACCTGCAACTCTGATGGTATCCAATGATGTTGACTTGTTCTTCTCTTTGGTGAATATCATCCTGGTTAAGAGAGTGGGACTGGCTTTGTGCAGTGCCTTTGCTCACTATAAAAGCTTCACGGCACAGGCATTTTTTTATATCTGGAGATCTCTCTGCACTTGTCATCACATGGTATCATGGGCCCAGCACTATGTGTCAATATTTGTCACAAGTGTAGTGTTTGTACCAGAGTTTTCAAGTCGCTGGCTGGACTAAAAAGCATACTTGTTCAGTGCATTGGTAGGGGTTCTCCTACATGGATATAAAGTAGTGGCCGTACTCGAAAACGAGTTGGCAGCCACCATGTATGTATGTATGTATGTTCTTCTGGTTTTATAATTTCACAAAGTTTTACCAATAGAGAGAGAGTCGGTTTCTAACATAGACACAAGACTCTTTCATTGGTTGTGTAAATACACAACATCAACTAGGTAGATTATGTACGGTGGATTGGCAGTATCGGTAGAGAGTCGGACACCATGCTTTGAAGCACAGAGTTACGTCCCGTTATGATCTTAGTTCAAATCCCGCCGAGGTTAACTTTGCCTTTCATCCCTACGGGGTCGATAAAATAAAGTACCAGTAATGCACTGGGTAATTGCTGGCCTTGTGCCAAAAAGTAGAAACAACTATGTATGCATGCATGCATGTGTAGATATGGATGTTATTGTATGTGTGGATGTGTATGTTTTGAGTTTTTTTGTGTGCATGTGTATATGCTTTGCATCTGTACATGTGTATATGCAGTTATTAGATGCAAAATCTTTGGAATGTTTTACATATTTTTACTGTTCCATTAATGGATTGTACTTGTAATTTCCTAACTAGTTGTGTTCTTTCTGTTCCTGTGAAGCCTAGCTTCTCAAGATTTGTATTGAGGCAGTTACTAACATATCCCAGTGCCCCAATAATCACAGGCATAAATCTGAAGGTGTAATCAGGGTGGAGTATCTGCAGATTTATCATCAGTTCTGCATAGATATTTTCCTTTTCGCTAATATTTGATATTATATTGGCATCTGCTGAGCAATGAGAGTGAAACAAAGATCAGGTGATACATACATAGACAGATCCTTGAATCAGGCGCGAATCAAAGCATCTACATTCATATTTCTTTGTGTATAAAACATATTGACAATTGCGTGAGTCTGTGTCTGAGTATGTGGGTGAGAGAGAGAGAGAGAGAGAGGGAGAGAGAGAGAGTGTGTGTGTGTGTGTGTGTGTGTCTGTGCATATACCCGTTTGTGAGAGAGTGTGCATCCGCGCATGTGTATGTATGCGTGTGTGTGCGCGTGTGTATATGTATACGTGTGTATGTGTGCGTGTGTTTTAAGGAATCTCTATCGTTCGCCTTGGATAGTTACAATGTTAAAATGTCTGTTGAGTTGACAACCCAGTTAATAGATGCTTTTACTTTGACGTCTAGCTGAAGAAGTAGACAATTGGTTGCTTGGTCAAATACATCAGACAATGTAAAAGAACACTAACCATTACCGTTGGTTAGTTTGGTGATTAAAACCTATTTCCCTTGGCCAGTCAATTTGGACTTCAACCAAATCACGATGTACAATGTTTATGTGGAAATGTCGAAATAAAATATGCAATTATGCTGTTAGTTGATGGATTGCAGACACTGAAATAAGAGAGCTGATTGTTCATTATACGACCATAAACAATAATGTTCATTCTTACACGATATAATAGCTACATGACCAATTTTCAACTGATATATTATTATTGTTGAACAGCAATCGCCGCGTAATGGCTTGGAATTAATGAGTATAATTGTTAATTTCTAGAAACCTTAATTATTATGTATTCGTCCATATTTATTTATCATTAATCTAATGGAAAGTTAGCTCTCCATTAGAGGTTGAAAGTAAAACTAGAATTCCTACAGAATTTTCTGTGTTTTCGTTAGATATTTACAAAATCCATTAATTTTTAATGTGAGCTCTACTTCTTAATGTTTTCATTCTTTTATCTTACAGTCTGTCTTAAACCAGAAGGCTCGTTATGTTGGTACTTATACCGGTTTCATAGCGTGAAGCGACTGAGAATATAAGACTTTCCCCCTGGACAGGACGCCAGTTCATCACAAGGTTAAACCCTCAGCTATTCCTGGTACTCATTTTCAACTGAATATACTGGAACAACGTAAAATGAAGTGTTTCGGTCAAGAACATAACACGCAACCCAGCCCAGGAATCGAACCCACGACATTATGATCATAAGTCCAAATCCAGAGCCACATGCCTCCGCATTCATTTGTTTCAGTTATTATATTCCAGGCATGCTGAGGCACCGACCTGATCAGATTAGTCGTTAATAATGTCAATTCCAGTATTTTGTGCCTGTGTGTGTTTTTCTTTTTATGATTTAACTTTATGTGAGATACTTATTTTATCGATCTTGTTTTATCGGCGAGCTAGGTACGGGCCATAAACAAATAGTACACTTAGAAAACTAACAATTCATCAAAATGATTTAGTTTATAAGAAAAATACAAAGCTTCATCATTGGTCTTAATATCAGTTTAAACTCACTCTGTCCACTTCTAAGAGTTTATATGTTCAACTGCTATTTTATAGTTAAATAGGCGTTGTAGCAGCTTTCAATAAGCTAACATAATTTCAAATAAATAAACGAATGGATAAATAAAACAGAATTAAAAAGAAATGCCTGGACAATTTCTGGCTGGGGAATATTCGCTTTATATAAGAAAATATGAAAAGACTGTTTTGGTTACTATTTCTAAAGAGACGTCTGCGTTACACATATGTTAAAGAACGGTCTAAAGAAATTATCTTTTAGAATTTCTATACCAACGTCATGAACGTATGTTTGAATATATGTTGAAGGACAGACCACACATACACACCCTCCCACATACACGCACTCACACACAGACACAGACACACACACACACGCACAAGCGCACACACATGCGTATGCATGAAATATATTTTTGAAACCGATATTGTTATGCTTTGGGAGGGTCATGTTGCCAATAAGAA
>OZ024749.1:33774135-33784135 GCA_964016885.1 Eledone cirrhosa | reverse complement strand
GTATGTGTTTACGTACATGTCTGCCTTTGTGTTTATATTTCTTAACCCTGTCGCTTCGACAAAAAGAGATCAATAAAATAAGTACCAGGCTTAAAAAAAAAGAAAAAGAAAAGAAAAGAAAACAGGCCTTAGCTCAACTTCCTCGACTCAAGTTTAATGACTGAAATAATCGGTAGAGGAATGAAGGAAATTAACATAATTGAGACGTGACATTATTGATTACATAACCTTGAATATAAAGTCTTTATAAAGATTTGTGGTGGAGACGTGACATTATTTCTCATATAACCTTGAGTATGATGTCTTTATAAAAATTTGTGGTGGAGACGTGACATTATTTCTCATATAACCTTGAGTATAATGTCTTTATAATAAAAATGTGGTGGAGACGTGACATTATTAATCATATAAGCTTAAGTATAAAGTCTTTATAAAAATTTAAACGTATCCCGTGGAGACGAGGCCGTACCAATTATATTCATCGTACAGTCACAACTTGTGGATATTGTATTACAGTTTAAACCATTTAAAACAACATTTTCTTCCAGGATTTATTTATTTAAAATTCTAGTATTTTCATATAAATTGCTTAGAGACGTAAAACATGTGCAATCTAATGATGACCATGTAAATTTTAAATTATATATATATATATATATATATACGTCTGTGTGTGTGGATGTGTGTGGATGTGTGGTTGTGTGTGTGTGTTAACATTCTCCAATTCCCAGTAGAACTACAGAGCCACAGCCACAATACACTTGTTGAAAATATCACCCAATCTTTTATTTTAAACTATAATTCGACTCTGATTTTGTGTATCCTTTTCCTCAGTTTACATAAAGCAATACCAAAAAATGAGATTGTTAACTCCTTTTGTTCCATGGTAGTAGAACATGAATACGTTTTAATACAAATTCATTACAGTTCTCTATGTATTAGTAGCCCTGTTTACCAATAATTGTTTCTACTTTAGGCACAAGGCCAGCAATTACCCAGTGTATTACTGGTACTTTATTTTATCGACCCCGTAAGGATGAAAGGCAAAGTCAACCTCGGCAGGATTTGAACTCAGATCGTAAAGGGACGTAACTATACTGGAAAGCATGGCGTCCGACCCTCCACCGATACTGCCAATCCATCGCCCTGTTTACCAATAATATCGGGAATAGCGTTGAAAGTATTGAGGTTTTTGGTGTCCAGTATTACTGGATATATGAACACTGATACAAACTGGAAAATTTGCCTATTGGTAAATAAATCGTTAGCATAAGAGAACACATATATATTCTGTTGATTACAGATACGTCGAAGTGATTAAAGATTAGAATGTTATTTTAATGATATATTACTAGGATATAATTACATAAATATTCAGCATAGATTTACAAATGTCATACAGAATTAAATGTATAACTTTGGAGATATAACGGTTTGTATGGAGAAATGTTGGCTTAGAACCCAGGACCTTGTTAATCGTAATCGAATTTCTTGATGTTGCGATATGACTAAGATAGGAAATGCATTGTGTATTTTGTTGTGTATAGAATTTAAAGTGTTGCAGACAGATATATACATACACAGGCACACAGACACCAAGACAGACCCCCTCCCCCCCACACACACATGTGTATATATATATATATATATATATATATATATATATATAACGAAGGAAATGTGGTAAGGAACCAGGTGGACCATAACGCACCAAAGTACTCAATACTTAGGGTAGTAGAGTGGGTAATAGGAACGAGGTCCAGAATTAGCCGTCGAAGCGGCTTCAGCTCAGCCGTCGGGGTCCTACTCGTTCTTATATATATATATATATATATATATATATATATATATATATATATATATATATATATATTATATATATATATATATACAGGGTGTCCACCCCAGAATGTATACACACTTCAACAGCATTTTAATCAAAGTTTGTACGAACATACATATTTTATATATATATATATATATATATATATATATATATATATATATATATATATATATATATATATATATATATATATATATATATATATATATATATATAAACATGCAATCACAGGTTATAGCACTTTCATATTATAACAGTGTTATAATACTTTAATATAAGTGGTATAAAACACTGTTATAAAAGTGTTTTTAAATAATTCCTAAATGGAGAAACTGATTCTTCAATAATGTAATTGTATTACATACACCATATAGTGTTTCACTCTCAAGTTACTTGTTAAATATATATATAACTCTTTAGATATTTACTACTATTGGAATACTATTGTTAATTTCAAACTCTTTAGTACTGCGGCCATGCTGGGGTACCGCACTAAAGGGGAATAATCGATCACATCGCTCTTAGTTTTTATGTTTTTAAGTCTAATACTTACTTTCCATCTATCTCTTTTGACGAACCGTTAATTTGTGCACAGAACCTCACATATAAATATATATGTATAGGAAAAGCTTACATGCAATTTCCGTTCACCTAATTTCACACACAAATTTCACTTTAATTTCACATCCTTAGGTTAGTCTAGAAGACGCTTGACCAAATAAGTGTTCAATCTCGAAACCATATGGTTTTGTACACATACAATTTCATTCCACCAAATTTCACACAAAAGATATTAGTCATCCCGAGGCTCGACTAGAAGACACTTGACCAAAGTACTGTGAACTAAGACTAAACCCGATACCCCGTGATTTTGACGCCAACAACTTTAACTTCACTGGCATGCCAACGTTATTTGGAATTTATAACATAAATAAATAAAGTTTTGGAGAGGAAAAAAAATCAGAAACAAAAACAAGATGTCTGACGTTATACCGCTTCACATACTTCAGATGTGTATGGATATGAATAATGGAAGCAGCAATGGATGTGACAGGCTTCCTTCATATTTCACCTTTGCTATATTTCCCCCTTTTATACATAACCACATACGTCCGTCCACCGTCTACATGATATGAATAACTAAATATTCTACATTTCATGTTTGCATTCTTTCATTTTGTTGATATATTTCACTTAATATAATAAATCATCCACAAATGTATCAACTACCCATACACAAATATATGCGTGTGTATATATACAAATATATGAATATACACACACACACACATGTATATACATATATATATATATATATATGTATATGTAAATATACATATATACATATATATATATATATATATATATATATATATATATATATATATATATATATATATATATATATATATGCATGTATATATACATATACATATACACACACATATATATATATATATGTATGTATATATGTATATATATATATATATATACATACATTTACATATATATATATATATACTTACATTTACATACATATATATAACAAATATATGTATATATTCGCGGTTACATGCAATCACACATGCAAATAATTGATTAAAACTGAGGCATTCTCCATTCTTCAAAATTGAAATTTTCATTTTTAAAAAAGCCATCAAATGTGACATCTATTATAAGACTTAGAAACTTTTTTTAATAGAGTATTTTATTGAATTTAATAAGAATCATTATGAACATGCCATTGTTGAACTGAGCTGGATAAAATTGAAATTGTGAATATTATATAAATGTTACACTAGCATTGGCGCAGGCATGGCTGTGTGGTAAACGAGTTTGGTCCGCAACCTCGTGCTTTTTGTTTCAGTGCCACTGCATCGAGCCTTGGGAAAATATTTAAAACTATATCCTTAGGTTGACCAATGATTTGTAAATATAATTTAGTAGACTGGTAAACAGAAATCTGCATATTGGCTACATATTGCTACATATTGCTAAATACATACACGTTTTACACCAATTTCTTTCTCCTTCTCTTTCATCTCTCTGTCTCTCTCTCTCTTTCTCTCTCTCTCTCTCTCATATATACAGGGTGTCCCCCCAAAATGTGTACACACTTTGATTACCTGTACAGGCAATATTTTTAGAATGCTGTTGAAGCGTATATACATTTTTCGGTGACACCTTGTATATATGTGTGTACAAGCATGCAATACAAACATTTATATATAATCAATTGGATGTCCCTTCTACACACACACACAAATATATATATATATATATATATATATATATATATATATATATATATATATATAAGTTTATCCCGGGTTCAATAGGGGGGAACCACAGCTTCCCGGATGAAACAGTTCTAGTCCTGTAGAAACCATTTATATATATATATATATATATATATATATATATATATATATATATATATAAAACTTGTTGACGAAGTAAATTCCACTGTTCTATCTTCCACAGCCCAATCAACTTGCAGGCCCCTGCAAATGGATTTGTTGATTTCGGATTTACAGAAACCTAGTGGAGTTGTTATATAATACTATGTAATATGTCCACGATGGTCCAGGTAACAGTCAAACTTTTCCCTGAGTCGGTTTTTTCGTTGTTCTGGTCCTAGCGGCTCGCTTTTCGGTCGCTGGCTTCAATTTGCATAGCTGTCTAAACGTAATGTTATAACTCTAAGGCAACATTCCTTATTGAGTGCTTTTGGCTGCACTTCCCGACAGTATTCGTTAGCTTGCCCGCAACCAGAGCTTCGATTTTGCTGTACATTTTGCTGAACCTTCTTGTATATATACATATAAGTATATTGAGAAAGAGACAGAGTGGGAGAAAGTTATGAGTCTGTGAATGTATGTACGGTATTAAGAAATATTTTGATATGTATGCGTGATACGGCGAATAAAAAAAAAGACAGTCATAAATGTTTCTACTTTTGGCACAAGGCCAACAATTACCCTCCGTGCATAACTGGTACTTTATTTTATGGAACCCGTTAGGATGAAAGGCAAAGTTAATCTAGGCGCGATTTGAACTCAGATCATAAAGCGCCGTAACTCTATGCTGCAAAGCATGGCGTCCGACCTTCTGAGTAATACTGGGAGAAAGTAACAGAGAAAACACAGGTTCCTGATTCTTTTGATCACAGTTCATTTTGCTAAGCCTGCTGTCTCTGTAGGGATTTCCAAATTCAATCTTTGGTTTTTGTTCATAGAAAATTTCACAAGGACGACTGTAAGCTCTTCTTGCATATATACAGTGACATTGAGACATGAAATAATAACCCTGGCGAAGTTTTGCCAACAAGCTTAAATAAAAATTCGGCTGACAAGGCAAAATGATGTATTGATACACATCTAAAGGATTGTTGTACTTGGAAATATAAAGAGATCAATACAAAAGAATTATTATTATATTGATTGACTTCCTTTTTATTTTTCGTACAATAGGTAACACGCGCGCACACATCCACTCGTTTATATATATATATATATATATATATATATATAAGTATGCAAAAAGCAAACAAAAATAATTAGGCAAACAATATATTTGCTTTACGCTTGATATAGTAGGAAAAGAGTTTTAACGTTTCGGACGCTATATATATATATATATATATATATATATATATATATATATATATATATATATATATATATATCAAAAGTTTATACTCAGTTAGAAACTCAGAATAGTTCTTTACAATTAAAATAGCTCAAGGAAAACATTTTCCGAGCCTTATAATATAATTTAATATAATAAAGGCAAACCGTTTGTTCATAGTTAGTATCTTATTCACCCGAGCGGTTTAGGTCCCTTATGATTTGAACACATATATGTATATATCTGTGGTTATTTCTCTTTATTATATATATATATATATATATATATATATATATATATATATATATATATATATATATGTGTGTGTGTGTGTGTGTGTGTGTGTGTGTGTGTGTGTGTGTGTGTATGTAAAAGCCGAAATCGTTACGCGGCGGGGTCGGGTTTGTACCTTATTTTTAGTCACTTTGGTACTTTCCACGCATAGAGTACTACCCTGATTTGTATTTCTCCGGTCACGGCACCACAGACTTTCAATATATATATATATATATATATATATATATATATATATATATATATATATATATATATATATATATATATATATGTATATGTATATATATATATATATATATATATATATATATATATATATATATATATATAAAACACGAGAAGAAAGAAGAATACTGCGTGGTTGCACATGGGTTACATATGATAAAAATAGACCTTCGTCATATGTATATGTATATATATATATATATATATATATATATATATATATATATATATATATATATATATATATGTATATATATATATATATATGTATATATATATATATGTATATATATATATATGTACAAGTATAAACATACTTATGAAGAAGTCCAACCGATACCTGTTTTGCTCAACGAAGGAATTTAAAAAAATCAAATTATCAGAGCATAGTAACAATCAATATATTTGTGAAAAGTAAACAAGATAAGAAAAAAATCTTTACCTATTTACTCTGATATATATATATATATATATATATATATATATATATATATATATATATATATATATATATATATATATATATATATATATAGAGAGAGAGAGAGAGAGAGAGAGAGAGAGAGAGAGAGAAGATATAATATATATCTATATATACATATTGATTTAGGTGTCATAGAAACCCTGCATTTGGATTTTACCACCAGTTCCATTTGGTTTTTATCATTCATTTATTTTGTTTGACCTGTTTAGCTTGATTTGTTTTTTGGCTTAGGTGGTTAATACCTTCTTAACCACTTTTTCAGTTTGTATGGCGTTTTAACATTGTTTAGCTCTGGGTTCTTTTAACTATTGAGCGCTTGCCAGCGTTTCTACGATTTTGCGTTTCGTTTCGCTTTTTCTACCAGCCGAAATGTGATTCTCGCTGAATTATATTTATATATATATATATATAGGAACGAGTAGGACCCCGACGGCTGAGCTCAAGCCGTTTCGACGGCTAATTCTAAATGCGTCCAGAATGCGTCCAGAATTAGCCGTCGAAACGGCTTGAGCTCAGCCGTCGGGGTCCTACTCGTTCCTATTACCCACTCTACTACCCTAAGTATTGAGTACTTTGGTGCTTTATGGTCCACCTGGTTCCTTACCACATTTCCTTCGTTATATATATATATATATATATATATATATATATATATATATGTTATGGTCCACCTGGTTCCTTACCACATTTCGTTCGTTATATATATATATATATATATATATATATATATATAGAGGGAGAGAGAGAGAGAGAGAGAGAGAGAGAGAGAGAGAGAGAGAGAGAGAGAGAGAGAGAGAGAGAGAGAGAGAGAGAGAGAGAGAGAAATGAGCACACGTACATACATGTTTATATATATGGCAATATATATGTATGCATGTGTATTCGTGAGAAATTTAGTGAGTAAAAAAAAAAAAAAAAAAAGGCCATCCAATGAAGAAGTATAAAGATAAGGACAGAAACGGGCAGCAGAATGAAAGAGACCCAATTCTTTGGTCCTTAGTAGGTTTTGTTAAGCCTGCTTTTGCTGATTCTATATTTTACTCATGAAAAATTGATAAGAGCGACTGTAAGCTCTTCTATATATACACAATGACACTATGATATATAAGTAGCAACGCTGGCATAGTTTGGTCAACAAGCTTAAATAAAAACTCAGCTGACAAGGCAAAATGATGTATTGATACACATCTAAAGGATGCGATGTACTTGGAAATAGAAAGAGATCAATAAAAAGAAATTATTATTATATTGATTGATTTTTTTTTGTTTTTTTGTTCCATACACTTACAAAACACACTCAAACACATATATACAAACACATACATGCTTATATACACATACATGCTTATACAAACACATAAATATACAAATACATACATGCTTATATACACATACATGCTTATACAAACACATAAATATACAAATACATACATGCTTATATACACATACATGCTTATACAAACACATAAATATACAAAAACATACATGCTTATATACACATACATGCTTATACAAACACATAAATATACAAATACATACATGCTTATATACACATACATGCTTATATAAACACATACATATACAAATACATACATGCTTATATACACATACATGATTATATAAACACATACATATACAAGTACGTACATGCTTATATGCACATACATGCTTATATACACATACATGCTTATATAAACACATACATATACAAATAGATACATGCTTATATACACAAACATGCTTATATAAACACATACATATACAAATACATACATGCTTATATACACATACATGCTTATATAAACACATACATATACAAATACATACATGCTTATATACACATACATGCTTATATAAACACATACATATACAAAAACATACATGATTATATACACACATGCTTATATAAACACATACATATACAAATACATAAATATATAAATACATATATGCTTATACAAACAGATACATACATATACATACATGTTTATACAAACACATACATGTATATACAAACACACACATACACAAACACGCATATATAAACACATGCAAATTCACATACATACACAAACACGCATACACAAACACAAACACACACACAGAACACAACACACACGCAACACACAACACACGCACAACACAGACACACACAACACACACAACACACATACAACACGCACACGACTCACAAGCACATAGCACACACACACACAACACACTCAACACACACACACAACACACACAAACACACACACAACACACACAAACACATACACACACAACACACACACAACACACACAAACACACAACACATACACCACACACAACACAAACTTACACACAACACACACCACACACAACAGACCACACACCACACACACCACACACAACACACCACACCACACAACACACCACACACCACACACCACACACCACACACAACATGCACACCACACACACAACACACACCACACACCACTCAGAACACACCACACACAACGCACACACCACACACAACACACCACGCAAACCACACCACACCACAGACAACACACCACGCAAACCACACCACAACACACCACACACAACACACCACGCAAACCACACCACACACAACACACACACCACACACAACACACCACACACACCACACACAACACACCACAGACAACACACACACCACACACAACACACCACAGACAACACACACACCACACACACTACACCACACCACACCACACACAACACACCACACACACCACACACACCACACACAACACACCACAACACACCACACCACACACAACACACCACACAACATACATATTATATTGCTAGTATTCCTTGTCGTTTATTCATTAACTTCTCTCTTCACAAACAATTACCAACTCCTGAAATAAAATAAATGATTAGTGTTTTTTTCTATTTAGACTTTTGTTTGTTTAACTCTTATTTACTATGTATATATATATATATATATATATGTGTGTGTGTGTGTGTGTGTGTGTGTGTGTGTGTGTGTGTGTGTGTGTGTATACGTGTGTGTGCGTGTGTGTATATATAGATACATACATATATATATATATACATACATATGTATATATATACGGTATTAATAAATATATATACACACACACATATATATATATACATATATATATATGTGTGTGTGTGTGTGTATGTATATATGTATGTATGTATGTATGTATGAATATAGCCATGTATTTATGTATATATATGTGTATGTATATATATGTGAATATATATAACATCACTGATGAAGGACTAACTTTATTCATATATCTATATATATATATACACATATATATATATACATATATATATATGTACATACATGATACACACACACACACACACACACACACACACACACACACACACACACACACATATATATATATATATATATACACACACAGAGCTTGTCATTGCTGCTGTTCCTGTTGCTGTGCTGTATTATCTTGTTATTGTTGATATTGTTGTTGATATTGCT
>OZ024749.1:33766635-33771635 GCA_964016885.1 Eledone cirrhosa | reverse complement strand
CGGCTAAAAAAAGTCGTTGGGACACGTAAATAAAGGGGACGCTAGGGTAAACAAACAAAATGGTTTAAGCAACAGAAAGTGATGAAGATATATATATATATATATATATATATATATATATATATATATATATATATATATATATATATATATATATATATATCTGTTTCACTCACCTTCTTTCGCCCCCTCTGTCAGTTACACTTTCTCTCGACTGGCCTCTTCCTCGCACTTCCACTCACTCACTCTCTGCATCTCCCCTTCTCACTTCCTCCCGTTTGGCCTGTAGTGGGGTCCTTTCCTGCTCACACCTCACTCGCGTCGGACGGTCTGTTGTCTCTCGCTCATGAAATCCACACAGCTTAAGCTGATCGGACTCCCATGTGCTTGTTTTTTTCCTATCCTTGCGTTGCTATCCTTCTATGTTTGTTTACTTGTCTCGCTCGCTTTACGCGATTTATTTGTCCCAATAGCTTTATTTAGCTATTGCTCGCACCAACTGGAGGTATATGATTTTTAAAGCGATGAAATACCAATGAAGGTTGGAAAATCACTGATGAAGGACTATTTTTATCATATGTAACCCATGTGCAACCACGCAGTATTCATTCTTCTCATGTCTTATATATATATATATATATATATTTATTAAAATAACAGATTAAAGTTCAAGCAAAGAATCGCTGCTTTCACCCTTAACGGGATCTTCTGAAACTAAAAAAAATCAATCTGTGAACGCAGAAGTAAATATTTCAAAAAACGTTGCTCTACGGTTCTTATATATTTGATATATATTTATCCTTATCGAGCCCTCTTTGGATTTTGGTCTTCAAATTTATTATTATTACTATATATATAAATATATATATATATATATAGAGAGAGAGAATTAGTATATTTACCAACATATGCGTACAGATGTACACTAATGCTAGCAAATACATAAGTTATGTCATAGTACCTAGGTGGTTCAATGCAGGGGGATGCAGAACATATGAAAGACGTAAAATAAGAAAATTTTAAAAATTAAAAATTAACTTACTTACTAAAATTCTCGATGGTTACATTGCGTAACTATCTTTATCCCATTACAGAAACTAATTAGTTGGAGTGAAAATGTTAGTAAGTAAGTTAATCTTTAATTTTTAAAATTTTCTTATTTTACGTCTTTCATATAATTGTTCTGCACCCCCTGCATTGAACCACCTAGGTACTATGACATAACTTATGTATTTGCTAGCATTAGTGTACATCTGTACGCATATGTTGGTAAATATACTAATTCTCTATATTTATCTCCAAATTATTTATTTGTTGAGCAAACTTGCCAAATCCACTGCTAACTCATTGTAGTAATACCATCCCACGCCTACTGACTAGCCTCAGTGTCACGTGATTGATTCTTTAGAATCTGCCACTTGACCAGAGGCAGTGAACGTTTTCAGTGCTATGGAATTCAGTCCCCGCTAGCTGTTCCATCCACCGAATTATTTTTTTATGAGTCCCTAGTGTCCGCGCATTGCCTGGAGACTTAGCTGAGAATAGACTACCTGATGACGTAACGAATTCTCGATGGTTACATTGCGTAACTATCTTTATCCCATTACAGAAACAAATTAGTTGGAGTGAAAATTTTAGTAAGTAAGTTAATTTTTAATTTTTAAAATTTTCTTATTTTACGTCTTTCATATATACATATATATATATATATATATATATATATATATATATATATATATATATATATATATATATATATATGAAGGCGGCCGACCGAACTAGAAACTGCTAAATGTGTGGCCGCCTTCTTGTCTCTCTGCCTTTTCAGCCCCATGGATTATATTCCTTTGTTAGATTTCGAATACCTGATGATGTCACCAGATTCATTGAAATGTTCATAGTATAATAAACCTTTAAGGAATTACACCAGTACAGCCTCCTGTTATTTTATACTATATATATATATATATATATATATATATATATATATATATATATATATATATATATATATATATATATATATATATATATATATATATATATATATATATATATATATATATATATATATATATATATATATATATGTGTGTGTGTGAAGGCGCGTGGCTGAGTGGTAAGAGAATTGAACTCTCAATCGTGAGGTTGTGAGTTCGATTCCTGGACCGGGCGATGCGTTATGTCCTTGAGCAAGACACTTTATTTCACATTGCTCCTTCTACCTGGAGTTGCGACCGATAGATAGTATTAGCAATTGGAAAGACCAATGGAAACATTGTTCTCTCGGTCCGATTTGACGACTGTCATATATGTATATATATATATATATGTATATGTATATATATATGTATATATATATATATATATATATATATATATATGTATATATACATATGTATAAGACTCTCACACATACAAACACTCACACAACATATAAACATGTAAAAACTAAACACACTGACACACACACACAGACCATACATAGATATGCAAACGGTACATATTCACACAACATATATACATGCAAAACACACATATACACACACACACATACACACACATACAAAAACGCACACAACATATAGACATGCAAAAGACACACACACATACACACACGCACATATAGACATGTAAAAGGCTCACACATACACACATACACACATACACACACACATACACACACACATACACACCCATGCAAGCACGCACACAACATATAGACATGCAAAAAACTCACACACATACACACACATATACACAGCCATACAAACACTCACACAACATATAGCCATGTAAAAGGCTCATATATACACACACATACACACCCATACAAATAATCACACAACATATACACATGCAAAAGACTCACACACATACACACCCACATATACGCACCCATACAAACACTCACACGATATAGACATGCAAGACTCACACACATACATATACACAACCACAGAAACACTCACTCAACATATAGACATGCAAAAGGCTCACACTCACAATACATAGACATATAAAAGAAATACACACACTCACCTAGATTATAGACACACATGCACTCATGATATACACACACACATACACCCTCACATAACATATAGACATTCATGTTAAATGAGGGGAAACATACCACCTTTTAAGGGGGTTTGTATGAAGTAAAGTCTGATGCAGGGTGGTAACTTGGCAGAATCGTTAAGAAGGTCGGATAGAATGCTTTTTTGGTATTCGTTCTGGCTCTCTTCTCTCTGAGTTCAAAATCCATCGAGAACAACTTTGCCCTACATTTTCTCGAGGCAAATAAATAAAATAATTGTTTCTACGTTAGGCACAAGGTCAGCAATTACCCCAGTGCATTACTGGTACTTTATGTTATCGACCCCGCAAGGATGAAAGGCACAGTCAACCTCGGCGGGATTTGAACTCAGATCGTAAAGGGACGTAACTATGCTGGAAAGCATGGCGTCCGACCCTGTACCGATACTGCCAATCCACCACCAAATAAATAAAATAATAGTTGATGAGAAGTGATTTGGTGAAATGGTTAAAGAGATTTGGCAACATACTTGCGTGTGATATCTGATCAGGCTACATGCGTTCTGAGTTCAAACCTTCTTCCTGTCAGGAGTTGTGATCGGTAATTTGTATCAACAATGGGAAGACGAAAGGAAAGCAATGCTTCCTTTGTCGATGTGACAATGAGCTATTTTCCTTTCTAATGTTCAACAGCTCTAAGTATTGTGAGTTACAATATATGTCACCAATACATGATTATATATTATGGCTGTATCGCCTCCTTCGTATTATCTGATAATCGGATCATTTCCTTACGTGTGATGTAGACAAAGAAGAGAAAGGTTTGTTTTTTTCTCAATGACTGTTGTAAACACGGATCTCTTGACATCGAAAGAAAGAATCATAAATCTCTTCCTTTGCTCAGCTCAGAAACCTTAGACATTCACAGGTTAACTTTAAAAAAGACCAGGTAATCTCTCAATTAATAACTCGCTGCCATATACATACAAAGTGGTTTAAATAACAAAGTATTGAAATGAGAAATGTCAACCGAAAAAAATCCATTTATCAGGTACAACCCACAACAGTGCACACACAAACGTAAAGATACACACACACAAACGTAAAGGTACACACACACACACACACAAACACACACACACACACAAATATAAAGGTACACACACACACACACACACACACACACACACACAAATATAAAGGTACACACATGCACACAAACACACACAAACACACACAAACACACACGAATATAAAAGTACATACATGCACACAAACACAGACACGCACAAATACACACATAAACACACAAATGTAAAGGTACACACATATACACAAACACAGACGCACAAACACACACACTCACACACACACACACACACACTCACACAAACATATAGTGGTAGTGGTGTGGTGAGGGTGCATCGTGATATGCCATCTGCGTCCATCACTCTCCAGATCTGAACATAGCTGATTGTTTCCAGAAAGAGTGAGTACTGGACTGTCACGTTAATATTTATCGACGATAAAATGATGAAAGGCAAAGTTGAGCTCGGAGGGATTTAAACTCTGAATACTGATATAAACACTGCAAAACATTCTCTACGATGTACAAACTACGACTACGCCAATTCACCTCCATTTATATACAGGGTGGGCCAAAGCTCATGACTCACTTGATTATTTATAGATTATTTATAAATAAAAAAACCTGTAAGGTTTTTATTCAGAAATAAAAATATAAATTAAGAAACCTGCTAAGCATATTAAGAAATAAAATAATAAATTAAAACAATAACAATAAAATAAGCATGTTAAGAAATATAACTAACAAGAGAGTCATGAATTCTGGCCCACCCTGTAGATATATGCGTTAAAATACATACAACGCAAAATATATTTTAAGGGGTTTCAGTAGAGTATTATGTGATACATGCTAAACTCCGGTTTAAGAGAAAAAA
>OZ024749.1:33751635-33756635 GCA_964016885.1 Eledone cirrhosa | reverse complement strand
TACGCAAATATTGCCGCTGACATCAACATAAATAGACCTATAGATGTACACAAATATTACCGCTGACATCAACACGAATGGACCTATAAATGTATATAAATATTGCCGCTGACATCATCAACATAAACAGATCTACAGAAGTACAGAAGTAAATAATGCCACTGACGTCATCAATCTAAACAAATCTACAGTTGTACAGAACTATAAAATGCCAGTGACCGCATTAATTTAAACAGATCTACAGATGTAGACGAGTAATTATTGCCACTGACATCATCAACATAAACAGATCTACAGATGTAGACGTGTAATTGTTGCCACTGACATCACCAACATAAAGAGATCTACAGATCTACAGAACTAAATAATGCCACTGACATCATCAATATAAATAGAACTATCGTTGCACATAATGAAATAATGCCGCTGACGTCATCAATTTAAACAGATCTACAGATGTACAGATAATAATGCCAGTGACGTCATTAATTTAAATAGTACTACAGATATACACAACTATATATTGCCGCTTACATTATCAACATAAATCAAATTTCATCTATATATATAAAACTGTGGTTGTCTGTCTGTCTATCGATTTTTGGCACACATCTCCTCTTAGAATCTCTCACAGAATTGCACCGAAATTGCTATACTTGTACATTGAGCCCTAGCGAAGACATCGGAAAAAAAAAATTTCAAATTGACCCACCCTATGTGACGAAATCGAATATAATGTATCGATTTTTGAGCGTAAGTGATCAGTTATTTCCCTTTGTTCTGTTTACATTGAGCGTCTTACGTAAAAAATTACGCTGGCTTTAACAGTTGTCGAGCCAGCAAAATATTGACCTGCAAAATTCATCAGTTCGAACACTAAGCTTCCGTTTTGCTTCATTTCCATTTAAAAGCATTTTAAAACAATATTTTTACTTGAAAACAAGTCTATTTAAAGACTACGTAAAACAAGCAAATATTTCGTCGTTAGGCGTGCAGACAGACAGTCGGGCAGACAGACAGTCGTGCAGAGAGGTGATATACGCGTGCAGACAGACAGTCGTGCAGAGAGGTGATATAGGCGTGCAGACAGACAGTCGAGCAGAGAGGTGATATAGGCGTGCAGACAGACAGTCGTGCAGAGAGGTGATATAGGCGTGCAGACAGACAGTCGTGCAGAGAGGTGATATAGGCGTGCAGACAGACATAACTGATAATTTGGTTACGCTAATGTTTTTCTCTGCGTTGCAGTGTTTACATTTTCGATCTTTGTTAATAAATAACCAGTGCAGTTTCTATCCCCAGCATCCTCTTTTGTTATAACATTCGGGTTATCGTTATGTTTTCTTAACTTCATAAGGCATACCTGCAAAATTCATCAGTTCGAACACTAAGCTTCCGTTTTGCTTCATTTCCATTTAAAAGCATTTTAAAACAATATTTTTACTTGAAAACAAGTCTATTTAAAGACTACGTAAAACAAGCAAATATTTCGTCGTTAGGCGTGCAGACAGACAGTCGTGCAGAGAGGTGATATACGCGTGCAGACAGACAGTCGTGCAGAGAGGTGATATAGGCGTGCAGACAGACAGTCGTGCAGAGAGGTGATATAGGCCTGCAGACAGACATAACTGATAATTTGGTTACGCTAATGTTTTTATCTGCGTTGCAGTGTTTACATTTTCGATCTTTGTTAATAAATAACCAGTGCAGTTTTTATCCCCAGCATCCTCTTTTGTTATAAAATTCGGGTTATCGTTATGTTTTCTTAACTTCATAAGGCATATTGTTGGTTGAGGGAATATTAATCAAAAACACCACATGCAAGTCTGCACAGTAGACACTACAGTTTTTAAGCCAAAAAAGAAACTTAACATTGTAACTTTAACACAGCTACTGAGCGACCCCGAGCAACGCCGGGCTTTACTGCTAGTATCTCTATAAACGTTAAACAAAACACGATTTTTCCACATTATTTATGTATTTTCGAGTTCAAATCCCGACGAGGTTAACTTTGCTTTTCATCCTTACGGGTCCATAAAATAAAATACCAGTAATACACTGGATAATTGCTGGCCTTGTGCCTAACGTAGAAACAATTATTTATGTATATTCGACTCTGGCTAATGAGTAAATGATAGCTTCAAGCTGGCACTGTACTGAAGAATAGTATTTCATTTGAAAATATTTCTGTATGAATATTAGCGTTGTTGTTATAGCTTTGTTACATTACGTAAAGTTGTAACTGATAAAGATAAAGTTTCGCCAGATGTAATTGTAAAAAATGCATTAAGCAAACACCCACAGGCATTCACACACACACACACACACGCAAGCACACACACACGCACACGCACACACACACACACACACACACACTCTGTCTCTCTCTCTCTAATACACAAATATAAATAAATATATATATATATATAAAATTGCAAGTTTATATATATATGTATATATATATATATGTATGTATGTATGTATACATTCATATATATATATATACATACATACATACATACATATATATATATATATATATATATATATATATATATAATAAGGGTTGACAGACCCAGCATATTTATCAATGCCAGTACCGGTTATATCTCAGCGCACTCAATGGGCAATGTAAGATACATTACCAGAGTATACACATAGTTATTTGCCTCAACACAACACACGTAAAACGGATACATATATATATATATATATATATATATATATATATATATATATATAAATATATATATATATATATATATATATATAATTTCTGCGTGAAAAATTTATCTTCGTAGTCTCTTGTATATTGTATCTGTTTACTTTTGGCAAACGTTAACATTACGAAACATTCAATGAAAGGTTACCATGACAACACTTCAACCCTCACCCCGGTATCATCGCCCCCACCTCACGTTTGACTACTCTACCTCCCAGACGTGTAAGCCACCATTTGGTCCCTGCAGATAGAAAAGAGAAATATTTAACCTAGAGGAGAGCAAGGGGAAACTCGCTAAAATAGTCAATACTTGCTTATATATATATATATATATACGGATATATATATATATATATACGCATATATATATATATATATATATATATATATATATATATATATATATATATATATATATATATATATATATATATATATATATATATATATATACGGATATATATATATATACGGATCATAGATGTTTAGGCGCATTATAAACAAAACATCGATCCATAGCACGCCCATAAACTTTTATCTATTACAAAGTCATGAGGGAAAGAAGTGATATCGAAGAGAGAGAAAGAAATAAAAAAAAAAGCGAAGAAGAAAAAAAGGAAAAAAAAAACGAAGTAAACCTACCGATAGAAGGGAGAACACAGGACAATGAAACATGTATGTGAGTAACCGAAGAGAAATTAGAACAAGTTAAACCAAGCCATTGGGTTTAAGCCCGGCGGCCATAATAACAGAGGAGCAGGTAATTCCTTTATATATATATATATATATACACACAAACATACATACTTACATACATACATACACACACACACACATATATATGTATGTGTGTGTGTGTGTGCGTGTGTGTATGTGAGTGTGTATGTGAATGTGTGCTTGTGTGTGCACATAATACGTACATGCATTATTACTAGGCAGTATCGGTAGAGGGTCGGACGCCATGCTTTCCAGCATAGTTACGTCCCTTTACGATCTGAGTTCAAATCCCGCCGAGGTTGACTTTGCCTTTCATCCTTACGGGGTCGATAAAATAATGTACCAGTAATGCACTGGGTATTTTGCTGGCCTTGTGCCTAAAGTAGAATCAATTATTACTAAGGGGCGGTGGATTGGCAAGGGGGCGGTGGATTGGCAGTGTCGGTAGAGGGTCGAACGCCATGCTTTGACGCATAGAGTTACGGCCCTTGCCATTCTGAGTTCAAATCCCTCCTAGGTTAACTTTGCCCTTCATCCTTACGGAGTCGGTAAAATCAAGTACCAGTAATGTACTGGGTTATTGCTGGCCTTGTGCCAAAAAGTAGAAACAATTATTATACTTAAAACACGCAAGTATGCAACTATTATTCAGAGACACGCGTAGAGATTTTAAGAAAGACTAAGAACAAATGCTGAAACAAGGATGCTACATAGATATTAAAATGACTCATGTCTGCCAGTTGGTTGACATTAACGGCTTTTCGTGAAATTAGTAAACAAGATTTCTAAAGTGTTATCTTCGCATCATTAGCAATGTCAGTTTAGAAAATTCAACACTTTACGTTCATACACATACATATATATATATATATATATATATACAGGCAGTAATTATGTATGTATGTGTGTATATATATATATATATACACACACATATATATATGTGTATATGTATATATATATATATATATATATATATACATATATACACATATATATATATATATTTACAGGCAGTAATTATGTATGTGTGTATATATATTTATATATATACATACACACACATATATATATGTGTATATGTATATATATATATATATATATATATATATATATATATATATATATATATACACACATATATATATACACATATATGTATGTGTGTGTGAATATATACGTATATATATATGTATATACATATATATAGATATATATATATAGGAAAGGATCTATCGACTTTCGTCAAATCGGACCGAGGAAACAATGTTGTGGATTTGGTACGGGTGATGAGAAACGTGTCCCGCATGTGCAACCCCGAAGAACTAGAGAGACACATACAACACTTCATCCACCGTATGCAGTTCCCTGGTTACAATCAGAGAGATAAAATCAGAGTGTATAGAGGAGCCAGAACCAAATGGGGAAAAAAATGGTAAATAATGACACAAATGGGACCTGCCCCTTGTATAGGAGCAAATTTTAGAATAGAATAGAAAGAACTAGGAATAAGGCTAATAGAATAAACTCATGGTATGATAGCAATAAATACCAGAGTGTA
>OZ024749.1:33744135-33746635 GCA_964016885.1 Eledone cirrhosa | reverse complement strand
TAGTCTTTTAGACTATACAGAGCATTTGTAGTTTTTCCAAATTGAAGGATGAGTATTTTAAACTTTATTTTATTCTGAGTTAAGGCTCTATTGATTTTTTCCCTGGATTTCACCAAATTATGTGGATGAATCTATATCCTGATTCTTTTTTAATTGAGTTTGAATTATTTTCCCACATCTTACGTTAACTATTTTTCCATTTTGATGCTATAGTCACTTATATATTATGGAATACTGTTGGCTTCTTGCTACAATAATTTCTATACTTTTCATTTATATATATATATATATATATATATATATATATATATATAATATATAATTATATATATATATATAATATATATAATTTTTATTTAGTCCAGAATTAGCCGTCGAAACGGCTTGAGCTCACCCGTCGGGGTCCTACTCGTTCCTATTACCCACTCTACTACCACATTTCCTTCGTTATATATATATATATATATATATATATATATATATGTGTGTGTGTGTGTGTGTGTGTGTGTATATATATGTATATGTAATAAGAACAAAGAGGAGTTGTTACATCAAGAATTCAAATGATCAATAAATTCTTTGATGTAACACCTCCCCTTTGTTCTTATTATATACACTCTGCTCTAGCATTGAGTGCTGACTTTGCTTCCCTTACCAGTTTTCTACGAAATTACTGAACCTTCTCCTCCTATATATATATACATAAATGTATACACACACACACACACACACACACACACACACACATATATATATATATATACTGTAGTACTGGCATGGGGTCTATGAGATTAAAATTGTTAACTATAATGCAATCATATGTTTAATAAATATGCTTTGCCTCGCCTTGAAAAAAAAAAAAGACACCTTGGTTAAATCTCAGGGACACAATCAACTATGTAAAGAGATCGAACTTACTAATCGATATATTTCCAGTTTCGAAAAGGCCCATCACTCATCAAAATTCTTATACTCTCTTCTGGTGGCTGTGAGGCAGTAGTGATACTTGCATAACATGAAAGGGATAAATAACCTTTGACAACCTTTATATATCGTGATGACAAATGGATCGGACGTAATAATTTAATATAATATAACATATGTTCGACGAGTAGAATATGCTAAATGTATTTTCATTACTTTTTCAAGCGAGTCTTTTTTCGGTATTGCGTTAAGTAACTATTTCGTTCCTTTACTAGTCCCTCCTTAGGTTTTATACAAACCACTTGTGTTGTAAGACACTGCTATACATAGAAGAGCTACAGGAGTTACGAATGTAACTACGTTTACAGGCAGTGCCGGATTTACGACAAATGAGGCCCTGTGCTAGTTAAGTTTTGAGACCCCAAACATTTGAACAATTCATCGTAAAATAAATTGTTGGCAGGAAGATGGGGCCTTCTGGCCAACGAGGCCCTGCGTTTAAGCACACCTGTGCTAGTTAAGTTTTGAGACCCCAAATATTTGAACAATTCATCGTAAAAATAATTGTTGGCAGGAAGATGGGGCCTTATGGCCAACGGGGCCCTGCGCTTAAGCACACCTAAGCACAGTGGTAAATCCAGCAGTTTACAGCTGTTTCTTTTCAAAACGAGGTGTACAATATTTTTTTATAAATCCGAAGTTATAACTCTATTAAATTTAACTTGTGCATAAATATTTACTATTAGTATTATTGCAATTACTTTCTCTCTTTCATTTCGTTGGTTTTTCGTTATTCTTCGGTTGTAATTTAGAGGGTTAAATGTCAAAATATCTCCAGTTGCCTTAGGTATATATCGCACCTTTTCCTATGTTTCTTGTTCTGCCAAGTAAATACACTTTCTATAGAGTCAGGAAATGTATCATCATCATCATCATCATCATCATCATCATCGTTGTTATCCTCAACACCACCACCACCACCATCATCATCATCATCAACACCTCAACCATTATCATCATCAACATCATCATCATCACCACCACAACCATCATCATCATCATAATTATCATCATCATCATCATCATCATTATCATCAACGTCATCACCATCATCATCATGACCACCACCACCACCACCACCGCCGCCACTGCCACCATCATCATCATCATCATCATTATCATCATCATCGTCATCACCATCATGGCGACGACCACCACCACCACCACCAACATCATCATCGCCATCAAGGTCGTCGACATCATCATCATCACCATCGCCATCATCGTCGTCATCATCATCACCATTATCACCAGCATTATTATCAATGTTGTTGTTGTTATAGTTGATGTTGTTGTTGATATAAACCATTCTGGCATATTTATTATTCAAAAATGTTCCAAAACAATGACATTGAACCGGAAGTCAGAATACAGAAGTAGAAAGGATTGGCGGCATTGAAAACAACACCAACAACAACAACAACACCAACAACACCACCTCCAACACCAACAACACTTCCAACAACGCCACCAACGCCACCAACGCCACCAACTCCAACAACAACAACAACAACAA
>OZ024749.1:33731635-33736635 GCA_964016885.1 Eledone cirrhosa | reverse complement strand
GTGTAGTGGCCGTACTCGAAAACGAGTTGGCAGCTACCATGTATGTATGTATGTATGTTATCTCTTTCTCTTAATTTCGAGTATATTTTTTTGACCGGCCACCTTCCTGGTGGCAAGGTTGTATGTATGTATGTATGTATGTATGTATGTATGTATGTATGTATGTATGTATGTATGTATGTATGGTCCCGTAACTCCTGATAGAGTCGTAGGGGTGCCGTATTGACATACGGCGTTTCTTGGTCATTTTAAGCATGGTGGAGCCCATCCTTCTCCAGTCCTGAGTACAGCAGATTTCTTCCAGAGAGAGATAGAAAGTGAGAGAGAGAGGAAATGAGAAAGAGATATAGAGGAGAAAGAATCGGCCCCAGTACAATACTTTTTTTTATCGACCTCGAAACGATGAAAAGCAAAGTTGACCTCGGCGGGATTTGAACTGAGAAAGCAGAGAGCCAATTGCACGTTATGTATTTATAAAGTGTGTATATATATTTTATTCATATTATATTGGCAGTATCGGTGGAGGGTCGGACGCCATGCTTTCAAGCATAGTTACGTCCCTTTACGATCTGAGTTCAATTCCCGCCGAGGTTGACTTTGCCTTTCATCCTTACGGGGTCGATAAAATAAAGTACCAGTAATGCACTGGGTAAATTGCTGGCCTTGTGCCTAACGTAGAAACAATTATAATATATATACATATTATTTGTATTATATATATATATATATATACACATACATATCTCTATCTCTTTCACTCTCTCTCTCCGAGGGTAACTTTGTCTTTCATTCTTACGGGGTCGATAAAATAAAGTACCAGTAATGCACTGGTAAATTGCTGGCCTTGTGCCTAACGTAGAAACAATTATAATATATATACATATTATTTGTATTATATATATATATATATATACACATACATATCTCTATCTCTTTCAGTCTCTCTCTCCGAGGGTAACTTTGCCTTTCATTCTTACGGGGTCGATAAAACAAAGTACCAGTAATACACTGGGTAATTCGCTGGCCTTGTGCCAAAAGTAGAAACAGTTATGTATTTATAAAGTTTAAATCCCATTGGGATCAAATATTTGGTTGCCGTCTCCCTAGAACCAGTTGGAGATATACTCCATTAGACATGTTAATGCGAGCATGTGAAACTTCCATGGTTAACGTTATCATATTTTTACTAATGTATAGGAAACATTATCTCACGTTTGTGATTATGATTTTGATATGGAATTTAAGGTATAAGTAAATACATATATATATATATATATACATATATATACATATACATATATATATGTATATGTATATATATATATATAGAGAGAGAGAGAGACAGAGAGAGAGAGAGAGATATGTATGTATACATATATATATATATATATATATATATATATATATATATGGTGCCCCAGCATGGCCTCAGCCGGATGGCTGAAACAGGTAAAAGAGATATATAATACAAATAATATGTATATATATATATATAATTGTTTCTACTTTTAGGCACAAGGCCAGCAAATTACCCAGTGCATTACTGGTACTTTATTTTATCGACCCCGTAAGAATGAAAGACAAAGTCAACCTAGGCGGGATTTTAACTCAGATCGTAAAGTGACGTAACTATGCTGGAAAGCATGGCGTCCGACTCTCTACCGATACTGCCAATCCACCGCCCTGGATTATATATATATATAATACAAATAATATGTATATATATATAATATGAATAAAATATATATACACACATAATATAAATGATATATATATATGTATATATGTGTGTGTGTGCTTGAGTGTGTGTGTGTGTATACAGAAATATACGCATCATGTATTCCGATTATATCCATGTATGATTAATTAAAGGTGGAGCGACATTAATGATTGAGCACCTGACTAAATTCACATTTTGATCTGATATTCAAATCTCATCGCTCTCAAATTTCATTTCTCAGCTCACTTGGAGAGATAAGCTAAATACCATTTATGGTCTTCATTTGAAGCAATTAATCCGACACCCTCCACAACAGGCTTTCTTTTTTTTAACGTCGGACACCCTGCTTCGCGACAAAGAGTTACGGCCCTTTACGTTCTAAGATCAAATCCCGTCGAGGTTAGATTTGCCTTTCATCCTTACGGGATCGATAAAATAAAGTAACAGTAACACACTGGGTCGATTTAATCGACTTTCCCCTTCCCCAAATTGCTGGCCTCGTGCCTAAATCAGAAACCATTATTAGAGAAAGGGTGGTGGATTGGCAGTATCGGTAGAGGGTCGGACGCCATGCTTCGCAGCAAGGAGTTACGGCCCTTTATGGTCTGAGTTCAAATCCCACCGAGGTTAACTTTGCCTTTGATCCTTACGGGGTCGATATAATAAAGTACCAGTAATACCACTGGGATAATTGCTGGCCTTGTGCCAAAAGTAGAAACAATTATTAGAGACTGTATTGGCAGTATCGGTAGAGCGTCAGACATCATGCTTTGGAGCAGAGAGGTATGGCCCTTTACCTCTTGAATTCAAATTCCGCCGAAGTTTGCTTTTCATTGTATCCTTACGCTTTCGATAAAATAAAATACCAGTAATGCACTGGGGTAATTTCCGGCCTTGTATCAAAAGTAGAAACAATTATTAGAGACTGTATTGGCAGTATCGGTAGAGCGTCAGACATCATGCTTTGGAGCAGAGAGGTATGGCCCTTTACCTCCTGAATTCAAATTCCGCCGAAGTTTGCTTTTCATTGTATCCTTACGGTTTCGATAAAATAAAGTACCAGTAATGCACTGGGGTAATTGCCGGACTTGTATCAAAAGTAGAAACAATTATTAACAATTATTAGAGACTGGAGAGTGCGCAGAATCGAGGTCGATAAAATAAAGTTAAGAAATGGGGTCGATTTAATCGACTTACCTCTTCCTTCAAATTGCTGGTCTTTTAGAAAGAATTATTACACAACACCTCAAAACTCATTAATCTCAGATTCGTTGAATTCTCTAACCTCTTCAAAAACTATTTGTTCATCTTCTTTGTGTCTCCTCTTCTAGAAAGACAAGAAAGAGTAAACAGAGTACGACCAGAGAGAAGAGGAGAAACATTCGATTCCAGTTTACATAAATTCAAAAATTATAGAATTTGAAAAAGAAATATTTAGAATTTTTTTTTTCTTTTTTGTTATCTGAAGACGAAATACAATTACATTGCTAGGATATGTTGTGGTTGGCTGATGGGGGTGGTTGAGTGGTTAGCTGGTTGGGTGGTGGAGTGGTTGGGTAGAGGAATGGTTGGTGTGTTGGTTAGGTAATCTGGTTGTGTCCTGGACAGTGCTAGTTGGTGGCAGTGATTGGTCGATGTATTTAGTGTCTTGGAGGAATGGTAATTTTAAATGGAATGGCGTGTAACAGGTGTTTTGGATTAGAGAAGTTCTGTATAACAACAGCAAGAAGAAGAAGAAGAAGAAGAAGAAGAAGAAGAAGAAGAAGAAGAAGAAGAAGAAGAAGAAAATTAAAGAAAAAGAAAAGAAGAAGAAGAAGAAGAAATGGAATGAAATGAGAAAAACAGAGTTTGTCTGACAGATTAAAATTCTGTTGATGTAGTTAGTTCCAGGCAGAAATTCGATAAAACCTAACGAACTAGCTTGGGCTTGTTTATTTATTGTTTTTTTCCAGTATTAATGATATTTGATTGTACAAATGAGCGGCTGTTATTTAAGTGCACATCGATATGCAAAATTATGCAAAGTGCCATAAACAAATTGCAAAATACTAATTTATTTTACGCCTGACTACATGTCCGTATGTATGCATATATGAAATTTGTAGAAAAAACATATGATTATATGCCTCACTACAAATTTCAAACTTCACGATCCAATATGTATGAATGTATGTATGTATGCATGTATGTATATATGTATGTATATACGTATGTATGTATGTATGTATGTATGTATGTATGTATGTATGTATGTATGTATGTATGTATGTATGTAGGCATGTATGTATGTACGTACGTACGAATTTATGTATGTATGTTTATAAGTATGCTTATATGACTGAATGTATGTATCTATGTATTTGTGTACACAAACACACACGCACACACCCACACACACGCATATATATATATGTGTGTGTGTGTACATATGTTTTTTATGTGTATATGTGTGTATGTGTGTGTATGGGTGTGAAGAAAAGAACGAGGGGTAAATACTATTTCAGGTGCATAAAAATGTAATATTAAAGTGAGAACTCACATGTTAGGTGTATTAAGCCAGAGGGAAGAAATACTGAATATTAAATTCTCAGTGATAAAAATAAATCCTTCTCCAACTGAAAGATTTTTTCTGTCAAAAAATAATAAAAAGCAGGATTAGACAAATGCGAAAAATAATTTTTTCAAAGTTTGATACCAGATTACATCCAGCTCAAAGTTTGATACCAGATTATATCTAGCTCAAAATTTTATACCACATTACATCCAGTTCAAAATTTGATACCAGATTACATCCAGCTCAAAGTTTGATACCAGAATACATCTCGCTCAAAAGTTGATACCAGGTTACATCCAGTTCAAAATTTGATACCAGATTACATCCAGCTCAAAGTTTGATACCAGATTACATCCAACTCAAAGTTTGATACCAGATTACACCCAGTTCATAGTTTGATACCAGATTACATCCAGTTCATAGTTTGATACCAGATTACATCCAGTTCATAATTTGATACCAGATTACATCCAGTTCAAAGTTTGATACCAGATTACATCCAGCTCAAAGTTTGATACCGTATTACATCAAATTTAAAGTTTGATATCAGATAACATCCATTTTAAAGTTTGATACCGGATTATATGTGAAGGCTTTTCAATTTCCGACAAGCATCATACTGGGTTTACCTTATTATGTATAGTGAACTTTGGTGGTAGTTGTAGAATATGTTGCTCTTGTTCACTGGTTATAATGTTACCATAGATATTTAGTGTCTGGTCTTTG
>OZ024749.1:33721635-33726635 GCA_964016885.1 Eledone cirrhosa | reverse complement strand
ACTTCTGGCAACTGACTTGGTAAACACCCACAAAATTATTAACCATCTTGCCAACAACAACCCTGAGTACCTTTTTTGATTTCCATGTGTCTAACACACGTGGGCAGCCCACAAAGTCAGAAAACAGCTCAGTTCCCATGACTTTCGGAAACATTTTTTCACGCTCAGACTTGCTGAAGCATGGAACAAACTACCTGCATCAGTTGTTAGCTGTCAAGACACTGCATCCTTTAAAACCTCCATGGAACAAACTACCTGCATCAGTTGTTAGCTGTCAAGACACTGCATCCTTTAAAACCTCCATGGAACAAACTACCTGCATCAGTTGTTAGCTGCCAAGACACTGCATCCTTTAAAACCTCCATGGAACAAACTACCTGCATCAGTTGTTAGCTGTCAAGACACTGCATCCTTTAAAACCTCCATGGAACAAACTACCTGCATCAGTTGTTAGCTGTCAAGACACTGCATCCTTTAAAACCTCCATGCTTCCTGAGATTCGCCAACACTACACCTAATATCCCCCCCCCCATACATACGCACACATGTATATCGTGACTCATACACTATTCACTTCCCTTTGCCAGTATCGGTAGAGGGTCGGACGCCATGCTTTGACGTATAGAGTTACGGCCCTTGCCATCCTGAGTTCAAATCCCGCCGAGGTTAACTTTGCCTTTCATCCTTACGGGGTGGATAAAATAAAGTACCAGTAATGTACTGGGTAATTGCTGGCCTTGTACCAAAAGTAGAAATAATTATACTTAAGATGTATCCGTCTCCATTATCTTCATACATATTTTGTCTCGTTTTATTTTGTTATTTGTCTTAAAATGTTGCATGGAAGTGTTTCTTAAAACCAGTGTGACTGTGTGTGTGTATGTGTATGTGTTTTTGTGTGTTTGATTGAGTGTGTATGTGTAAGTGGGGGGGTGTATGTGTACGTTACGTCTGTGTATGTGGGGGGGGGTATGTGCGTGTGTGGTACATACTAGGTAGGGCGTATGTGTACGTTATGTTTGTGTGTATGGTTGTGTGTGTGTGTGTGTTTGATTGAGTGTGTGTGGTGTGTGGGGATGTGTGAGTGTGTATGTGCGTGTGTGGGGGGAGGGGATGTGTGTGCGCGTGTGTGTGTGGTAAATAGTACGTAATGTGTATGTGTACATTATGTCTGTGTGTGTGGTGTAGTGTGACAGGTAGAATGAAATCGGGGGTGAGAAGTAGAGTGATGGGGGTTTAGGTGTGACAGGTAGAGTGAGGGGGAAAGGTGACAGGCTGAACGAAGGGTAGGTGGTGTGAGGGGGAAGGGTGACTGGCTGAGCGAAGGGTAGGTGGTGTGAGGGGGAAGGGTGACTGGCTGAGCGAAGGGTAGGTGGTGTGAGGGGGAAGGGTGACAGGCTGAGCGAAGGGTAGGTGGTGTGAGGGGAAGGGTGACTGGCTGAGCGAAGGGTAGGTGGTGTGAGGGGGAAGGGTGACTGGCTGAGCGAAGGGTAGGTGGTGTGAGGGGGAAGGGTGACAGGCTGAGCGAAGGGTAGGTGGTGTGAGGGGAAGGGTGACTGGCTGAGCGAAGGGTAGGTGGTGTGAGGGGGAAGGGTGACAGGCTGAGCGAAGGGTAGGTGGTGTGAGGGGAAGGGTGACAGGCTGAGCGAAGGGTAGGTGGTGTGAGGGGGAAGGGTGACAGGCTGAGCGAAGGGTAGGTGGTGTGAGGGGGAAGGGTGATTGGCTGAGTGAAGGGCAGGTGGTGGGAGAAGCAGAGTGTGAGTGAGGGCGAGGCGGTGTGACAGGTAGAGTGAAAGGGGGGAATAGAGGGAGGGGGTAGGTGGTGTGAGAGGTAGTGTGAGAGGAGAGGGAGGGGTTAGGTGGTGTGAGAGGTAGTGTGAGAGGGGAGGGGAGAATCTTGATGCATGCCCCGGTGAAAATATTCGAGGTTTTTCTGTTTTGTGGGCTTTTTTTTTATCGTCAAGAAGAGTTACTTTCTCATCTGATATTTTATCATCGCCAAGATAACAAAAATGAACGAAAAATGGAAACAAAAAGAAAACACAACACAAAACAACACAAAACAACACAACTAACATAAACAAACAAACAAACAAAGAAAACGAAACAAAACAACAACAACAACAACAAAAATAATATAATCAGGAGCTGTCTTGAAATAATTTCTCTAATTGAATACTATAAAAGTAAAGTAAACCCATTTACCCCGATTCTCCAAACTCGTTTCACACCGACGTCGTTTCTGTTTCACACTCAGCCCCACCCGATCTCATTTAACCCACCCGTAACACTTAACTTCTCTTCACATTAACGTTATTTATCTCTTGACAAAGTGTAATGCCATGTTATTAGATCTACTTGAAAGCTTATTGTAAATATCGATGTTACCTTAATCTCTTACTCTCTTACTGCCTTACTGTCTTACTGCCTTACTCTCTTACTGCCTTACTCTCTTACTGCCTTACTCTCTTACTGCCTTACTGTCTTACTGCCTTACTCTCTTACTGCCTTACTCTCTTACTGCCTTACTCTCTTACTGCCTTACTCTCTTACTGCCTTACTCTCTTACTGCCTTACTCTCTTACTGCCTTACTCTCTTACTACCTTACTCTCTTACTGCCTTACTCTCTTACTGCCTTACTCTCTTACTGCCTTACTCTCTTACTGCCTTACTATCTTACTGCCTTACTCTCTTACTGCCTTACTCTTTTACTGCCTTACTCTCTTACTGCCTTACTCTTTTACTGCCTTACTCTCTTACTGCCTTACTCTCTTACTGCCTTACTCTCTTACTGCCTTACTTTCTTACTGCCTTACTCTCTTACTGCCTTACTCTCTTACTGCCTTACTCTCTTACTGCCTTACTTTCTTACTGCCTTACTCTCTTACTGCCTTACTCTCTTACTGCCTTACTATCTTACTGCCTTACTCTCTTACTGCCTTACTCTCTTACTGCCTTACTCTCTTACTGCCTTACTATCTTACTGCCTTACTCTCTTACTGCCTTACTCTTTTACTGCCTTACTCTCTTACTGCCTTACTCTCTTACTGCCTTACTCTTTTACTGCCTTACTCTTTTACTGCCTTACTATCTTACTGCCTTACTCTCTTACTGCCTTACTCTCTTACTGCCTTACTCTTTTACTGCCTTACTCTCTTACTGCCTTACTCTTTTACTGCCTTACTCTCTTACTGCCTTACTCTCTTACTGCCTTACTCTTTTACTGCCTTACTCTCTTACTGCCTTACTCTTTTACTGCCTTACTCTCTTACTGCCTTACTCTCTTACTGCCTTACTCTCTTACTGCCTTACTCTCTTACTGCCTTACTCTTTTACTGCCTTACTCTTTTACTGCCTTACTATCTTACTGCCTTACTCTCTTACTGCCTTACTCTCTTTACTGCCTTACTCTTTTACTGCCTTACTCTCTTACTGCCTTACTCTTTTACTGCCTTACTCTTTTACTGCCTTACTATCTTACTGCCTTACTCTCTTACTGTCTTACTCTTTTACTGCCTTACTCTCTTACTGCCTTACTCTTTTACTGCCTTACTCTCTTACTGCCTTACTCTCTTACTGCCTTACTCTTTTACTGCCTTACTCTCTTACTACCTTACTCTCTTACTGCCTTACTATCTTACTGCCTTACTCTCTTACTGCCTTACTCTCTTACTACCTTACTCTCTTACTGCCTTACTCTTTTACTGCCTTACTCTCTTACTACCTTACTCTCTTACTGCCTTACTCTCTTACTGCCTTACTCTTTTACTGCCTTACTCTCTTACTACCTTACTCTCTTACTGCCTTACTATCTTACTGCCTTACTCTCTTACTGCCTTACTCTCTTACTACCTTACTAACTTACTGCCTTACTCTCTTACTGCCTTACTATCTTACTGCCTTACTATCTTGCTGCCTTACTCTCTTACTGCCTTACTAACTTACTGCCTTACTCTCTTACTGCCTTACTCTTTTACTCTCTTACTGGTCTTACTGTCTTAATGGCCTTACTCTCTTGCTCTCTCTCTTCCTCTCTCTCTCTCTCTCTCTCTTGCTGTTTGGCTATTTTGCTCTTTTTATTGTCTTACTCTCTTACTGCCTTACTCTCTTGCAGTCTTACTCTCTCTAGGGTCTTACTGCCTTACTCTCTTACTGCCTTACTCTCTTGCTGTCTTACTCTCTTTAGGGTCTTACTGTCTTACTATCTTACTCCCTTACTGCCTTACTCCCTTACTGTCTTACTCTCTTGCTATTTCGCTGCTTTCATTGCCTTACGGTCTTTCGGTCTTGCTGTCTACCTTCCAGACACTGGCACGTGGTTGATGTCTTTTAAATTGGAGTGGAATGGCAGTGTGGGTGTGAGGGTATGTAGGGGTATGTGTGGCGGTGTGAGAGAGGATTGGGAGAGAGAACGAGTGAGAGAGAGGATAGGGAGAGAGAGAGAGTAGGTGTGTGTGAGAGAGAGGATAGGGAGAGAGAGAGAGAGTAGGTGTGTGTGAGAGAGAGAGGATAGGGAGAGAGAGAGAGAGTAGGTGTGTGTGAGAGAGAGGATAGGGAGAGAGAGAGAGTAGGTGTGTGTGAGAGAGAGGATAGGGAGAGAGAGAGAGTAGGTGTGTGTGAGAAAGAGAGTAGGTGTGTGGAAGAGAGAGAGGATAGGGAGAGAGAGAGTAGATGTGTGGAAGAGAGAGAGGATAGGGAGAGAGAGAGTGTAGGTGTGGGTGTGAGAGAGAGGATAGGGAGAGAGAGAGAGTAGGTGTGTGTGAGAGAGAGGATAGGGAGAGAGAGAGAGAGTAGGTGTGTGTGAGAGAGAGGATAGGGAGAGAGAGAGAGAGTAGGTGTGTGTGAGAGAGAGGATAGGGAGAGAGAGAGAGAGTAGGTGTGTGTGTGAGAGAGAGGATAGGGAGAGAGAGATAGAGAGTTGGTGTGTGGGAGAGAGAGAGGATAAGGAGAGAGAGAGAGTAGGTGTGTGTGAGAGAGAGAGGATAGGGAGAGAGAGAGA
>OZ024749.1:33704135-33711635 GCA_964016885.1 Eledone cirrhosa | reverse complement strand
GAAAACACCACCCAAATAGTGACCTCCACCTATCTGCCAACACACCACCCTAATACATATAGAAATATTCTAGAAAGGTGAACTTTATTTACAATTGTATAAACAACATTACAAATGGGGAAGAGGTTATGCAGGGAAGATCTGGTTGTGTGGGAAAGTAGAGGAAAGGACTATAAAAGCTATAAATATGAGGAAAGGGAGGGGAAAAGCTAGGACTCTGGGGCCACAGAAGAAAATGGGAGGGAGAGGAGAGGGTGATGGTGTTTAGGCTTAAGCTCTGCGCTCCGCAGACAAGTCTGCAAAAGCATTTCCACGAAAAATAATTGTTTCTACTTTTGGCACAAATACACCAGTGCATTACTGGTACTTTATTTTATCGACCCCGTAAGGATGAAAGGCAGAGTTAACTAAGATGGGATTTGAACTCAGATCGAAAAAGGGCCATAACTCTATGCTGCAAAACATGGCGTCCGACCCTCTGTCAATACTGCCAACCCATTTCCGCGGAAAATAATATACAAATATTATGAAAGAATTTTAACCAGATATGTTTGTTTCTGTATACGTGCGCGCGCAGGACACATATATATTACATCTTCCTCCACTTCCTTATCACCATCATCATCATTATCATCATCATCATCATCATCATCATCACCACCATCACCATCACCATCACCATTATCATCATCACATCATCATTATTATCATCACATCATCATTATTATCATCATCATTATCATTATCATCATCGCCATCACCACTATCAACACTCATCACTGATAATGGTGGTGATGTATTATTGCTGATTGTCATTATGATAATTATCTTACGTGTATTAACCTTTATCGAGATAATTTTCCTTTTTAGAAAAAAAATTAACACACACACACATACACACACACACACACACACACACACACACACACACACACACACACACACACACACAAACACTCACACACACATAAACACGCGCACACTCAAATCGAAAACCAAGACAAAATCAAGAAAATAGTTCTATCTTGATTTATTTAGTGCAAAGCTATACTTGTGCTGTCCCACACAAACGTACATATATATGTGGGGTTAGCAATAGTCAGTCCTTGTATTAACATTGAACTAAAACCTGTTGAGAAAGTGGCTTCCTTGTTCAATCATCTTACCAGAAGCCTGACATTATTTATGTAAGCGGACGGTACTTGATTTAGGAGCCGCAGAAACCCATATACTGGATTTACCAACCTTCCAGGGGTCCGGGTAAATTTTCAATACCCGAATTACTTGATCATTTTTTTGTGCCTCTCCTTTGTTCTGTCCTACGCCATTTTGTTTCTGTGTGTGTGTTCTGAACACACACACAGAAACAAAATGGCGTAGGACAGAACAAAGGAGAGGCACAAAAACAAAGAAAAGAATCCCCAGTCACCGAAGAGGTCACAGAATGTGTGACGAAAGAACTTTGACAATATATAAACAACCATCTGGTTGTGGAACCAACCAACCAACCGGAAATTTATAAATTCCTAAATTTATAAATTTATTATAATAAATTGAAGTGAAAGCAACTGGTGCGTGTGTTTCTTATTGGCAACATGACCCTCCCAAAGTATAACAATATATATATACATATATATATACATATCGACAGTCGATCGACTTTCGTCAAATTAGACTGAGGAAACAATGTTACCATTGGTCTTTCCAATTGTTAATACTATCTATCGGTCGCAACTCCAGGTAGAAGGAGCAACGTGAAATAAAGTGTCTTGCTCAAGGACATAACGCATCGCCCAGTCCGGGAATCGAACTCACAACCTCACGATTGCGAATCCAATTCTCTAACCACTCAGCCATGCACTTTCACAAAAATATGTTGCCATGCCGGGAATCGAACCCGAGCCGCCTGGGTGAAAGCCAACAATCATAACCTCTCTCTCTATATATTTAAATATGTGTGAATACATTATAATTCAAACTACAATATAAGTAGAGAAATTATAGAAACAGTATTCTGAGAAAACTATTAAAAATATAAAGGCTTATGGTGGTTAAAAGAATTAAAACCAGAATTGTATTATCCGTCCTTTTTGTCTAAATTATAGCTGATGGGTTGTTATGAAATATAATTGTTTCTACTTTAGGCACAAGGCCAGCAATTACCCAGTACATTACTGGTACTTTATTTTATCGACCCCATAAGGATGAAAGGCAAAGTTAACCTCGGCGTATGAAATATAATTGTTTCTACTTTTGGCACAAGGCCAGCAAATAACCCAGTACATTACTGGTACTTTATTTTATCGACCCCGTAAGGATGAAAGGCAAAGTTAACCTCGGCGTATGAAATATAATGAGCCCCAGGCAGCACATAGCGCATTGAATCTCAAGGTCGTGTGGTGATTCAATATTTTAGAAGTTACATATGAAAATAGTAACATTTGCTGGATATCTTCCATCTTCTATGCAGATAGATTGTTTGCAAAATTGTCAGATTTTTGTTAATATAAGGCTCTTTTCAACTATGCATTTTTGATGTCAAACCAACTTGATTTTATGGGAGACAAGCGTTTATATTTCTTTTTAAACCTCCTATCATAAGTTGACACAAGACAATTTAAGTTATGTTCCAAACGTCAGCTTGTTAATTGGAAAGTTATGTTACTAAATCCCTCCAAATTTTTTATTATTTTCAAAATTATTTGAAAAAAAAAGGCAGTGACTTTCATTAGAAATATGGTAATGAAAGAGTTAATGATATAGGCGGAGTCTTTCTTTAGAAATATTTTAATGAAAGGGTTAATGATACAGGAAGTGTCTTTCCTTAGAAATATGGTAATGAAAAGGTTAATGATATAGGCAGTGTCGTTCATTAGAAATATGGTAATGAAAAGGTTAATGACGTAGGCAGTACCTTTTATTGGAAATATGGTAATGAAAAGTTTAATGGCGTAGGCAGTACCTTGGAAATATGGTAATGTAAAGGTTAATGTTCCTGAAATAAAATATGCTGAGACTGACTTAACTATTGGTTATCCTGTGAGCGGCGTATTTGAAACATTTATTCTGAAATCAATATATAAACGTTCAAGATTACCAAACAATTATTGCCTTATTAACACAGTGGATATTTTACATATTAACGCCATATAAATTATTAATACCCAAATTGAAACTTTCAATAAAATACTATTTTTTATTATTTTTTAAGTGTCAATTCAACAATGTCTCCTTCGAATATTCAAAATTACTTTCTGAAATCCGTCATTCTTATCACCTTTTAGATATTTCCTGCCAAACTTAACACTTCTTCGATTCCCTTTAAACATCCTGATATTATGATCACTATAACGAAAGAGTCCAGCCTTTTATATTATAGTCTAACACTAGTTACACATATTGAATATCTGAATGTAGGCTAAAAATATTTTGTTTATGTATTTTTTTAAAGATTTGGTCTGGAGCCTAGGGATTTTTACTTTTTTTAAATTGTTTAATTTTTTTTTGAACGGTTGCAAATTGATGACTGCAGGCAGGGAAAATATGAGCTGCGAGGGAATTTCTTAGAGCTGAATTTCTGGGAATGAAGAACTGGGTAAAGTGGTTAGTGATGTGCCTGGAGTGAAAGTAATATATCATACGGATCACAATAGAGAGAGTGGTTGGGTCGTGTGTGTGTGTGTGTGTGTGTGTGTGTGTGTGTGTGTGTGTGTGTGTGTGTGTATGTGTGTGTGTGTGTGTGTGTGTGTGTGTGTGTGTGTGTGTGTGTGTGTGCGTGCGTGTATGTGTACGTGGTGATCATGTAGACCTATAATGGCAAAATGTGCTCTTATCGATAGTATTATCAGTACTTTACTGTTTCATTAACAAACACAAACCACACGAGTCATACCTTAGAGGAAATAATTCCCTATTGGAAAATGATATTTACTTAAGGAGAAAATCTTTGATTGACTTGATAGCAAACTTTTGACATGAATATGTTAGTTTAAATTGATAGCAACATTTTCAGTGTATGTTTCTTGATGCCATTTGTTTCACATAAACACACGTTCGTTATGTTATGTTTATTTGAATTAGTTTAGCTACATGCGTTCGCTATGTCATTCTATAAGAATCTACTATACGTATTCCCATATACTTTGTACAGGGCGGCCAGTTGGCCGTTAGAATACTTTGCGGTATTCATTTTGGGTTTCTGTATCGAGTTAAAATCCTGATTAATTTTCATCCATCGATATCGATGAATAAAGCACGAATCTATTAATAGGATCGATTCTTCCTCTATCTCACTTTCTCTGCCACCCTTCCTCCTCACCCCCCCCCCCTCTCTTTCTCTAGAAGACATTGGCTATGTTCAAACTTGGTGAGGAATAGTCTCTGCTAGGTTTTAATGCCCAAGACATGCTGTATGTCATGACGGCACCTTTCAAATATTTAATTTGCAAGCATTTATTGTTTATATATGAGGAATGAAAATCTTGGATAGTTTGTTGGTAAGGTGTTAATGAAATTATTATATCTTAAATTTTTCTTGTTGCAATTAAATCCGTTTCGAAATTTTCTACGTTTTTCTTTACTGCAATTGGTGGTTTTGAAACGAATTCATTCGCCTGAGATTATGTTTTAACATATTTTGTCTGAGGTTTCGCTTAGTTATATGGTAAAACGGTTAACAAGATTAAACATTCATTAAAATGTATAATATATTTTCAAAAAACTTTAATTATATTCTATTTTCGACTCAACTTCGAGATTATCAAGTTTCTATTTCCAGACTATAGAAAGTCAATATTGATTTCAGTATAAGGACATATAATATTCATCTCATTTTCCATTATATTCGCTTCTAAGTGCACATATGGTAACTATTCTAGATTGTTTGAGAATTTACTGATTTTTTTTTTATTATGCCAAACATACATCTACAGATTGTATTGGGTTCACATTTAGATTTTTGCCTTTCCTCTATATTTGGGAAATAAATCTCATTTCCCACCCCTTTGAATGTATGCACAAAAAACTACAAACAAAGAATACACACACACATATATATATATATATATATATATATATATATATATATGTGTATTCTTTGTTTGTAGTTTTTTGTGCATTTAGATTTTTGCCTTTCCTCTTTATTTGGGATATTGCACAAAAAACTACAAACAAAGAATACACACACACGCACACACACACACATATATATATATATATATATATATATATATATATCGACTGTCGATCGACTTTCGTCCAATCGGACCGAGAAAACAATGTTACCATTGGTCTTTCCAGTTACTAGTACTGTCTATCGGTTGCAACTCCAGGTAGAAGGAACAACGTGAAATAAAGTGTCTTGCCCAAGGACACAACGTATCACCCTGTCCAGGAATCGAACGCACAACCTCAAGATTGCGTACCCAATTCTCTAACTACTCATTATCATTATAATTATTATTATTGAGCGGTGCATTGTCAGTATCGGTAGAGCATCGGACAAAATGCTTTACGGCATATAGTCACGGCTCTTAATATTTGGAGTTCCAATCCAGCCTTTCAATCTTACGGGGTCGATAAAATAAAGTACCAGTAACGTACTGGGTCGATTTAATCGACTTTCCCCTCACCCAAAATTGCTGGCCTTGTGCCTATTAAAGAAACCATTACTATTATTGAGCGCTGGATTGGTAGTATCGGTAGAGCATCGGACAAAATACCTCACGGCATATAGTCACGGCCCTTAATATTCGGAGTTCAAATCCAGCCGAGGTTAGCTTTGCCTTTCATCTTTACGGGGTCGATAAAATAAAGCCCCAGTAATGCCCTGGGGTCGATGTAATCGATTTTCCTCTCCCCCAAAATTGTAGGCCTTGTGCCTATATAAGAAACCATTATTATTATTTAAGGCGGTGGATTGGCAGTATCAGTAGAGAGTCGGACGCCATGCTTTCCAGCATAGTTACGTCCCTTTACGGTCTGAGTTCAAATCCCGCCGAGGTTAACTTTGCCTTTCATCCTTACGGGGTCGATAAAATAAAGTACCAGTAATGTATTGGGTAATTGCTGGCCTTGTGCCAAAAGTAGAAACAATTATTATTTAAGGCGGTGGATTGGCAGTATCGGTAGAGGGTCGGACGCCATGCTTTGACGCATGAGTTACGGCCCTTGCCATTCTGAGTTCAAATCCCACCGAGGTTAACTTTGCCTTTCATCCTTACGGGGTCGATAAAATAAAGTACCAGTAATGCACTGGGTAATTGCTGGCCTTGTGCCAAAATTAGAAACAATTATTATTTAAGCAAACGTGCAAGCTGTCTACATTATATGGAAATTAATCTTATATCATTTCTTTGCAGATTTTCTATTATAGTGTACATTTTGACACCACTCTATTTCTATGATATTAAACTCTAATGTTCTGTATTGTACTTTAATGATGTGTGCAACATTACATTTTATAGCATTTACTGTATTTTATTGTATTGTGATTTACTATTTTACTGGAGCAGTTCCCTATTTTTTTACCTTTAATGCAGCGATCTCAATCATAAAGCTTAAATATTTCATCAAGTTATTCTTATAATTTTTTATCACTTTCAGAATCACCCATAAAATGACACTAAACATTTCCCTTGCTTGACCTTCAACGCTTATCGAAATTCTTTCGTTTTAATGTATAGACTTTTATTACTAAAGTCACGGCTGTTAACACTATTTGCTGAGATTTATATAAAATATATATAACAATGACAAGCAGTTGCCAAATATCACTGCCAATATACAAAATATTAACTCGTATTATAAGCACAAAGTTTAAAATTTGAAAGATTAGTATAGTCGATTTTATTGCCTAGTACAAAAATTAACATTACATTCATTTGAAGAGTCGCAACTACATGCAGTACCACACGAGAGTTAATTTGACGATATCTGGGCTGCCAATACATCTTGTCACTACACATTCTTAGCATAGACTTAGAAATAGAAATGAAATATTATTATTATAATTAGGAAACTGTTATTATAACTAGGGCGTTGGATTGGCAGTAACGGTAGAGCGTCGAACGCCATACTTTGTTGCATAATTGCGGTCTTTTAAGTACTGATTTCAAATTCTGCCGAAGTTAGCTTTGCCGTTCATCCTTACGCGGTTGATAAAATAAAGTATAAGTCACGCACATTCCCCCTCGTTCTAAAATTGTTGGCCTTATGCCTATATCAGAAACCATTACGTCTTTTAAGAACTTTAATGTTTATCAAATAGCTGAAACACAAGTTCCAAACACTGAAGAAAGGATTAGACAAAACGTATTATAAAAAAGTGTGCAGGGATTTGGCAGAGTCGTTAGAACGTCGGATAAAATATTTACGGTATTCTCTCTCTCTCTCTCTCTCTCTCTCTCTCTCTCTCTCTCTCTCTCAGAACCTACTGAGGTCAATAAAGCACGAGGGTAATATGACGAATGATTCTTCCTCTATTTCTCTATCACCCCATCT
>OZ024749.1:33684135-33691635 GCA_964016885.1 Eledone cirrhosa | reverse complement strand
GTATGTATGTATGTTCTTCTGGTGTGGTTTGTATTAACTATACTACTTCGGATTTTGAGCCCTCTTCAGATTTTAGTCTTCACATTTAGTATTAGGTGAATTGGCAGTATCGGTAGAGGGTCGGATGCCATGCTTTGACGCATATAGTTACAGCCCTTGCCATTCTGAGTTCAAATCCCGCCGAGGTTAACTTTGCCTTTCATACTTACGGGGGTTGATGAAATAAAGTACCAGTAATGTACTGGGATAATTACTGGCCTTGTGCCAATAGTAGAAACAATTATTACTCTCTCTCTCTACATATATATATATATATATATATATATATATATATATATATATATATATATATAGTTGAGATTATCAGAAAACAAAAAAAAACAGACAAACGCAGGAGTAAATGGTACAAATATTAATAGTTTCACGCTTAGTAAGAGTTTGGATATATATATATATATATATATATATATATATATATATATATGTATGTAAAAGGTAAACAGAAATAACAACCCCATCGGTACAGTATATGGAAGGGATGTGTTAGCAGGAAGAACGTCTTAATATTTTGGACGCTAGTCCTTCATCAGAAGAAAGAATGAGAAATAAGATAGATTGAGGGGACGGGCGGTTTGGAATTGGAAAAACTGTCTTTAGATAAAAATAAGAGGACGATTCATGTTGACATTATATATATATATATATGTGTGTGTGTGTGTGAGTGTAGGTATGCATGTATATGTGGAGAGAGAGAGAGAGAAAGAGAAAGAGGGAGAGAGAGAGATAAAGTTAGAAAGAAATTTCGTTGATATTTTTCATTGCAAAGTGATCATACGTTAGCACAAGATAAGACACAAATCAGGTTTTTACTGTGAGATAGAATGATACAGCTTAAGAAATCCTGAAATAAATTATTTAAAATATTGTTAGAAATGATACAGGTAGACGAAATCTGTGTTGTGGTTGAGCTAGTGTTATGAAGTAGTAGTAGTAGTAGTAGTAGTAGTAGTGGTAGTAGTAGTGGTAGTAGTAGTAGTAGTAGTAGTAGTAGTAGTAGTAGTAGTAGTAGTAGTAGTAGTAGTAGTAGTAGTAGTGGTGGTGGTAGTGGTAGTAGTAGTAGTAGTAGTAGTGGTAGTAGTAGTAGTAGTGGTAGTAGTAGTGGTGGTGGTAGTGGTAATAGTAGTAGTAGTAGTAGTAGTAGTAGTAGTAGTAATAGTGGTAGTGGTAGTAGTAGTAGTAGTAGTAGTAGTGGTAGTAGTAGTGGTGGTGGTAGTAGTAGTAGTAGTAGGAGGGGGGGGGGAGAATGCTTTGTATGTATGCTGTTGAACAGTGTAAACATACACACACACAGGCACACACATATATATATATATATATATATAACGAAGAAAATGTGGTAAGGAACCAGATGGACCATAACGCACCAAAGTACTCAATGCTTAGGGTAGTAGAGTGGGTAATAGGAACGAGTAGGACCCCGACGACTGAGCTCAAGCCGTTTCTACGGCTAATTCTGGACTCAATTCTGTCCAGAATTAGCCGTCGAAACGGCTTGAGCTCTGCCGTCGGGGTCCTACTCGTTCCTATATATATATGTATATATATATATATATATATACAGGGTGTCCCAAAAAATGTATACTTCACTTCATTTTGATTACCTGTACAGCCAATATTTATTAAGATGCTGTTGAAGTGTGTACACATTTTTTGGACACCCTGTATATAAATATAATATATATATATATATCCATGTGTGTGTATTTGGACGTGCGTTCATCATTGCCCTTTTGCGCCTGCATATGTGTATATGTGTGTATATGTGTGTTGGGGAGTGCGCATGTATGCGCAGAAGTATATGTCAATGTATTTTGATTGAAAGGTAAAAGAAACGAATTATCAGTGAATCAGTGAGTGAAGGAACTATTTTTGTCAATTGCAGTAATCTCAACAGCTGCTCTCCATCCTTCGGCACCATTGACGGTTCTGTTAAACTGATCAGAAAATAAGATTAGTAACTTTAACACTTGCCTTAAAATTATACAAATATGAAATTATCTCCCTTGTTGCAATAACGGTTTCTAACGGCATTTATATCGACCCATTACTGGAAATGGTATTTTATTTTATTGACACAGGATTGGTGAAAAGCAAAGATCCGGGAATGGGGGACCATATGGAAAGCTTTTTTATAATCAATCCACGCCATTCCAAAATTCTTGTGTCGCTTCTTACAATCTTCAAGCACCATTCTATCAATGAATCGCTGATCCTTTGTTCTACAACTTTGCTTCCTATACTTTTTCTGTTCCACATGTAGTTATTTTTGTTGCCTTCAAAGGATTCATATACATAGAAACTCTGTTGTAATGCTGGATATATATACAGCTGACATGGAGTGCTTTTACCTGCTTACACCTTGCAGATAATCAACTCAGTAATTAGCATACCTGTTATTTTTATCTAAAGACATTTTTTCCAATCCCACCCCACCCATCCCTTCAATCTATCTTATTTCTCATTCTTTTTTTTTTTATGAAGGTCTAGCGTCCAAAACGTCAATACCCTCTTCCTGCTATTTCAAGCGTTAACTTAATATATTTCTTCCATATACTGTACCGATTGTGTTATTTCTGTTTACCATTTACATACGTATATGTATATATATATATGTATATATATATATATAATTGGTGTTGGATGCTTAAAGCGTCCGTATGCGGTAGGCCGTATGAACACTCGATGTTCTCATAAAGCAGAGTATGATATCACATCGATCGTGCCTCGAGCTGGTCGCCAGAGAAACGATTGTAATAAATTCCATTCGTCGCAACACTGATTCTCTTTTTTTTTCTGTGATATATATATATAATATATATATATGTGTGTGTGTGTGTGTATGTATGTATGTATGTATGTATGTATGTATGTATGTATGTATGTATGTATGTATGTATGTATGCATATGTGTGTGTGAACAATTAATTTATGTTTATGAACAGTTTCCAAATATGTATGCACTTGTATTAGGTTTCATTTCGTCCTGCTTCTTTTTCAAATAAAATTTTTTAAATTAAATTAATATGTCCTAAATTTCCCATTGGGTTTTGATATTTTATTATTACTACTATTATTATTATTATGAGTCACCTAAGGGAAATTATATTTGTATATTTCTATTTCTATATGATGCTATTTTCGTAGTTTAAATGTTTCGTAGTACCACGTCGTCCGAAAATTCCAACTGACTATTTACATTTTATTTTATATATATAATTATTTAAATAATGATTTGATTAGATGATTAAGCAAAGCTTTCATCTCAGTATTAGATAAATGTTGCTAAATGTTGAGGAAATTATATCAAAAATAGAAACATATAATTAGACTGATAAGATACAAAACGAATACATTTAATATCTTTGAAAAAGAATGAGAAAAACAACGGCTACAACAAAAACGGTCAAACAAAATGGAGGAAAATGAGAAAATATATATTTTAGTCCGAAAACAAACAGTAAAGTGTTAGGAATCTAGTACTGCCTTGTTATTATATTAGTTTAGTTGATTCTCACAATGAATTTATAATGTTATTAAATTTCGTAGAATATTGAAACAATGAACATATAGTATTTTCTTAGAGTGTATGGCCTCGTCAGTCCCGACATACAGTGTTTCTAGGGAATTAATTTTAAAAAGCTGTTCTAAATAAAGCAGATTTCTTTCAGAGAAGGATAGAGCATAGGGAGTGAGAAAATGGAAGTGAGAAATAGATATGGAGGAAGAAACGGCACCAGTATTGAAGTAGTACTTTTTTATCGACCTCGAATGGATGGAAGGCAAAGTTTACCTCGGTGGGATTTGAACTCAAACAGCAGAGAGCTGAAACGAGTACCGCAAAGCATTCTGTTCGACCTTCTAATGACTCTGCTAATTCACCGTCTTTCATCGATTCGAGGTCGATAAAAAAGTACCAGTTCAGTATATCTATATATCTATACTGTAGTAAATGTTTGGTAGAAATAACCAAGTGTACGAGCACTCAGTCCCTAAGACGAGTTTAGTATAAATAATTACAACAGGTACTTAAGTTTCGAAACTCAAGTACCTGTTTATGTCACTGATGTAATTATATGTATATATACATATATGTGTGTGTGTGTGTGTGTGTGTGTGTGTGTGTGTGTGTGTGTGTGTGTGTGTGTGTGAATAAACATGTATATAGACATAAATGTGTACATATGAATGTAAAACTAGACAGCTATGTTGTTAGAATGTTCACTTTGCAGCCATGTTGACGCAGTACGAATGCACTGTGCAGCACTTTGTTCCTGGATCTTTTAAAACATAAACTGTGCAAAAGTTATTCGTATTTTCCAAATATGTTTCTATAAAAAGTTGATATAATGACGATGCTAGTAATTTAAAACAGTATTTTTTTTTAACGGTTTTTAATAACGATGCCTTGTTTATCCTATATCACTCTGTTTTAGGAGGCCATTATAGGGACATCGCAGTGTGTTTCCTTAAAGGTTTTTAATAATGATGTCTTGTTTATCATATATCAAGCTGTTTTAGGCGGCCATTATAGAGGCATCGCTTGTTGGAGCATTTCTATCTTCTGTGATAATAGAGATATAAAAAAATTAGCCATTATTTCCATAAGTCACTGTTCAGATGCTGATAAATACGCCAATAAGATATATATTGCATAATATCGACGGGATTGTCCAGGTTTGTCAAATTATCCTGAGTTGGTTTTCTCATTGCTTTGGTCCTTGCGGTTGGCTCACCGGTCGCAGTCTTCAACTTGTCAAGCTGTCCAAACGTAATGTTATTACTCTAAGGTAAAACTACCTTATTGAGTGCTTCATTGCACATTCCGGATTGCATTCGTTAGCATGGTCGCAGCCAGAGTTTTGATTCTACTGAACTTCCATTTGTATATATATATATATATATATATATATATATATATATATATATATATATATAACGAAGGAGTTGTGGTAAGGAACCAGATGGACCATAACGCACCAGAGTACTCAATTCTTAGGGTAGAAGAGTGGGTAATAGGAAAATGTATGACCCCCGACGACAGAGCTCAAGCTGTTTCGACCAGAAATAGCTGTCGAAACGGCTTGAGCTCTGCCGTACATACGGGGTCGTACATTTTCCTTTATATATATATATATATATATATATATATATATATATATATATATATATATATATATATATATATATATATATATATATACATGTATACATACATATATATATGTATGTATAGTTACATTATTCTTAACTTATATTTTGTCTTTGTGTGTAATTGTTCTCCTCGTTCCACATAACGACGTATAATCTTCGCTTTTTTCCGTTCATTGCCAGGGAACGTCTTCACGAACCACTGTTTTCCTTCGGTTGCAACGTATTTTTGTTTAGGTTCAGAAGATCCCGTTAAGGGTGAAAGCAGCGATTCTTTGCTTAAACTTTAATCTGTTATTTTAATATATATATATATATTATTTCGTTTCTGAATTTGTTGGCAACATGACCCTCCCAAAGTATAACAATATATATATATATATATATATATATATATATATATATATATATATATATATATATATATATATATATAATTCACAGTTCAACTCCGTAATACGAGATGACATACTCCTGAAATACACAGCTACACAGCTGTGAGGTAAAGCTACACCACCTTAGTGTACACGCTTATTAATTGTCCTGGGCTTTTGAAAATTATGCGGCTTTCCAGTCGAAGACATATATTTTGGCTGGCTTTCTTTACCTTGTCAGCGCTTCGTTATCCGCATCTGCTCTGCATGAGTAATAAACCAATTTGTATTGCAACTATTTCTACAGTTTTCTCTGATGATGTTATTGATTTAAGAGCAGTGCTATGCTTTTATACTCTTAACTTTTAGAAATTCAATCTGTCCCGTTTGCCAACTAATAATAATAATAATAATAATAATAATAATAATAATAATAATAATGTTTTCTTTATTAACCACAAGGGTTTACATAAAGTAGACATTAAGGAAAGTACAGGACAATACAGGACGGTACAAATGGGCATTTCTGCGTGTAAAAAAAAATTGTATTTTCTACGCAAAAAGAAAAAGATTGCGTAGAAAATACAATCCAACGGGAGTAAACAATAGCACCACTGACGATGTTGCAGATGTGCAACGAAAGAACTTTGATAAACTATATATATGTGTTTGTGTCTATATTGTATCTGTATTATTTTTGACCGTTGGTCAGTCAATGGCAACATTGAGGACCGAATAAATTAGATTACCGATATAAAAGACACAGAAGCGAAAAGCGAAAACCAACCAAACAGTGAGTGTATTCTGTTATTAATTCTGGCAATATTACACAAATATGACCCTCCCCAAGTATAACAATATTTGTTTCGACACACGATTTCATATAAAAAACCTCGCAAAACTATATATATATATATATAATGTCTTAATATATAAGATTTAAATGTCGTGCATTTAGTTCTATACACGTAAGTTTGTTTTGTTTCATTTTCGTCTTAACACGCCAATTATTTTGTCAGACATTGTGACTTCGGTTACCATCTTTAGGGGTCGAAACTGTTTACGTTCATTTCGACGGCCGATGACCAGGGTTTTTTCGAACTTGCTGCCAAAATGCTTTATACAGGGGAGTAAAGTAGAGTCAAATGCTCTCATGTTGGGGTTTGAGAACCCAATCTCCGTCTTCTTGTGGTATGCTGGTTTATTTGACAAAGATAAACCCATAGCCTTCTAATTTGTCGTTGTGAAACTGATAATATATTAGAGCTGTTGGTGTTTATAAAGATTGGAGAAACACAAGTGAATTCAAAGGAAACAATACCCACTTAGTTGGCCGGGATAATATACTGCTTCATTTGAATAAACATTTGCAATGAAATCAGCATTATATCTGAATTTCGTTATGGGTACATGTGTTTGTGGAATGCTCAGCCACTTACATGGTAATTTCATGTTCATGCTCCTCCGCAGCACGAAGAAATCGAAGACTCGTCATCAACACTGACATTGGCCAATCGATTAAATTAAAGTGGGGAAATATCAAATTGTAACTCACGTGAAGGTGCGTGACTTAGTGGTTAGAGAATTGGATTCGCAGTCGTGAGGTAGCGAGTTCAATTCTCGGACCGGATGGTGCTTTGTGTGTCCTTGAGCAAGACACTTTATTTCATATTGTTCTTTCTGCTAAGAGTTGTGACCGGTAGATAGTATCAGCAATAGAAAGACCAACATTGTTTCCTATGTCGGATTTCACGAGATCCACTCCACTCGGCAGGTGAATGACGTCTGGGATCTTGTCGATCGATCAGAGCGAGTGAAACTCACATGTATACAATAGATCCCTGAACACTACCATAAAAATCTAATAACACACATTTCAATCGAATTTTGCCTTCATTTTTTATCATTTATATGTCAA
>OZ024749.1:33659135-33671635 GCA_964016885.1 Eledone cirrhosa | reverse complement strand
ATCACCCTCACCATCCTCCATTTCGTCCGCTGGAACCACGAGACAGACTAACCCTTAAACAGTCAGTAAATGCAGAAAAAGGAATAAAATATTACAGGCAAAAGTAGGAATGTTTGGATACAACTGTTTGTAGACAAGATAAACTTTAAAAGAAGCAGTAAAACATTAAAATTAGCAGCATAAACAACTCTAATACCGACAATTCTACATCACAGTTCACATTAATGACTGCAAGCAACATGCATACACACACTTACAACGTGAAAAGCCAATTAGCAAACACTTTTCTGAAATTAGTCGTTTGCAGAAAGATAAAAGAAAGGAAAGTAAAACGCTAGATACGGGTTTCTTTTATCTTATCTATATCTTAGCAAATTTCTTTTATCACATACGAGAAAATCAATAAGGAAAATTCCAGTGACTTAAAACCCTCAAGCACTCTTAGAATCCTCAAAATGTACTTAAAGAAACAACTAAATCCTGAATAAATTATTGCACTCGAAATATATCCAACTACTTGTATCTACACAGTCAAATACTGAGGATTTTAAAATTAAGTTACATTATGACAATTTTTAAAACTTAAATGCAACCCAACCGAATACTCGTCCCGTGTTTGTCATCGCTGTGGAGCGACGTTGGAGTGTTCTCTCTGAGATGTTGTCTTGTGCAATGTTTTCATGGAAGGCTATTTCCTTTGCTACTGATATTTTCCAAGGGAAGGGCAAAGATACACCTTTAGCTTCTTTGACACTTGTACCGTTGTAGAATTTGTCATAACGAATTTGAGAACAGCGTCAGACCGCCTTACAGGATTTGTCCTCAAGAGTTATTCTCGAAGGCTTTCGTTACATTTGTTGGTATGCTCGTACGACTGCGAAAGTTTAAAATAAAAGTTTTCACTCTCTCTTAGATTCACTATCTTTCTAACCTTATATGTTCCATGCAAGCACTGTATTTCCGGTACCAGTATGTGCCTTTTCCCCAACTCCTGTCAGTAGAAATTCTTCCACATGACCTAGAGGTCAAGCTGCGCGAGAAGGACAGGATTTGTACTTGATTATTAAAGGCTTCTTGATATGCACGAGGAAAGTTGTCTCGCTAAATCATACTGAATATTACGTTAAGAGTACATGTCTCTGTGGAATGCTCAGCCACTTATACGTTAATTTCATGAGCAGGCTGTTCCGTTAATCGAACAACTGGGACGCTTATAGTCAAAACCGACAGAAGTCCATTCCTCCTTCCTGACATCACTTCCAATTGCGCAAATAAGCCGCATAACTCGGCAGGATTTGAACTCAGAATTCAGAGAACTGAATCAAATACAGCAAAGTATTCTATCCGAGATTCTTACAACTCTGAAAATTCGCAGTATTTGTTTTACTGTAACGGCTGCAACAATGAAAACATCTTTCTTTTTCTTCTTCTGAAAATAATTAATGAATGAACCAATCATTTTCGAAAGGGCAATCTAAATCATTTGAATTTCCTTTGCAGAGAAACTAGACAGCTATAACGGTTTGTTGAATTCATGCTCAGACTGATAACATGTTAGAAAAATAGAAATAATACGGATACAAAGTGTGCAACTATGCTCGCCTTAAGATGTGTAACTCGGAGAGAATTATGACTGAATAGCAGAAATATTGACCGAGGCGGAAAAAAGGAATTTGGTGAAGATGTTATAGGTTCCTTTTATTTCACCGTTAATACAAATATTATTTATGGCTTCTTCACTTGAAAATGACAATCTGAATTATCTCCTGCAACACAGCGACAGATCTGTATCTCTTTCATTCAAGAATAACATTCTCAATTTTCTCATTCAACACGAAAATGATTTATAGTTTGTTTTTTTATTCATAAAACAATTGACTCGGGGGAAAAAATACAGAAATGTGGTAAAAACGTTTTTTTCTTCTTTTTGTTATTAGAATTGTTGGACCATGGAAAATCTCGCACAACGATTAAATATAATAGAGGGCGAGATATGTATGTGACTCGTTGGTGTCATTAGTGCTGGCTGTGGGTAAAGTTAATTAATTACAAAAAATAATCAAGAATCATCCTACACATTACCACTAATAATCAAGAATCATCCTACACAAATAGGTACGACAGTAATAATCGCTTCAGTCACAGCAACAGCAACAAATATCACGTTAAACATTGTGACCTATTAGCTTCTAGGGCAGAGGTGATCTTATCACAATACTGATGTTTCTCTATATTGTTACAAGACTGTGCTGTGGTATAGCTAGGGCAGAGGTGACCTCACCACAATGTTGTTGTGGTATAGCTAGGGCAGAGGTAACCTCACCACAACCTTGATGTTTCCCTATATCGTTACAAGACAGTGCTGTGGTATAGCTAGGACAGAGGTGACCTCACCACAATGTTGTTGTGGTATAGCTAGGGCAGAGGTGACCTCACCACAATATTGATGTTCCTCTATATTGTTACAAGACTGTGCTGTGGTATAGCTAGGGCAGAGGTGACCTCACCACAATGTTGTTGTGGTATAGCTAGGGCAGAGGTGACCTCACCACAATATTGATGTTCCTCTATATTGTTACAAGACAGTGCTGTGGTATAGCTAGGGCAGAGGTGACCTCACCACAATATTGATGTTCCTCTATATTGTTACAAGACAGTGCTGTGGTATAGCTAGGGCAGAGGTTACCTCACCACAATATTGATGTTCCTCTATATTGTTACAAGACAGTGCTGTGGTATAGCTAGGGCAGAGGTGACCTCACCACAATATTGATGTTCCTCTATATTGTTACAAGACAGTGCTGTGGTATAGCTAGGGCAGAGGTGACCTCACCACAATGTTGTTGTGGTAGAGCTAGAGCACAGGTTACCTCACCACAATATTGATGTTCCTCTATATTGTTACAAGATAGTGCTGTGGTATAGCTAGGGCAGAGGTGACCTCACCACAATGTTGTTGTGGTATAGCTAGAACAGAGGTAACCTCAACACAACATTGATATTTATCTATATCTATCGTTACTAGACAGCACGGTGGTCTAGCTAGTGACCTCACCACAATAGTATAGTTTCTCTATATCGTTGCGAGATAGTGTTGTGGTATAGCTGGGGCAGATATGATCTCACCACAGCATTGATGTTTCTCTATATCGTTATAAAACAGTGCTGTGGTATAGCTAGGGCAGAGGTAACCTCACCACAATATTGTTACAAGACAATGCCTTATGTATTGCCACTAAGATATAATGTCTACCAATTTAAAATATATTAAGATTTAGGAAAAATCAACAAGAATTTGTCATGACTGAAGATTATCAGATTACCATACATATTTATAAGCTTGCAATACACAGCTGGCGGTGACTAAGTATTGGCGGTGATATTTTAAATGCGAGATTTTAAGACTTGTGGAGGTATGATTTCAGATTAAACATTGATCTTATAGATTTGATGAAATAAAAAGGAAAACAAAATAACACCAGTTTTCGTGGTCTTTTCTTGTATCTCAAAGTAACACTTCTGCTAAGATTTTAATTCACTTTAACATACAATGTGGTTGATCTTCCGTCAGTGTCGACGGTGAGCATACAGTCATTCGATTTACTAAACGTCCGACTAGTGAATTAACATATAACTGGCCGAATATTCCACAGATATATATATACACCCTGAGCCGGAACGAATATCGCAAAAAAATTCTATCCGACTCTCTAACGACTGTGCTAACCCTCCGCCTAGAGTTGTGTAAAATTGATGTTAACATTATGGCATCTTCACTCGTTCAGAACAGAAAATAAAGGACAACGATATACATAGTATTAAAAAAATGGAAAGAATAGGTAATGTTCATTAAGTCTTCAAGAATTTCATCCTTAGTTATCAAATCGTTTCATTTATTCCCACGGGAAATTGAAAGAAATGTAAATAACATCGTACTGCTTCGATGGCAAATTTCTAATATATTCCGTGAGCGGCGTATAAGTCAATTTCTTCGTATGGCTGAGTATTCAATCAATCAAATGTCAAAGTGGAAGACGTTTAATTAAATCGAACTCACCCGATACATCATAAACATTCGTATTATATTAACTTTAATTCTCTAGCCAACTTTCTCATGGCTTCATTTGATAAGATATCATGTCTTGGTATGTGATACGATCGAGCTGGCTAATAGACAACTGTATGTGATTTCCATTAGTTTGTTCAGATACAGACCGCTGTGCCATGCTGTAATTACAAAGATGGAATTCTGCTCCCAATCGTATAAATTGATTTTAGGTGATTTGTTTTATTATTTTACACCAAAATGGCGGCTGATTGGTAGAGTCGTTAGATAGTTGGACAAAATGTTTTGTGGTAATTATTCTGGCTCTTTATGTTCTGAGGTCAAATCCCGCCGAGGTTAGCTTTGCCTTTCATCCTTACGGGGGTCGATAAAATAAAGTACCAGTCACGTACTGGGGTCGATTTAATCGACTTTCCCTTCACCCAAAATTGCTGGCCTTGTGCCTAAATCAGAAACCATTATTTTACGCTAACATGGATGGGCAGTATTGGTAGAGCGTCGAACAACATGCTTTGCAGCATAGTTACGGCCCTTTACGGTTCGAGTTCAAATTCAGCCAATGTTAACTTTGCATGTCATCCTTACGGGATTGATAAAATAAAGTACCAGTAATGCACTGGGATAATTGCTGGCCTTGTGCCAAAAGTAGAAACTATTATTTTACGTCAACATGGTGGTTGATTGGCAGAATCGTTATATAGTTGGACAAAATGTTTTGTGGCATTTATTCTGGCTCTTTATGTTCTGGGGTCAAATCCTGCCGAGGTTAATTTTCCCATTCATCCTTCCGGGATCTATAGAATACAGAACCATAAAATAAGCTGGGGAGCTTATTTGAATATAGTACGTACTTGACCGACTGGACTTAATTAGCAGTAGCATGGTTTATAAATGTTTTATTTTGCACTATATGTAAATAGCATACCGACCCGATGTTTTATATGCAAAGAAGCATGAAAGCTTAAGCTTATTCCTCTCTCAATAACGAGTGAGTAAGTGTCAACGATGACGGATAAAAGTCCCAAAACACGTGTCTGGCATTTTCACCAGCTACTGAGAGAGTTGTGACATGATCACTGCTTAAAACATCCAGAGCGAGACACTGGTATATTCAATGTACATAAACATATATATGCTTCCATCCCTCTTACCATCCTCCAGGAAAACGCCTTCTCCATTCTGTCCGCCGGGGCTGTGGGGAGGCCCATTTGCTTACCATACAGAGAGATGGGGAGGGCGAGAGAGATAGAAGCGATGACAGTGGGAGTTCGGCTCTTCCACGTTCGGACCATATCATTGTGGTTGTGCACACACACACACAGTATTCGTCTGATAAACTATACAACGGAAAATACCGATAACAAGATATGCTGCATGCTTAGATGCAAACAACAATAACAACTGCATTCCTATTATGAAGTCTGACATATGCCTGTGAAATGCTCAGCCAATTACACGTTATATTAATGATGAGGCTGTTCTGTAGATCGAAAAATTGGAGCGCTCATCGTCGAAACCACCGTCGGTCCATTATTACTTTTCGTTTTGTTATCGTACATGATCTTTTACTAGATTCATTTCTTCTTTCACTCATTTTCCCATCCAAATTTCTTCCACTATCCAAAACCCCTGAGGTTTTAAACGAATGTCACACGTTTCCTTTCGTTTTTCTCTATTAACGATAATTATTTACAAGTCACCAAACAGACCTTAGGGGAAGACATGTGTTTAAAAGATTCGAAACATGTGTTGATGGTCGTATCTCGTTTAAACAGACGAAATAGTTCTCTCGACATGTACAATGAGAGTCAATGTTTCGTAAGATATACCACCAGAGCATTCACATGATAAGACAATGTCACATTTAGAGATCACTCTGTGTATATACAGTACATTTCGCAATTCATATATATATATATATACATATACACACACACACATATATATATATATATATATATATATATATATATATATATATATATACACACACACATATATATATATACATATACATATATATATACACACACACATATATATATATATATATATATACATATACATATATATATACACACACGCACATATATATATATACATATACATATATACATATATATATACACACACATTTTATATATATATATATATATATGTATATATATATATAACGGGTGATGTGTTGGTGTAATGGTAGCACAGTGGTCTGGATAACCGCAGATATGGGTTCGACTCCCATGTACGTCAATACTCATCTTTTTCCATTTCTCCGAGGGTTCTTAACCCCACTACCAGGCTAAATAATTTCTTTAATTTCTTTAGTCAAAATACGGCGATAGCTTACATTTATATTTTCAAACCTGCTCGCTGTTTCGAAAATATTCTTACTTGACATATATATATATATATATATATATATATGTGTGTGTCTTTCTCCCCCCCCCCTCTCTCTATATATATATATATATTTGGCTGTAGCACTAAGACAGCGTTCAAGCATAACAGAGCGGTATGTATATGAACACATATATACGTTTATATACAATAAACATATGGGTAGCCTCGCAGCCGAAGAAAAATATTTTCTCACAAAGAAACGAAAACGAAACGAGAGGTAAAAATCACATTCTTCTCTATGAGTATATCATAGAGTTGCCAATATAATCTCAGAGTAACAGACACCGCTATTTCAAGATTCGTTAATCTTTCTTCAGTGACGCTCATTCAGAAAATACTGCAGTTCTATCCGCATAGAGAGTCCTGACATTCTTATACACCAACGCTCCCCACTTTATCCTGTAGGTCTACCTGGACCTGCCAATTTTGTGGGCTTAGGTAGTCTTAAACTGCAGATAATTTGATAGGGATCAGGAGATAGCTCAGCCCCTGTCTTAACACGAACATCCGGCACAGGATCGAAGAGAAATGAGACAATAACAAAATCAATTATTGATCTCTGTCCCCGATTCATGATAAAGCACCCATTACTATAAGAGGTCTAATAAGGTGATCCCCAAAGCATAGTTATTTAAGTGAAAAATTGGAAACCCACAACTATTTCATTAAAAATACGAGAACAAAAAGGGTTATCCAACTACACAGGCCAACAACCAGTGCGCTAAAGAAGAGGAAAATGTGGGGCTTTATGTGAACGTTAGAAATCAATATTTAAAGCATTATATTATACAAAGGGCGGAAGATTGGCAGTATAGGTAGAAGGTCGGACGCCATGCTTTGACACATGGAGTTACGGCCCTTCCTATTCTGAGTTCAAATCACGCCGAGGTTAACTTTGCCTTTCATCCTTATGGGGTCGATAAAATAAAGTACCAGTAATACACTGGTTAATTGCTGGCCTTGTGCCAAAAGTAGAAACAATTATATTATACAGTTGAATGTCAACCTTCATTATCATTTGTGGATTGGCAGTATCAGTAGAGCGTCGGACATTATGCTTTGCGGCATAGAGTTACGTCCCTTTACGTTCTGAGTTCAAATTTCACCGAGGTTAGCTCTGCCTTTCATCCTTACGAGGCCAATAAAGTAAAGTACCAGTAATGTACTGGGGTCGATTTAATCGACTTTCCCTTCCCTTTCAAATTGGTGGCCTTATGTAGAGACAATTATTATTTGATATTCTTTTCAGTTGGCGGTATCGGTAGAGGGTCGGACGCCATGCTTAGCAGCATAGAGTTACGGCCCTTTATGGTCTGAGTTCAAATCCGGTCGAGGTTAATTTTGCTTTTCATTCTTTCTGGGTCGATAAAATAAAGTACCAGTAATACACTGGAGTAATTGCTGGCCTTGTGCCAAAAGTAGAAACAATTATTTGATATCCTTTTTGATACATTTGCAGTTGGAAAAGCTGTGTTCAGCTGGAATTAGGAAAGCCAGTAAAGTTTAAGGAATTTCATGGAAAGTAAAAAGAAATATCACGTATTCTTGTATTCAGCTTTATTCTGTTGTTCTTGTAAACTTATATTCTGTCAGTTTGTTATGTTTTAGTTTCCTTTCAAATTTCTTCAATATTCTAAATTTAAAGTAATCCTTTGCATGGTATTTGACAATGCTGATTAAACGTATAAACATATATATATATATATATATATAATATATATATATATATATATATATATATATATATATATATATATATATATATATATATATATATGCATAAATACATACACACACATACTCAAACACACAAACATACATTTATATATGTAAATATATAAACATATATATATATATATATATATATGTTTATATATTTACATATATAAATTTAAATATCATGTATATATAATATATATATATATATATATATCATGTATATATAATATATATATATATTTATTTATGTATATATGTGTGTGCATATATGCATGTATATGCATGTATGTAGATATGGATCTGTGTGTGTGTTCTATCTGTTTTTTTGCTAGTGTGTGTAAGAAGGAACAAATGAGAAAACAAATGAGAGCTGTTTCATAGGAATATTTTATTTATAACATGTATCTGGTAGTTTCTAATAGTGTTAAATAGTTCTATATACCACATTATATATATATATAGGGAAATGTATGACCCCGACGGCAGAGCTCAAGCAATTTCGACGGCTATTTCAGTCGAGAAATAGCCGTCGAAACGGCTTGAGCTCTACCGTCGGGGTCTACATCTTCCTATTACCCACTCTACCATATATATATATATATATATATATATATATATATATATATATATATATATATATATATATGTATATACGTATGTATATATATATATATATATATATATATATATCTATGTATATATATATGTATATATATATATATACTCTACTACCCTAAGTATTGAGTACTCTGGTGCGTTAGTCCATCTGGTTCCTTACCAGAATTCCTTTGTTATATATATATATATATATATATTGGAAGATCACTGATGAAGGACTAACTTTATTCATATGTAACCCATTTGCAACCACGCAGCACGTTTATTCTCATATTTACACATATTTTTTCCCCCGCTGTGACCCGTCTATTTCGTCCATACTGCTTCCTCTTTCTCTGTATCTTTACCCTCTCTAACAGTCACTCTCTCTGTTAGCCTCTTCCTCACCCTTCACTCACTCACTCTCTGTTACTACCTCTCCTCCTCCTCCTTCTTCCCGTTTGACCTGTGCGTAATTCTTTTCTTTCGCACTCTTGGTCAGGCTGGTTCGCTTTTTTTCTCTCTCTCGTCTACGATTTCACAGAACTTATGTTCACCGAATTCACAGACTAGATTCCTTCTTCCTCCCGTTAGACCTGTACGGAATTCCTTCCTTGCTCACATTCCAACCAGGTTTGATGGTCTTTATATTCTCTCTCGTTCACGATTTCACCGAACTTATATTCATGGATATTTGGGACTTGACTCTTTCTTCCTCACTTTTCGTTGCTTCACCATCTTTGTTTGTTTACACTCTCGTGTCCCCTTTATTTACGTGTCCCAACTACTTTTTTTAGCCGTTGCTCACACCAACCGGAGGTATATGGTCTTTAAAGCGATGAAATACCAATGATGGTTGGAAGATCACTGGTGAAGGACTAACTTTATTCATATATATATATATATATATATATATATATATATATATAATTCTGTGAGCTGAGGATCCGCTAAGGTGAAACAATTGTTCTCGATATGGTGAACTGACTGTTGTGTAACCACTTCTACTTAACTCGTTCTATGGACTGAGTGCTCTACCACTACGGATATTACCTTCCAGTCTTCCACCACTATATATATATATATATATATATATATATATATATATATATATATATATATATTTAAAAGAATAGAGGTGTAACACACGGGTTGTGATATATTGGCAAAAGGAGAAGAAAATGCTGACAAATAGTTCCCAGCGCATCAGCAAGGAATCTCACTTTATTAACAAATACGGACCCCATCTAAACACTTCTCCCTAAGACGAACCCACAACATACACACGTCAACATACATACCTACATCAGCATACATCCTACATACATCTCTATCCACATATAAACACAATGTCATACGTAAACACACATGTTCTATGGTGCAACACAAATATACACAAATTTGCATACCTTTTGATGTCTATAAATATAAACGTGCCGACACACACACATACATAAACGCACACATGCATTGCACACATGCATTGCACACATGCATTGCACACTGATGGGCAGATACATATTTGTACACAAGTATTCCAATACGGCAGGGCCTAATGGATTCCCCTTGCAGTACGTACAATCTGGACGCTCACACACACCTTGGTATTATGCCAATACTATATATCATTTCACACCTTTTATTATTAAGGTTTTTGATGTTCTATTGAGAGAATCGTTTTTACTGAAAAAATCGAATAATGTACACCATTTTTACCAGTATCACAAAAATACTGGTCCACCCACACACACACACACATTCTCACACACACACACATACACATATATACACACACACATACACACGCGTACATTAACACACAAAGAGACATATACACACACACACACTTCTCCGTATAAGACAAGAGCTGAAAAATATCTTTTAACATGTTAAAATATCCCCCACATTCCTACTGACCGATCCCTCTACCACGAATTACTCTGCTACACACACACACACACACACACACACTTGTCTTAATAAGCATTTGAACTGTCAGCAGGTTGCGGTTCGCACTCACATCCCTGCTGACCATTATCACAACAACGAACCTCTTTACTACTACTACTACTACACACACACACATTTGTCTTGAAAGACTTATTTTTCAATGACTACTCAATCAGCCGAGACAAACCTACATTTGGCGCAAAATCAATTTTTAACATTCACATGACCTCTACCGACTAATCAAAATTGTTTTGACCACAAGAATTTTTTCATACATCTAGAGCCACTTTTTTTTACATAAAACAGGTAGAATTTCCAAAACTAATCAGATTAGAGCAAACATCACGGGCGCTCTATCTCAAAATTATTTTTGAAAAGCATTAGAAATGCGCAACCGTTAAAACTTAAAACCAAAACTGAATACTAACCAATACTATAACTATTTTTCACTGGAAACAATTTGGCAGCATTTTCTTCTCCTCTTACCAATATATATATATATATATATATATATATATATATATATATGTGTGTGTGTGTGTGTGTGTGTGTGTGTGCGTGTGTGTGAGTGTGAGTGTGTGTGTGTGTGTGTATATACAAATGCATACACACACACATATATATATATATATATATATATATATATATATGTATACATATTTGATACTATTCATAACATTATCGCCGGGAGGAAACTGATGAGAAAGTTTTTTTACTCTGTGTAACAACTTTTCTCATCAATTCTTGACTGTAGATAACAAATAACAAAACGTTTTACCTAAAAATAGATCTATAGAGCATAGCATATCGAAGCAATAACGTTGGGAATATCAGACCTACCAGCCTCTAGAAACCCAAACGGGAAGTACCGTTAAAAAAGTGCCCCAAAATGGGAAGAAATGAGCCAAAATGGAAAGATTTTGCATAATGAAAGCTATACCCATTTTCACAAGAGAACACATCTCTCATCTACGCCAAACTGAGTGAGAGATCTCTCCATCGGACGGGGTGAGTTGACAGGTCTGGAATATCCGGTGTAATAACTCCCTATACCACTTATCTACTCACTGCCACCGTGAAGGAGTTGCTTGCTCACCAGAACGAATCCCGCGAGACTTGACCTTATTCTTACAATTCATTTCGCTCTCTATTCTCCAGTCTGGCATAACGTAGTCACCATTTTGCCATACTGTTCGCCGAGCCCATGAATGGGTTAGAGCTTCTGTAATAGTTTATCTTGAATACAAACATTTGTATCCAAACATTCCTACTTTTTCTGGTTATATTTTCTCTTCTCTTACTTAATATATTTGTATTATATAATATTGACTGTAGCGTTGTGTCAGAATGTGCATAGCTTTCATCTGATTGGCTATTTCGATTGCATAATAAAATTGTAACTATTTATTAAAGACTTCTCAATGATTATGTATGAATATTTCTTATCTGGCACCAAACTACACTCACAGAATTAAGTATCTTGTTATGAATAGTTAGAAACTTATATAGACGGCGTTGGATGGAAATATAGATGTGAAAGAAACCATAAGTGAAGATTAGTTAATACGAAACACCGACAAACATCCACGTAACATGTATACATAAGTATGTAGTACCATGTTGGAATAAATACCTTATAACATGTAGACAGAAATACCTTATAACGTGTAGGCATAAATACCTTATAACATGGAGGCATAAATACCTTGTACCGTGTTGGAATAAATACCTTCTAACATGTAGGCATGAATACCTTACAACATGTAGG
>OZ024749.1:33649135-33654135 GCA_964016885.1 Eledone cirrhosa | reverse complement strand
GTTATTTTAATAAATATTTGCTCTACGGTTCGTATATATTTGATATATATTTATCCTTATCGAGCCCTCTTTGGATTTTAGTCTTCAAATTTATTATTATTATTACTATAATTGGCAGTATCGGTAGAGGGTCGGACGCCATGCTTTCCAGCATAGTTACGTCCCTTTACGATCCGAGTTCAAATCCCGCCGAGGTTGACTTTGCCTTTCATCCTTACGGGGTCGATAAAATAAAGTACTAGTAATGCACTGGGTAATTGCTGGCCTTGTGCCTAAAGTAGAAACAATTATTACTATATATATATATATTTAGCTACGGCTTTCTAGATCCTTAGTTCAAATCTCACCAATGCCAAATTTTTCATCCATCCGAATTGGATGAAATAAAGTACCAGTAAAGTACTGGAGGCTGTTGCTCGAGTTTACTCGGCCCCAAAATTATTGGTCTCATGCCTATGCTAGAAACAATTATTAAAAACTTATTTTTGTAGGAAAGTCTCATTTACCTCTGTTCTGTATATATATATGTGTGTGTGTGTGTGTGTAAATGAAGTAATTCCGTTGGAAAGGTCCAGGAAAAAAGAGTGCTCTATGTAGGTTACAGAACTTAATAGTTATGTAATAAACAACATAAGATAATTATTTCATTTACCAGTGGTTTCTTGAAAGCAAACAAATCTGCTTTCAGTCATCAGAATGAAAAAATCCTGGTGTTTTTATTGAATGTGGATTTTCAAAATCCACATTCAATAAAAACAGCAGGATTACATAACTATATATATATATATATATATATATATATATATATATAATCAAGGTTTAGCAAATAAGGAAATAGTTTCAAATTAAATTTTTAAAAATTAACTTTACTTGCTATAGTTACCTTTACCGAATCGGTTTCGAATCTCAAAAATAAACGGAGTCCATACGGCCTTCGTTGCAAAGAAAGATTCTCGTCAGAAAGTTCTTTTCATTCAAAGAATATAAAATTCTTGAATTTAAATTACGAACTAGCGCTATCCAAGACTGTTCCCGAGATGAGAGTAAATGAAATATATATATATATATATATACAGATGTAAAAATTATCGTTTACTTCTGCTTAACACTCAACTAACGTGTGTATATGAGTTTGTCTATGTATGTGTATACATGCATGTGTGTGTGTATGCATGTTTGTATATATATATATATATATCTGTGCGTATGTATGTGTGTGTATGAATGTGTGTGAATACATGTGTGAGTATGTATGTGTGTGTATGTATGTGTGTGTATCTATGTGTATGTATGTATGTATGTGTATGTGTCTATTCCGAACAATGTGGTTTATAAATATGATTATCAAAGTGAAACTTTTTATCTTCGCGACGCTAAATTTAACATCCCTTTTATAGACACTTAAGAAGCTTCACTATGCTCTTACAAGGAATACACACACACACACACACACACACACACATATATATATATATATATATATATATATATATATATATATATATATATATATATAAATATATATATACGTATACATTTTAGTGGGACAACCTGTATATATATACGTATAGATATATATACGTATATATGTGTATATATATATATGTGTGTGTGTGTGTGTGTGTGTGTGTGTGTGTGTGTGTGTGTGTGTGTGTGTGTGGCTATCTGTAAAACACTAGTTTGGGAGTAAAAATAACGATGAAAAATCTATTAAATGTTTATCCTTTTCTCTCCCTTTCTCTCTCTCTCTCTCTCTCTCACACACACACATGCACACACTCACATAAACTTTCCTCTGTGCATATGTGTGTGTAGATTTTTTTTGCGTTGTATCCATCGTAAAAATGAGAGGATAGTCACAAACAGCTGAGACAACTACACACAGATATATATATATATCTAGGTATATATATATATATATATATATATATATATATATGTGTATACATATATATATATGTGTATACATATATATATATGTGTATACATATATATATATGTATGTGTACTTATATATATATATATATATATATATATATATATATATATATATATTATATATATATATATATATATATTATATATATATATATACATATACATATATGCATTAATTCCTTTTTTTTTTTTAAATAAATATTTTCTCTATCTAGATTTTGCTATGTTTTTTTTTTAATCTCATCTCCTTCGCTTCTTCATTGCTTTTTATTCTGTTTCTTGAAAATCTACAGGAATACCACAAACCTAAAGCCGTGTGCAGGTGAAAGAGTTGTGAACAAGTATAAAACTAATTAGGTCTGCATAATAATAATAATAGTAATAATAACAATCATGATATAATTATTTTTACTTTTGGCACAAGGCCACCCCACCAATTACCCAGTGTATTACTGGTACTTTATTTTATCCATCCCGTAAGGATGAAAGGCGTCGAGGTTAACTTTGCCTTTCATCTGTACGTATGTCCGTTCATACATACGTGCATACGTTCACATATTTACTTATACGCAAACATACAAACATATAGATAGATGTACCTATACATGTGTGAAATATATGTATATAACATTGAAAATAAGACTAAATACTGTTAATTATATCATATTCTAATTTACGCACATTTCTTCCATCTTACAGGATATATAATCAATTGTTAGTTAATTAATCAAAAAATCGGATTCATCAGAACTAAGGGAGGCAATACTGGAAGATTCTCTCTCCAGAGGGTTTCTTTGAGAGTATAAGAATAAATAATTGTTTCTACTTTAGGCACAAGGCCAGCAATTATCTCAGTGCATTACTGGTACTTTATTTTATCGACCCCGTAAGGATGAAAGGCAAAGTCAACCTCGGCGGGATTTGAACTCAGATCATAAAGGGACGTAACTATGCTGGAAAGCATGGCGTCCAACCCTCTACCGATACTGCCAATCCACCACCAGTATAAGAATAAATAATATTCACCTGTTAGTAAACTAAGTCTATCCTTACCGATCCAGGTGGTGTATAACATTACACGCATGCGTAGATCGACCAGCTAACTAAATATTTGTACATCACGGACAATATATATTTTTCTACTTTCAAAGAAACCCTGTGTATATATATATTAAAGAGTTAAACAAGAGTTAACCCTATATATATATATATTAAAGAGTTAAACAAGATTCAATGAGTACATCAAAGAATGAGTTTTACAGTAGATTGGAAGCACTCTACAAGAAAATATTTTCCAGAGTTATTAATATTAAAATACAAATATTAATAAAATAGATGTTCTTGTGATCAATTAAATGTTATTATACATATTTCAGAGGTACAACAGTACGTCCTCATCAGATAAAATAAAATGATACATGACATACCCTGAGATGTTAAATGGTTAATATTTAATCAAGGTAGTGATTAACTTATGAGAAAACTCAACATTTATACCCTAATAATGAGAACATGGGAAAACGTAATAGAATCAATAGAGAAAGTATGAGTAAGAAAAACATTGCTTTAATTTAACAGTTATAGAGTTTTTTAAATCTGGGATACTACAAATTAGGATTATAGAGGAAGACGTCTCTGGAGTTATAATTTTATTACAGTTTTTGGCTTGAGAAGGCAGCCGAAAGATAATTAAAGAGAGGGAGAGATAAAGGGGAGTAATTTATGCAAACATTTTTTTTCACATATAGACCTAGCGGTTAAATTTCAAAATATTTAATATTTAATTTATGTTATTTTAGGGTGAAGAATCAAAATTTAAGGATTTAAAAGTTGATGGTTATTTATATTAATTTTATAAAATGTTTTAAATGTGTTACATTTCTAAAATTCAAAGTTTTATGAAAACAAATTTAAAGGATTTACTAGGCCGGCGAAAGAAAAATATACACTGTTCAATATTCACGTAAATGTAATCTTTGACAAAATTACTTATAACAGTGTTAACATTTTCGGTATGTATAATTTATGAAGTACTTACTGTTACAAATATCAAGGAATTTATTGTCAAGTAGATACATGTCTAAAGTATAATAATTAACGCAGGGTTTTCAGCTATATATATATATATATATGTATTGGTGTGTGTGCATTTATCGTAATAAATTAATATTTATTATATTATATTAAATCACTATATTAGTTCTACCTTCAAGGGAAGAATGAACTCTAAATAATGATTATGTTATTGTACAATATATATATATATTTGCACAAACTATATATAGCGTTATACCGAAACAATAATTATGATTAAGTTGTTATACATTGTAAATACGGATGCAAAAAACTAAATGCAGAGATATACCTAACTATTAATATGATTATGTTATTATACAATATAAACATATTGGCAAAAATTACGTATAGAGAGATATACTATTAATGAGACAGTATGCTTTTGGTAAATGATAACGATTATAAGTTATTATACATTATAAATATAAATGCAAAAAACTAAATGCAGAGATATACCTAACTATTAATATGATTATGTAAATATAGAATATAATCATATTTGCGAAGATTACGTATAGAGAGATATACTAAGTATTAATGAGACAGTATGCTTTTGGTAAATGATAACTGTTGTACCTCTGAAATATGTATAATAAAATTTAATTGATCACAAGAACATCAATATATATATATATATATATATACATATATAAAGCTAACATCCATTTGTTTTGCTGAAACATATTAGCTATGTTGTATGTAGGAAAGTGAATGAACAATCAAACTTATATATTTACTGCATTATGTATTGAGTGTTTTATGGACAACCAAGACCTCTAGATCTGAGACTAATATATATATATATATGTATATATATATACATATGCATGCATACATACATATATAAATACATACAAACATACATACATACATGGTGGCTGCCAACTCATATTCGAGTACGGCCACTACATTATATCCATGTAGGGGAACCCCTACCGATGCGCTGAACGCGTGTGACTTTTTAGTCCAGCCAGCGACTTGAAAAC
>OZ024749.1:33629135-33636635 GCA_964016885.1 Eledone cirrhosa | reverse complement strand
TATATAGATATATATATATTTATTTATATAGATATAGATATATTTATTTATATAGATATATATATATATATATATATATATATATATATATATATATATATTTATTTATATCTATATATATATATATTTATTTATATATATATATATATATATATATTTATTTATATATATATATATATATTTATTTATATCTATATATATATATATTTATTTATATCTATATATATATATATATTTATTTATATCTATATATATATATATTTATTTATATCTATATCTATATATATATTTATTTATATCTATATATATATATATTTATTTATATATATATACAATTAAGTTAAAAGTGTACATCTACATATGTATACGGAAATATTAGTATGCATATAAATACACACATGTATACATATGTACATGTACTGAGTTTTTCACTGGACACTTTACTGTGAGTGTCCAGCTAGACTGTATGTAACCAAACAGACAAACCGGGTTTTAGAGTCATACGGGTTTTCAAGGAAACACATTTCCTCTATTCCCCAGAGAGCCAGACAGGAATATTGGACTAGTTTCGATGTTATTACATCTCATCAGCAATATATACCCATCTTCCGGCTTCTCTAGAGAATCGTAAAAGCACATATCGTTATATGCTTTTTCTATGAAAATTAGTAGTGGGCAGACTAATTTGCATAGAACGTGAATCATTGTACGCACCGGTTCAGCGGAAACGATAAAAACAAATAACGAAACGAAATTAAATTTCGTTTCGCTTCTAACTCACTTTTGTATGACTGACGCTTATTTTATATATATATATATATATATTTATTTATATATATATATATATTTATTTATATATATATATATATATATATTTATTTATATATATATATATTTATTTATATATATATATATATATATATATATATATGTAAAAGGTAAACAGAAATAACAACACAATCGGTACAGTATATGGAAGGTATATATTAGGTTAACGCTTGATATGGCAGGAAGAGGCTGTTAACGTTTCGGACGCTAGTCCTTCATCAGAAGAAAGAATGAGAAATGTAATACATTAAGGGAACTGGCGGGATAGAATATGAAAAAATGTCTTCTGAGAAGAATGTAGTAGAGGAAATGTGGTACAGAGTCGTGGAATATTTAAATGCAAGAAGCAAATGAAATTTCAAAGATACGAAAGATTTCCTGGTTGAAATTCAGGTGTACTCCGGGTTGGTATCCAGTTTCGAGGTGAAAGTCCAACGACTTTTGAGAGGTCCACGTAAGCGTTGATATATATATATATATATATATATATATATATATATATATATATATATATATATATATATATATATATATGTAAATGGTAAACAGAAATAATAACACAATCGGTATATATAATATATATATATATATATATCTCATCTAAGGCGGGTAAAATTCCCGAGATCCATGGACGAGTTCTCTCCAGCGGTCTCTGTCCCTCATTATCGCTGCCATATCCTGAACATTAATCAGTATACACTGAGGATGAAAAACTCAGAGCTGTATGGGAGCATCCCAAAAGTCAGCTCAAAAGTGACACAGAGGAGACTGAGGTTGGCTGGACATGCTCACCGACATCCAGAGTTGACATTGCACTCAGTGCTCCTTTGGGAGCCCCTACATGGACACTAGAAGAGGAAGACCAAGGTTAACATATGTTGATGCCCTAAGGACAGACACTGGTCTGTTGGAGATATATATATATATATATATATATATATATATTCATTAGTTAAGCAAAACAAGACCACAGTAATGCACTGGGTAATTGCTGGCCTTGTACCTAACGTAGAAACATTTATTATTCATATTATTATTATTATTCTCTACATTCCTAACATCAATCTAAAATATGTTGACAATCTTTTAATAATGTGTTCCTTGTGAAATTTGTGGTCTTGTTTTGCTTAACTAATGAATATTTTCAGCTCTGCGCGCCTAACTTCTGCATGAACCCAGCCACCTAGCTGCTTTCTACTGCATATTGCGCATTGAGCACATGACTTTACGTTTTGGCTTCTAACTAATTCACCAATCTCTCTTCTCCTATCTCCTCTCCTATCTCCATCTCTCTTTTTAAGATTGGTTACTCTTGAACTGTGTATATATATATATATATACCGTAATTCCCGGCGCCGAAGACGCACCCTAATTTTGAGAACCAAAAATTTGAAAAAAAATTAATAAACAACCTTCGGCCTCCTGGACGCATGGTAGATTTTTGAGACTTATTTTAGGAAAAATATATATATATGTATATATATATATATATATATATATTTATTAAAATAACAGATTAAAGTTTAAGCAAAGAATATATATATACATAAATGTCATATATAGTGTTTTGTTTGAAAGATACTACAATGGGAATTGGACGGTAAACGTAAAAAATACGATATCTGATCCAGCAATCGAACCCGCATCTGTGTGATCTTGAGTCCAACACTGTAACTACTTCACTACATGTCTTCTTTGTTGTATAGAGTGAGTATATAAGTTAACCATTTGCAATTCCTGGATGAACGATCAACGTGAAATAAACTATTTCGTTCAAGAACACGACGGACTACTTGATCCAGCGATTGAACCTACATGTGTATGATTTAGAGTCAGTACAACACCGTAAAAACTAGACTACATGTTTTCATTGTTGTATTCACAGCCAATTATTCTACAATTCAGTGAGTAAATAAGTTAACCATTTGCAATTCCTGGATGAAGGATCAACGTGAAATAAACTATTTCGTTCAAGAACACGACGGACTACTTGATCCAGCGATTGAACCTACAATTGTGTGATTTAGAGTCAGTCCAACACCGTAAAAACTAGACTACATGTTTTCATTGTTGTATTCACAGCCATTTACTCTACAATTCAGTGAGTAAATAAGTTAACCTTTGGCAATTCCTGGATGAAGGATCAACGTGAAATAAACTATTTCGTTCAAGAACGCGACGAACCACTTGATCCAGCGATTGAACCCACATCTGTATAGTTTTGAGTCAGTCCCAAACTAGACTACATGCTTTCATTGTTGTATTCACAGCCGTTTATTCTATAATTCAGTGAGTAAATAGTTCCGTTGATTGAAACAACTGAAACTATGTTTCCTTGTAATCAACAGGAGAGTCAAGAAAATGTATAAAGAAAAAAAAAATATTAATAAAGAGAAACGAAAAACAATCGTAGTTTGTCAAATACAAACAAACGTTGATGAAATGAAGAATTTCTTCCTCTGAACTAATAATGCAATGATAGTTATGGTGTCGTATGTTGATGGCAAACAAAATAAATAGTCCGTCAAGTAAACATCAGGCCGAGCATGTTGCCAACAATCATACACAAATATTGTCAGGCAGATTTTGCAGTTGTTATTCTTTGTGTTGTTCTTTTTTTAATTAAAAAAAAAAAAAAAAACTGTTAACACTAGGGGGCAAAAATAGAAAAAGATGAGAGAGTAAGAGTAAGACAGAGAGAGATAGTGATGGAGAGAGCGAGAATCAGGGGAAGAGAGAGAAAGAGAGAGAGAGAGAGAGAGGAGTGCAGAATGATAGAAATTTTAAAAGGATTGAAAGAGTAACAACAACAATAATAATTGTTTCTACGTTTGGCACAAGGCCAGCAAATACCCAGTGCATTACTGGTACTTTATTTTATCGACCCCGTAAGGATGAAAGGCAAAGTTAACCTCGGCGCGATTTGAACTCAGATCATAAAGGGCCGTAACTCTATGCTGCAAAGCATGGCGTCCGACTCCCTACCGATACTGCCGATCCACTACCCTATTACGCACACACGTATGTATGTGTATATGTGTATACGCACACACGTATATATATGTAAATGTATACACATATATGTGTGTGTGAAGTGAATAAACCTCAGAATTTGATTGGTATTAATTTAATTGACCAAGGCGATGGATTGGCAGAATTGGTAGAATGTCGGACAACGTATTGCAGCATATAGTTACGGCCCCTTACGTTCTTAGCTCAAATACCGGCGAGGTAAGCTTTTCCTTACGGTATCGATGAAATATAGTACCAGTGACGCTCTGGGGTCGATGAAATCGACTTTCCATTTCCCTTCAAATTGCTGGCCTTGTGCCAAAAGTAGAACTATTCAATTAAATTGATCTCAGAATAAATGTGAAAACCCAGCTCCGGTTAGAAATTATTATTATTAGTAGTAGTAGTAGTAGTAGTAGTAGTAGTAGTAGTAGTAGTAGTAGTAGTAGTAGTAGTAGCAGTGCAGCACAGTAGTGGTAGTAGTAGTAGTAGTAGTAGTAGTAGTAGTAGTAGTAGTAGTAGGTGACGGCATTCACCTCCATCACTATAAGATCGATAGTTCGATATAATAAGTAGGAACTATGAGGTGAGATCGATTCAGTCAATAGTAAGTGTCCTTTATAAAGGTTATTAGTTGTTTACGCCATTAACAATCAACAACAACAAATTTTGAGGAAACTTTCACTGAAATACATCAAAATAATTGTTTCTACGTTTGGCACAAGGCCAGCAATTATCCCAGTGCCTTCCCTGTACTTTATTTTATCGACTCCGTAAGGATGAAAGGCAAAGTTAACCTCGGTAGGAACTCAGACCGTAAAGGGCCGTAACACTATGCTGCAAAGCATAGTGTCCGACCCTCTACAGATACTGCCAACCCATCGCCCTATCTTTCTGAAGTCAATAAAATGGTTTCTTATATAGGCACAAGGCCACCAATTTTGGGCGGGAGGGAGGGAAAGTCGATTAAATCGACCCCAGTGCGTGACTGGTACTTTATTTTATCAACCCCGTACGGATGAAAAGCAAAGTTAACCTCGGCGGAATTTGAACTCGTAAAGATTTGACCGTAAAGGGCCGTAACTCAAAGCATAATGTCTGACCCTCTACAGATACTGCCAATCCACCGCCCTGATACTGCTGTAATAATTGTTTCTACTTTAGGCACAAGGCCAGCAATTACCCAGTGCATAACTGGTACTTTATTTTATCAACCCCGTAAGGATGAAAGGTAAAGTTAACCTCGGCGTGATTTGAACTCAGAATAGCAAGAGCCGTAACTCTATGCGTGAAAGCATGGCGTCCGACCCTCTACCGATACTGCCAATCCACCGTCAAAATAATTGTTTCTATTTTAGGCACAAGGCCAGCAATTACCCAGTGCATTACTGGTACTTTATTTTATCGACCCCGTAAGGATGAAAGGCAAAGTCAACCTCGGCGGGATTTGAACTCAGATCGTAAAGGGACGTAACTATGCTGGAAAGCTTTGCGTCCGACCCTCTACCGATACTGCCAATCCACCGTCAAAATAATAAACTGTTTTCCCCCTTTCTAATAATGTTATACCTTAGAACAGCTAGAATGCTTTGCTAGGAATGGTTCCGGCTCTTTCCGCTCTGAGGTCAAAACCCTCCGAGGTCAACTTTGCCTTTCATTCATTTGAAGTCGATAAAAAAAAAAATTATCAGTACTGTACTCGGCTAGATTCTTCCTGTGTAGTTTTTTCACACTTTCATTCTCTCAATTTCATATCTATTTCTCAGTTTAGAATGCAAAGAGTTAAACTGATCACTACAATTCAGAAATGGTCCCATTGCCCCAGTGTACTGTTTATTTTGCTGTGTTATTTTCGTTTACTTTTTCTATATATACATACCATGTGTGTGTGTGTGTGTGTGTGTGTGTGTGTGTGTGTGTGTGTGTGTGTGTGTGTGTGTGTGTGTGTGTGTGTGTGTGTGTCTGTGTTTTAAGTTAACATACATTACGTCTATGTATGTGTGGGATTGCGCGTGTGTATGTTTTAACTTAATATACATTCAATATTTGTATGTGTGTGTGTGTGCGTGTGTGGATGTGTATGTATGAGTGTGTGTGCGTGTGTGCGTGCGTGTTGAGGGTGTGTGTTTTAAGTTAACATACATTACGTCTATGTATGTGGGGGATTGCGCGTGTGTATGTTTTAACTTAATATACATTCAATATTTGTGTGTGTGTGTGTGTGTGTGTGTGTGTGTGTGTGTGTGTGTGTGTGTGTGTGTGTGTGTGTGTGTGTGTGTGTGTGTGTGTGTGTGTGTGTGTGTGTGTGTGTGTGGCTGGATGTGTATGTATGAGTGTGTGTGTGTGGCTTGGTTTGTGTGTGTGTAAGTTAATGTATGTTATACCTATGATTGTATATGTGGGTTTGTTTTAATTTACTATACCTTTAATATATATGTATGTGTATATGGGTGGGTGTATGTGTGTGTGTGTGCAGCTGGGAGTATACATGAGTGTGTCTATGTGACAGTGCTTGTAATGTCTTACCTGTAATCATGTGTATGGGTAAGTTTCAAGCTAACATACATTCAATATATATATGTATATATATATATATATGTATATGTGTGTGTGGCTGGATGTGTATGTATGAGTGTGTGTATGTGTGTGTGTGGCTGGATGTGTATGTATGAGTGTGCGTGCGTGCGTGCGTGCGTGCGTGCGTGCGTGCGTCTTGGTTTATGTGTGTGAGTGTTTGCGTGTTTTACCTGTAATTACGTTCTCCATTGGAACCGAAGATGTGAAATCTATTTGGTGGTGGTGTTTAGTTGGGACGTGGCACTGCGTTGCAAGGGGTGGAGCAGATAGAGCTTAATCGGCGGGTGATGGGGGGGTGTCCAGGTTATTCCCATTCAGAACATATTTATATAAATATACATACATACTTACATATACATATATATATATATAACTTTACACTGCTTGACTTCACTGCGCAATAGATCAAAGCTGGTTACTTTTTCTCCTTCTCTCTTGTCTGAAAACAACATTAACGATGTAGCGGAAATGAGGGGAAGAGATATGGAGAAACACGTACAGAGGGACAGTGATATAAATATATGTATGTATGTATGTATTATACTTTGTATATATGTATGTATTATACTTTGAAAGCATCATGCTACGTATATATATATATATATATATATATATATATATAGTTTTAATATAGATAAGATTCTACAGGACTAGAACTGTTTCATTCTTTAGAAATCATCTGATTCCTGATGATTTCTAAAGAATGAAACAGTTCTAGTCCTGTAGAATCTCATCTATATTAAAACTTTTATACTCTGCAATGTATTGAGTACCTTACTTACTGTGGTTACCTCCGATTCAACCCGGAATAACGTACTATATATATATATATATATATATATATATATATATACAGAGAGAGAGAGCGAAGGAGAGGAAGAGAAAGACTGTAGAAATATAAATAAAGAGGTGAAAGAGAGAGAGAGAGAGAGCTAAGACAGAAAGTGAGTTAGTAAAGCGATATATATGTATATATGTGTGTGTGAGTATGTGTTTGCGTGTGTGTGCGTGTATGTGTATGTAAACATATACATATATATGGATTGAGAGGGATAATATATATATATATATATATATATATAT
>OZ024749.1:33621635-33626635 GCA_964016885.1 Eledone cirrhosa | reverse complement strand
TATATATATATATGTATGTATGTATCGATGCATGTGGATATTCGCGAGAAAGAAATAAAGATATACATATATACATATATATAGAGAGAGGTTGAGATAGATATATAGATAGATAAATAGATACATACAGAGGTAGAAGAGACACAAATTATATATAAATAATTGTTTGTACTTTTGGCACAATGCCAGCAATTAACCAGTGCATTACTGGTACTTTATTTTATCGACCCCATAAGGATGAAAGGCAAAGTTAACCATGGCGGGATTTGAACTCAGATCATAAAGGGACGTAACTATGCTGGAAAGCATGGCGTCCGACCCTCTACCGATACTGCCAATTCACCGGTCGGAACATAGGTTAATAAACAATATGATGGAATAAAATTATGAGAGAAAATTTTTAGATAAATATAAACTTTAAAATAGTTTTAACCTAGAACTAAGGGCGGTTTCGGACGCTTTGATATCAACTGCTTAAAATACTTCTTCACCCACTTATTCCTGAGAGGGTCGTGGGGGCAGAGTCCTCAAACACTCCTTCCAGCGGGTCCTGTCAGAAGCAAACGTTTCCAATTAATCCGGTTGAATCCCCAAGAGCGACCAGCCAAGATCATAGATGTTATCCAACCATCTTTCTTGAGGTCTGCCCCTTGATCTCTTGCCTGTTGGCTTTGCCCGTAAAATCTCCCCAGTGATTAAAATATTCCCAGCAAATTAAATGTATGCCTAGTAATGTTAAACATATAATACATAGGTTCATATACACCTTTATTCTGAATCACGTTGTGTTAGTGCTCTCAATAGCCGATATAATACGAAACTTGGATGCATCATTCTTTATTGGCACATAAACAATTTTGCAACAAGTTTTCGGGTTTCTGAAATATAATTATCTTTTCGAAAAAGCAACAACAACAACAACAGCAGCAACAATATCAATATCAAAAAACATGCTATTGCTTTCTCCATCATTCGAAACTATACATTTTCTCCCGAAAATTACTATTTCTAGTTAGACATCTGATACCTTGAGACAAATTCTAACAGGCTTGTAAAACCAATTTAGCCCAGTGAAGCTGTCACTCCGTATAGCATGCAAGAATAACTCTTCAGCGTTCTCTGAAGCAATTTAGCACATTTTCCTTAAACGTAATGTTCTAATTAGACCTCAGCAGGTGATGAGAACGCAGTAGTTTTATGACTTTAGGACTAAAGATGCAGCTAAGATAAGAACGAGAAAAAGTTGATGTTCTAATTTTTGACTCTCACAACGCACTGCAGGTCAAATTATGTAGCGGCGGCTTATATTTCTGTTTAAAATACGTGAACAATTTCCATTAACCTCCATTTTTATCATTATTATTTAGCTTATATAGTATTTCCCAAAAGCTGCAGTCGAATTATTTCTGACATGTCTCTAGTTATATTAGGTGCGATAAGGGTATTAAAGGTAGCAGAGGAGGTATTGAAGCAATTTATTATTGATGTTCATAGCAGGACGGTGAATTAGCAGTATCGGTAGGGAGTCGGACACCATGCTTTGCAGCATAGAGTCACGGACTTTTGCGTTCCGAGTTCAAATCCCGCCGAGGTTAACTTTGCCTTTCATCCTTACGGCGTCGATAAAATAAAGCACCAGTAACGTACTAGGGTCGATTTAATCGACCCCCTCCCCCTCCCAAAATTGCTGGCCTTGTGCCTATACTAGAAATCGTTATTGATGTTCATAGCATGGCGTTAGTAAGGTGGTGAATTGGCAGAGTCGTTAGAACGTCGGAGAGAGTACTTTGTGGTATTTATTTCAGCTCTCTGTTCTCTGAGTTCAAATAACGCCGAGGTCAACTCTGCCTTTCATCCTTTCGAGGCCGATAAAAAAATACCAGCCAAGTACTGGGGTCGATTCTTCCTGTATAGTTCTTTCACACTTCCACTCTCTCACTCTCTATCCTTCTCTGGAAGAAATCTGCTGTATTCAGACCTGAGGAGGAGATGGGCTCCACCAGGTTATTAAAAAATGCCCTAGACACGCACGCCGTATGTCAATACAGTACCCCTACGACTCTATCAGAAGTTAAGGGACAATGCCAAGCCACAACCCATCGATGGTAATATATTTATTGACGTCGAAGGGTCTTTAGAGTAACGTTGCTCAATAAAGTGCGTAATTCGGAGATCAGAGCGTCACTCCAGGTAGAGACGCAACTTCTCCGAATTAAGAGATCCCATCTCCAATACTCTGGGCATGTGGTTAGAATGTCTCAGGAATGAATCACTGGACAGATTTTTACGGGCAAAACCAACCGGCAGGAGACCCAGAGGTAGACCCCAGGCAAGATGGTTGAATAACATCCAAGAGCTTGGCTGGTCACGCTTGGGGATCCAGCCGGATCAGTTGGAGACGGCTGCTTCTGACAGGACCCACTGGAGGGAGTGTTTGAAGACTCTGCCACCAAGACTCTCTCAGGAATGAGTGGGTGAAGAAGAATAAGAAGACGTCGAAAAAATAAAGGTAAGGTTTATCGTAGCTGGATTTGAACTTAGGACACGGGGAATCATAACAAATAACGAGACAGTTTAACAATTCTGCTAATTCGCCACCTATTTCCTGTGTATTTCACCTGTTTACAGTCAATAATTAGTATTCAGGCTATAAAAACGTGAGATAGACGTCTCTAATTTTAAGAGTAACTAAATAATAATAATAAATAATAATGATTTCTTTAAATAATAATATAAATAATTTCAAGAAATAACTAACACGGCTTGTTTATTTGCTGATAAAATAATAAATGTGACGTCTTGCAAACTACAATAGCATCTCTTCAGGAGAAGCACATTGTTTCAGATGAAATCTCTCGAGAAAACAATATAGAAGATGAGAATATTTCTAATATATATGTGTCAATTCTCAGTAGATTTATCAAGAGGCGAAAAAGTTTTGAACGGTTACGAAATTCATTCTAAAAAAATGTTCAACAAAAGTACTTCCATGTGTAATACTATCAAGGAATATCAAAATATAATATAAACAATATGTCAAATAAGACATTTATTTATTTATTTATTTTATGAAGTATTTACAAAACCCTTGAGAACCGTTTTCAAAATTCGAGAATTAGAAGCAGCTACTTAAAACGTGTTCCTTGAGCTATTTTATAACACGATTCAGAAAACAAAAAAAAAAATTTAGATAACGATTTGCTATGCGTTTTTGTCTTTTATAAAATCTCTTTCCCTCTGTCCACAAACACACACTCGCGCACGTAGAGAGAGAGAAAGGGGGACGAAATATATAGAGAGGGGTGGACATGAAGTTTTATTATTCCTACTTTTTAAACTTTTTGAATATAAATTCTTCACTATTCATATTGAACGAACAGAAATTAAATTTATTGAAATTCAATTTTATTGTTCCACAATAAAAATCAAACTAGTGGATCTTTGGGGAAACTATACTAAGGGCACATTTGCTAACCACCTTTTTTTCAGGCCTGAACACAGACGAATCATTCCAGAGAGAGAGAGTCAGTTAGTGAGAGAGAGATAATAAAGCATCGGAAATGATACCTTTTGGTATCTTTTTCCAGGAAAAGCGGTGATGTTTCTGTCAAAATTTGGGACCAACATTGTAGAACGAGTTATAGTAAGGCCAGTTGATACATTGTTTCCTTCACCCTATCGTCGCTTTCATTCATTCTTCCCAGTTAAATAAGGGATTCCGAAGAAGCTGTTAATGTTCTGAGTCAGCAACGATGTTATGTAAAAAGTTCATGACAGCCAAACTTATTGACCTCTACGATGTCGCATTTGATTTTATAAGTTGAGTAGCTAAAGTCATTTAGTTTCAACTATCATACAAATCGATTTTACATCGCAAATTAAACCTGCCAGCAGCTTGACTCTTTGTCTATTATACTCGCCAGATATTGTATTAAAATTTGGTTTCTTTTTCTCCCAGCACAAAGACATCTATTTAGATAAACTAGTAGAAATTGGAATGAAGTAGATCTCCAAATGTTCCAGTTGTTCGAACTATTTGCTTAGAAGTGATAGATCATTCAATAGACATGTACATCTTTAATAGAATTCTGAGGGAGATTCGGCATGATATAATGTATAACAAGACTGTCCCTTTGAATTAGAAGTACAGTCTAAGTGATGGATTTCTAAATAGTATTGATCTACGATAAATTACACTCGCCAAAAATGTCACACAATAGGATCGAACCCTACCGTTGCAATGAGAACTTCTTAACCATTTGGCTATATTACGAAAGAACATAGAGAGCATGAAATTCGTTAATTTTACGACAGTCGCTACAATTTATACGATATATAATTGAAGAATTTCCATTAAAGGATGAGAGCAGAACGTTAATATGTTTAGTTTATTCTAGATGGTAAACTAAGACAAGAAAATCTTAGGTGTATACAAAGGAAAATTATGATAGAAAGCTGAGAAAATCTAGCGGAATCTATGAATGTAATTGGTATGAGAAGAGAGGGAACGGTGAGCATCAAAGAAGCTTCATTTTGTCTTTCGCACTTATTGACTTAGCGTATCACCAAGATAAGTTGTATATTACGAATTGATTACATTTATCAAGATGTCAGCTATTTTTTACCAAATAATTATCTATTGTGATAACATATGAAAGTGCTTATATTACCACCACCACCCCACCCCCACCTCCCACCTCCAAAAAGAAAGAAAATCAAACAAACGAACAAGCCTAGTTTGGATCAAACACTACACTGTACATGAAAAGTTTAGATGATAAGGCCTCATTAAAACTTGCATTAGAAGATTGTCTTCGTTTTATAATCTTTTGGCATTTCATTTTCTACATATAGCTGCTACAGTATATGTTGCACTATGCATAAATTACCTTTATTTTCTATTTCGAAGTAAATATTTTGCCGGCTAAACGAATTCTTTGCCAAATTTTGTCCGTTACGTATAAGCTAACATGTCAATCAAAAGCCCAAAAATGCATGAC
>OZ024749.1:33614135-33616635 GCA_964016885.1 Eledone cirrhosa | reverse complement strand
ATAAATCTTTCGTTGCACATCTGCAACATCGTCAGTGGTGTTATATTTTCCTCCTGTTGTGTTGTATGTCTACGCCATTTTTTTTATTCAGTCTGTCTATATATTTATTTATTTATTTGCTTGTTTGTTTATTTTATTTTGTCTTCTTTGCGCATGCGTTTGCGTGTGTGTATAGTGTTATGTTTGCTGTGTGACTAGTGTGTATAGTGTTATGTTTGCTGGGTAACTAGTGTGTGTTTATGTGCTTGTTGTTATTGTGCTTGTGTATGTATTTATTTATCTTATTTTATTTACTTATTTATACTTCTCTTAGGTCAGTGTTGTTTGTTTGGGTGTTGTTATTCCACTCATTCTTTCTGTTTAGCTTTGGTCTTCTAATTTCTATTTCACTGGCCTCTCTGATTTGCCTATCTGCTGGGTCATTTCTATGTTTAGATATTATTCTAATTTCTATGTTGTCTATGTTACCGTCATGTTGTTGTCTAGCATGTTCGTATAGTACTGACCCGTTTTTTCGTCCTTTTAGTTCCCCCCAGTGTTGGTCTATCCTTTCACCTATGCTACGAGCTGTCTCACCTATGTATGTTGTTGTCATGTTTCTGCAAGTACCCTCTGTACATCTTATGCTATAGACTACGTTTCTAGTTTTACAGTTTATCCGGGGGTTCACCTTACATATGATACATTTCCTATTGGTACAGTGGGTTTTCTTAAAAGGGTAGGTTTTGCTGATCAGGGATTTTATGGTGGTTCCTGGCTTTTCTACCACCTTTATTTTTAAGTGGGTCTTTCTCAGAGCCTTTCTACACTGGTTAGCTAATTTCCCTCCAGGGGTGGCGTCCACAAACATGACACTCTGGTATCTCTGGTTGTCGTACGATGATGTGGCTTTCCCTATCTTATGTCTAGCCCTATCTAAGCTATTCCATGATTTGCTCCTGTATAATGGGCAAATTCCTTTCATGTCCAGTCCTATGAGGGTCTTATACTTTTCCATGGCTCCTTCGTATACTCTGACTCTGTCTCTTTGGTTGTAGCCAGAGAACTGCATGCGGTTGATGAAGTGTTGGATGTGTCTTTCCATTTATGTTGGGTCGCACATGCTGGACACATTCTTCATCACTCGTACCAAATCTGCGATCAGAATATTAAACTTAGCACTACTGGACATTGCTGAGTTTTTGAGTATCAGGTATTTGGAGGCCATGGGTTTAGCATAGTGTGAGTGGAGAATTTGGGCTCTCTCGTCTATAGTGTTAATCCAGAGTTCTGTGTCTAATACAGGTAGTCTATTGTTAGGGTGTTTGCAAGGGAAGTCGATAGTTACAGTTATACTCTGGTGTATGGAATTAGCTATCTGCTGGATGCTTTCCATCGTGCTACGTTCTAAATCAAACTTGTTAGTGCTCTCTAGTAGGGGTGTTCTTATAACTATATTGATATCGTCTACATAACGAGAGTACATGATGAGGTCTATGGAGCTTTCATTAAGGAGATCTTTAAGTCTCCTTTCCCACCATACCATGAAAAGGTTGGCAACATCACCAGCTATACTGACGCCGATGGCTGCCCCCTCATTTTGGGTGTAGATTTTCTCATTGAACTTAATATGTGGCCCTTTAGGGTAGTTTTGATATTAGCCCCTATTGCATGTGCGACCATTTTTCTTACCTGATCATTGTTTTGGGGGGTCCGTATAGCTTTGGTCCACCCAATCCACCTTTCCATGGGAGTCTTTTTTGCCATTGAGGTTATGGTGGGGGGGGGGGTCTACCTCTTATAGGTCTACTAGGGCAGAAACATCTAAGGTCATGGCTGTCTAGGTAGTCAGTGTCGTAGGTAAGTCTAAGTAGGAGGCCCAGTTCGTCTGTGTCGACGTCGCAGAACTCCACCTCACTCTCAATGATCATCTCCACACATCTTTTCACAGCAAAATCAATGTTAATGGATGGGTACAGTGACACCACATCCATGCTGCCTATTATGCAGTTGGATAGGCTCCTGTTTTTGTTGCACTCACTGATTCTGCTGAGGAGATCCTCTGTACTGTCACATACATCTGGGGACATCTTGATTATGGGGCGTATAACCATTGAGAGAAGCGAAAACCAACCAAACAGTGAGTGTGTTCTGTTATTAATTCTGGCAATATTACACAAATATGACCCTCCCCAAGTATAACAATATTTGTTTCGACACACGATTTCATATAAAAAACCTCGCTAAACTAATTCATCGCCGCTATGTATATATATATATATATATACACACACACGAATTCATATATATATATATATACACGAATTCATATACTTTTTTACTCTTTTACCTGTTTCAGCCATCCGGCTGAGGCCATATATATATATATAGATATATATATATATATATATACACACACACACACGAATTCTCGTGCGTGCGTGCGTGCGTGTGTGTGTCTGAAAGGTAAACAGAAATAACAACACAATCGGTACAGTATATGGAAGGGATATATTAGGTT
>OZ024749.1:33604135-33606635 GCA_964016885.1 Eledone cirrhosa | reverse complement strand
GGTCATGTGATGAGTGTGAAATTTACATTATTTCATAATCCAGGTGAAATGGCGGTGAATTGGCGGTGAATTGGCAGTATCTGTAGAGGGTCGGACGCCATGCTTTCTAGCATAGTTAGGTCTCTTTACAGTCTGAATTCAAATCCCGCCGAGGTTAACTTTGCCTTTCATCCTTACGGGGTCGATAAAATAAAGTACCAGTAATGTACTGGGTAATTGCTGGCCTTGTGCCTAATGTAGAAACAATTATTTCATAATCCAGGGGCGGTGGATTGGCAGTATCGGAAGAGGGTCGGACGCCATGCTTTAACGCATAGAGTTACGGGCCTTCCCGTTCTGAGTTCAAATCCCGCCGAGGTTAACTTTACCTTTCATCCTTACGGGGTCGATAAAATAAAGTACCAGTTATGCACTGGGTAATTGCTGGCTTTGTGCCAAAATAGAAACAATTATTTAATAATCCATTATTCCACACTGATCGATAGCATTAAACGCATTTCTTCAGAGAAAGTCCAAGGAAAAATGATGCTAAAAGTACATAGTACCTAGTCCCGCTTTTACAGAATATAAGTGGGACTTCTATACATACCCACATTATATGTCCACTCATACATACATACATAAGATCATATGTTCAGTAACGAAAATGAATGTATCTTACTTGGTAGAGGTGCGCAATCCAATTGCTCACATCGAGCACAGCCTAATAAGCGTGTCGCCTCATTATTTTTGAATATGAACTACCGACTTACAAACTTACAATACAATTACTTATAACTGCTTACAAACAGCTGATGCCTGTAATTTATTCTAATATATATATATATATATATATATATAAAGAATGAATAATAACAGGTAGACATCATAAAAAGGTAATTTATTCCGTGTGCTTACAAATGTTTCCACGGTGGTAATACAGCCTAGTTATGCTATGTGCAAATTTACAACTATTTGCAGAACTCAAATATCAAATGCTGTGACCACTGTATCATCAGAGCAGAATGGTTAAAATGTACAATGTAAATACCCTTAAGTGAGGTTATTGGAGAAGATAGAGTAGAAAAGGAAGAGAGAAAAGTAGGGGAGAGGGAGAGAGAAAGAAATATATGCAGGAGTTGGAGAAATAGGATAGAGTGGTTTGTAGATATCTTAATCAAAATGTTATGGTAGGGGTTTTATTATACTGGTTACTTTTAGAGAGATGCGTTGATAGTCAAGGTTGGAATTATTTATTGCCCCAGAGGGCAGGTTCATAGATGTGAAGAGGGAGGGAGGTAGGCCAAAGGCGAGAGAGAGAGAGTGGAATGGATATAGAGAGAGAGATAGAGAGGGGACAGACGAAGTCTATGGGGTGGGTGAACTTTGGGTTCGTAGTAGTAATCTGCGAATTGCACTGAATTACCGTTTATAGTGATAAGCAGGGTATTGTCTTGTAGTGTGAGGGAAGAGAAGGTGGTTAGCTAGAAAGCGATGTTATAGTTACGGGTTCGAATGTTAAGTTATTTTATAGTGAGAGAATTTAGCTTTTAGTTTGTGGTTGCAGTATAATGATCGTTCGATTCTATCGTTAAGTAGTTTATTTTTGGATTTTAATATGTAAAAGAGTTCAAGGTTACATAACCTACAGTACTTCAATCCACTCCGACATGCACTTGCGCTGGAAAGTATATCCCATTTTAAGGTGAACAGTTGGTTGCGTTCACGGAGTTGCCAGGTCTTGTTGGCGAGCGTGGTCACAAAACGGTGATCAGGATGTTTGATTGAGAATCGATGACGGTACCAGCGAGATTTAAACGAGGTGGTGGTAGATCCGATGTAATACCATTACTCGTAGAGTAACCTCTCACCGTACTTCAACCATATCCAGTGTGGTAATTAACCATTACTACATCTAAGATAATCCTATACCTTATATATATATATGTGTGTGTGCGTGTGCGTGTGCGTGTGCGCGTATATATATATATATATAAATAAGCGGGGCAAGCAATTATCAAACAATGTTTTAAATAAATTAAAAAACGATTTAAATATTCACCTGTTCTATTGCTGTTACCGACGGTTTCACTAATCAAAAGATTGGAAATCCAGAGAATTTCCAATGGAAAGAATTAGATCTTCAGACAGCTATTTCCATAACATAAGGCTGCAAACCTCATAGTAAGTCAATATTTCACTTACTGCCCAACGCGTACGGTCAAGCCGTTGAAGTGACGCACACGCAAAATTAGGCCACAAGTAAAAGCGGGTTATCATAAACTTGCTGATCATGCCGCTAAAAATAGCAGCGCGATACAACGTTTTGTTCTCTACATAAGGAGAAAAATTATAAAAGGGTATGGATAATTATAATTTTTCTCCTTATGTAGAGAACAAAACGTTGTATCGCGCTGCTATTTTTAGCGGCATGATCAACAAGTTTATAATAACCCGCTTTTATATTACAGAAATATTCTGAAACACTTCATCCAAATACTGTATTCAATTCATAATCACT
>OZ024749.1:33589135-33591635 GCA_964016885.1 Eledone cirrhosa | reverse complement strand
CCATATTACAAATATAGTCCAAAGCAAAAACACCTAGAGCTAAACAAAGGTGGTTATATAGAGCAGGAATTATATATAATACAATGTAATATAATATAATATACCTTTACCAACATTAAAATTACAATAAAAATCAAAAGGTACAATATGCATATGTATATATGTGCGCACACATACATACACATACAACAATACATATGTGTGTGTACGTGTGCGCACATATATACATATGCATATTGTACCTTTTGATTTTTATTGTAATTTTAATGTTGGTAAAGGTATATTATATTATATTATATTACATTGTATTATATATAATTCCTGCTCTATATAACCACCTTTGTTTAGCTCTAGGTTTTTTTGCTTTGGACTATGTTTGTAATATGGTTCTTAATGTTATATACATCCTTAGTAATTTTTATTATATATTTTTATTATTTTTATTATATATTTTTGCAATACTTTAGTGTATGTACACTCCATATTCTTCGGAGCTTCCGGCTTGTATCTGCCGATATTACTTCTTGTTGTTTTAATTGCCCTGATGAGTCCTTAATAGGACGAAACATTGTCGGCTAATGAAGACTTTTGATGTATTGAAGGCTTCTTTGTTTTACTCTCTTAATTTTTCGGCTCTGTTTAACTACATTGAGCTATACCTTTTACTGTCATTTCTATAATACGAAGAGGGTGTTTAACTCCAACACGCTCCAGTATTTTAACCCTTATATATATATATAGAGATATATATATACCAATGAAACGGTCGTAAATACCTGGATTAAATCCTTCTCTTAATGCTTACCTGTGTTTTCTCTTTTATACTTATACTCCAAGATTGAACGGAATTCTTACAAACTTGTGGAGTTACCCCTAACCGTACGTTGAAACCATCCATGAAACTAGCTTTCTTAACCAAAAACTGGATCACAATAAGCAATTTTTTGCTTCTCTAACTAGAGAGAGAGAGAGAGAGAGAGAGAGAGAGAGAGAGAGAGAGAGAGAGAGAGAGAGAGAGAGAGATAGATAGATAGATAGATAGATAGATAGATATATATATATATATATAGAGAGAGAGAGAGGGGGAGAGAGAGAACACTGGAAGGTAATATCCGTAGTGGTAGAGCACTCAGTCCATGGGACGAGTTGGGTAGAAGTGGTAACAATTGTTTCACCTTAGCAGATCCTCAGCTCGTAATGTCTATTACGAGCTGAGGATCCGCTAAGGTGAAACAATTGTTCTCGGTATGGTGAACTAACCGTTGTCTTACCACTTCTATATATATATATATATAAGGGTTAAAATACTGGAGCGTGTTGGAGTTAAACACCCTCTTCGTATTATAGAAATGACAGTAAAAGGTATAGCTCAATGTAGTTAAACAGAGCCGAAGAATTATGAAAGTAAAACAAAGAAGCCTTCAATACATCAAAAGTCTTTATTAGCCAACAATGTTTCGTCCTATTAAGGACTCATCAGGGCAATTAAAACAACAAGAAGTATTATCGGCCAATACAAGCCGGAAACTCCGAAGAATATGGAGTGTACATACACTAAAGTATTGCCCTTACTCACTCATCCACATACATGTCTGTTTACCAACCTTGTAATTATAAGTAATTATATATTATATTATGTTAATTATTTTATATTATATTATATTGTATTTGTTATTGTAATATCGATCCTTATTACTTACCGTTAATTATATGTAACATTATGATATGTTAAACTTTATATATCATGTAAGATGTTTATATTTTTGTACCATCATAATTTTGGGTATTGTACAATTTATTTTTCCTCACCTACTCTGTAACTCTATATGAATTGATTTGTTAACTTGAATGCCATTATATATTGCATATTATAAATGTTAGTATATTATTATTATAGTATTATTGTGACATCTATATCGTTTGTGTAAATTAACCGGAGATTATCTATTCTATTATATTATATAGTATATAATTGTATAGTTTATTATATATTATATGTGCTACTTATAATAATATCATATTATTACCTCATGTATATTGGGTATATGTATTATTATTATTATTATTATTATTTTTATTCCTATCATGCTTATTTATATTTAAACTCTTAATAAGGTTTAATTTGTGCAGTTGAAGATGGATATGTGTATTGATGTATGTGTATGTGTGCGTACGCGTGCGTACATATATACATATGTATATTGTAGCTTTTGATTTTTATTGTAATTTTAATATTGGTAAAGGTATATTATATTATGTTACATTGTATTATATATAGTTCCTGCTCTATATAACCACCTTTGTTTAGCTCTAGGGTTTTTTGCTTTGGACTATATTTGTAATATGGTTCTAAATGTTATACACCTCCTTAGTGATTTTTATTATATATTTTTACCCATAATCTTGCAATACTTTAGTGTATGTACACTCCATATTCTTCGGAGTTTCCGGCTTGTATTGGCCGATAATACTTCTTGTTGTTTTAATTGCCCTGATGAGT
>OZ024749.1:33581635-33584135 GCA_964016885.1 Eledone cirrhosa | reverse complement strand
TCATACGAAGTATCAGCAAAATGTCTATGGCTACTTATAAACAATCAATATACAGCGACTGATTCAATAAGTACAGGAAAGAAGTGTAGCTAGCAGGCAGTATCGGCACTGGTTCTTTGAATAAATAGCTCATAGAGCTACATGTATCATAGAGCAACATGTTAAATAGAGCCACCTGTTTCATAGAACTACAAGTTTGATAGAGCCATATGTTTCAAAGAGCTACATGTTTCAAAGAGCTACATGTTTCATAGCGTTACATGTATAACACAGCCACATGTTTCATAGAACCTCATGTTTCATAGAGTTACGTGTTTCATAGAGCCACAGGTTTCATAGAGCCACAGGTTTCATAGAGCCACAGGTTTCATAGAGCTACAGGTTTCATAAAGCTACATGTTTCATAGAGCTACATGTTTCAAAGGGGTACATGTTTCAAAGGGGTACATGTTTCATAGAGCCACAGGTTTTTTTAGAGCTACATGTTTCATAGCACCACATGTTTCAAAGGGGTACATGTTTCATAGTGCCACATGTTTCAGAGAGCCACATGCTTCTTAGAGCTAAATATTTCATAGATATACAGCCAAATTTTGCAGAGAGCCAAATATTTTAGAGAGACAAAGGTTCCATAGAGCTAGGTGTTCTGTAAATTCATGTTTCATAAAGCTACATGTTCCATAAGGTCCCATGTTTCGTAAAGCAAAATATTTTATTGAAATATGTTTCATAAAGATACATGTTTCATACAACTACATGTTTCATAAACAACTTGTTTCATAGACCTACAATGTTTCATAAAACGACTTGTATCATAGAGATACGTTTATCATACAAGCCCATACAGTTTCATATAACTACATGTTTCATAGAGCCACATGCTTCATAGATTTACATGTTTCATTGAACCAATACTAGAAAATATCATTGATAAGGAGACAAACATTTATGTCACATGACATATAATACACAGTTCTCTCTCGTTATATATCTGTGTGTGTGTGTGTGTGTGTGTGTGTGTGTGTGTGTGTGTGTGTGTGTGTGTGTGTGTGTGTGTGTGTGTGTGTGTGTGTGTGTGTGTGTGTGTGTGTGTGTGTGTGTGTGTGTGTGTGTGTGTGTGTGTGTGTGTGTGTGTGTGTGTGTGTGTGTGTGTGTGTGTGTGTGTGTGTGTGTGTGTGTGTGTGTGTGTGTGTGTGTGTGTGTGTGTGTGTGTGTGTGTGTGTGTGTGTGTGTGTGTGTGTGTGTGTGTGTGTGTGTGTGTGTGTGTGTGTGTGTGTGTGTGTGTGTGTGTGTGTGTGTGTGTGTGTGTGTGTGTGTGTGTGTGTGTGTGTGTGTGTGTGTGTGTGTGTGTGTGCGCGCGCGTACGTGTGTGTGCGTGCGTGTGTGTGCGTGTGTATACGTACATACATAAACACAACATACACACACATACATTTATAGATATGTGTGTGTGTGCGTGCAAATGCAAACAGAAATAACAAAGCAAACGACACTATATATATAGCTCTATATGTATGTATGTATGTATGAACCACACGACACACACACATTATATATATATATATATATATATATATATATGTATGTATAATTTTATTAATTCATTTTCTCTTTGGTTTTCTCATTGAAATTAACTTTTCTGGCACCTCTATTACATGAGCTCTGGCTTCTTAGACGAAATAATTCTTTGAATCAAAATTCGTTTAGAGAACTAATGTAATGTAATTATATAACTAAATGTATAAAGTCGTCTGCTAATAATAACAAAAGAAGAAATAAACCTTAACTGTAATTTCATTGAGGCCATTAGCATGAACTAATGTCTTTAAAAAAATGTAATTAATTTCTTTCATTTAATAGAATTTACTAATGATTTTTACAGACAAAGAAATTTAGATTATTATAAAAGAATATTTCTCATTTAATAGGAAGATTATTGTTAGTTGTGATACGTCTTTGAACTTTCTTAGTATACTAATGAACTAATTCAACTGATGTGGGTTCGGTTCTAGATATCAGCTGACTTACTAATCTTTCGTACCACTTCAATGACCTCTGTGTTTGTGTTCGTCTCTCTGTGTGTGTGTTCGTCTCTCTCTCTGTGTGTGTGTGTGTGTGTGTGTGTGTGTGTGTTCGTCTCTGTGTGTGTGTGTGTGTGTGTTCGTCTGTGTGTGTGTGTGTGTGTGTGTGTGTGTGTGTGAATGTCTATGTGTGTGTGTTTGTCTGTCTCTGTGTGTGTGTGAGTGTCTATCTGTGTGTGTGTGTGTGTGAGTGTCTCTGTGTGTGTGTTTGTCTGTGTGTGTGTGTGTGTGTTTGTGTCTGTCTGTCTGTGTGTGTGTGTGTGTAAGTGGCTGTGTGTGAGTGTCTGTGCATGTGTGTGTGTGTGTTTGTGTTTGTGTGTCTGTGTTTGTGTGTATGTGTGCATGTGTGTGTGTGAGAGAGATTATCTGTGTATGGGTGTGCTTGTCTGTGTGTGTGTATGTGGGTGTGTGTGTGTGAG
>OZ024749.1:33566635-33569135 GCA_964016885.1 Eledone cirrhosa | reverse complement strand
ATATATATATATATACCTATATATATATGTATATATACCTATATATATATACCTATATATATATAACTATACATATATATATATATATATATAACTATACATATATATATATATATATATAACTATACATATATATATATATATATATAACTATACCTATATATATATATATATATACCTATATATATATATATATATATATATACCTATATATATATATATATATATACCTATATATATATATATATATTATATATACATATATATAATATATATATATATATATACATATATATATACATATATATATACCTATATATATACCTATATATATACCTATATATATATATATATATATATATATATATACATATATATATATATATATATATAACGAAGGAAATGTGGTAAGGAACCAGGTGGACCATAACGCACCAAAGTACTCAATACTTGAGGTAGTAGAGTGGGTAATAGGAACCAGTAAGACCCCGACAGCTGAGCTCAAGCCGTTTCGACGGCTAATTCTGGACTAAATGAAAATTTATCCTGGTATTTAAATAGCCGATCTTCTCAAGGGGTAATTCCATATATGGTCAAAGTGATTGTCAAAAATCAGTAGTAATTCTGTGGTTGCAAATTAGTAGGGGAGATGGTGGCTAAACCTGCCAGTAGGAGAAAGAGGGGAGGGGGTGGAGTAGACCCAATCAAGCGTTGGTAGTGCCAGCTACAGCTGGGCATGAGGTCAAAGAAGATACAGGGGAGGGGGAGGGGGAGGAAGTCGGAACGGTAGGTAGAACAATGGGGATAGAAATAGGAAAGAAAAAAAAAAAAAAGAAAAAAAAAATACTGAGAGTGAAGAAAGGCAAATAAGTGTAAAGAAAAGTAAAGTAAATTAAATTCTACGACCTAGGTGTCAGGCTATTGTTAGGCGAGAATAAAATAAAGAAAGAAAGAAAGAAGTAAAAAAATAAATAAATGAATAAATAAGGAAATAAGTAAGAGAACTAGGTGGGACGGATAAGGCAAGGACCCTTTTAAGAGGTATAAGTACGTAAATGATACGGTGACGGGTCAACAAAAGGGGCCAAAATACTAAAGAGACTACCACGAAATAAACAATAAAGGTTTCCATCCCGGGCCAGCAACGACCCAGTGCAGCAAAGTGAACTTGTACGAGATAATAATTCTGAGTCCCGAGAAAAATATACTAATGCTAACTCTAAAAGATCTAAAACAAGCTACATGAAAGTTCGTACGAAATAAAGGTAGAATACGGAGAAATAAATTCAGAATCCACCCCGCCCAGAAGAAGAGCGAAGCAAGAAATACTGAAACGAAAAAATAAGGCATGTGCCACTAAGAAATATAGAGGGCACAGAGAATAGTGGGAGCGGTCGGAAAAAGGGGGAAAGTATCCGGGGTCTAAGCCAGCTGCTATAAAGGGCGGAGTCCGCCAAATCTATCAAAGACTAGGGGAGGGGGGGGTACTAAGGCTACATGGGGCCAAAGGGCAGCCTCGGGTGGGCGAGAAAAGACGCCGACTAAGGAGAAGAGCTGGGGTGTCTCCTCTAACAACAAAAAACTCAACCCCGATGGCAGAAATAACCTAATTAGCAGTGGAGAACCGACCAGGAGGTGTACCTGCCCGGATAGATCTATTTGCCCACTCGACAATAGATGCAGAGACCGTAATGTGATCTACCAGTGCAACGTGAGGACGGATACCTCCAACAAAGCCTATATAGGACTTACCGCATGTGACTTCAAGACCCGGCTATACCAACATAGACATACCTTCCGAAACCCGGCCCGGCGTCACGCCACTACACTTTCGGGCCACATATGGGACCTCAAGGACAACAACATCACCTATGATCTCACTTGGAGATTACTGTCCAGAGCCAATTCTTACACGGGAGGACGCCGTCCGTGCAATTTATGCTCGGAGGTAACTTTACAAATGCTGTTTTCGACGGACCAACTCCTAAACAAGAAAGATGAACTGGTTACTGCATGTAAACATAGATTGCGTAGGACTTACCTCGCCCTCAAACCCCATAATGACCCGGGGGGGTAGACTAGGGCTATAACACCCCAGTTGCCGATTTTGCAATAGGTAACCCCTGCTTGCCAAGGAAGACGTAAGATCTTCTTTGTATTCTTTTATCGCTTCCTTTATTTCCTTCCCCCCTCTCCCCTTTGTCCTTCTACCCCAGCTCTTCTCCTTTGTCGGCGTCTTTTCTCGCCCACCCGAGGCTGCCCTTTGGCCCCATGTAGCCTTAGTACCCCCCCCCCCCCTCCCCTAGTCTTTGATAGATTTGGCGGACTCCGCCCTTTATAGCAGCTGGCTTAGACCCCGGATACTTTCCCCCTTTTTCCGACCGCTCCCACTATTCTCTGTGCCCTCTATATTTCTTAGTGGCACATGCCTTATTTTTTCGTTTCAGTATTTCTTGCTTCGCTCTTCTTCTGGGCGGGGTGGATTCTGAATTTATTTCTC
>OZ024749.1:33547752-33551435 GCA_964016885.1 Eledone cirrhosa | reverse complement strand
GTTGTTGTCACAACAATAAGAGAGGGAAACTGAAAAAGAAACCAGCGGCTTCGGAAGCATCCGATGATGTTGACAAGTTCTCCTTTTCGGATAGTGTTTTCGATTCTTAGAGAATGGGATTGGTCGAGTGCAAGGCCTTTCCCCACTTAAAAAACCTTCAAAGCCAGGCATTGCTTGTTCAGGATCTGTTACAGGTTCGTGTGGCTGGCCGTAGCCTAAAAGTGCACCATTTTCTGTAATCTGACAAGCGATTGCAATACTCTTAGCAGAGTTTGCAGCAATCATATATATGTGTGTGTGTGTGTGTGTGTGTGTGTGTGTGTGTGTGTGTGTGTGTGTGTGTGTGTGTGTGTGTGTGTGTGTGTGTGTGTGTGTGTGTGTGTGTGTGTGTGTGTGTGTGTGTGTGCATATATATTTATATACATACATGCATACATGTGTAGAGCAGCGAGTTCCTCTGTATCAAGTTTTTGTTGATCTTACAAGGGCCTTTGATTCGGTGAACAGAGGTGCGTTGTGGAAAATACTAGGGAAAGTGGGGTGCCTACCAAGTTTTATGATATGTTTGTCCAGCTGCACAGAGATGAAAGCTCGGGTTGTCTTTAATGGAGAATTGTCCAATGAAATCGCAGTTGATGCTGTTGTCAATATTCTTTGCTGTACTGCTGACACATGCATTCCTGGACTGTGAAAAGGGTGTCATATTGCAAGTTAGAACTGCAAGAGGAACTATTAAACCGAAGAAGGTTCAATTTCAGTCCAAGGTGTTCCAAATACTAATTAGAAAACTCCTGTTTGCAGGCGATGTTGACTTTCTAGCTCACTCTCAAGATGACACGCAACACATCATGGATTGTTTTGCAGCTTCTTGCAATGTCCTTGACATGAAACTTAATCTGGAAAAGACTAAGGTAATGTACACCCAGCAGCAGGGGAATCATACATCGAGTCAAATATAATGGTGCATTGAACTAGGCTGGGTATAGCTGACACGTTTGTTTACCTGGACAGGGCATTGTCAATTGATGGTTCGCTGAATGTGGAAATACACCTGCGCATTCAGAAGGCCTCTGTAGCCTTCGGAAAACTTGAAAAGAGAGTGTGGGCGGATCAGAGCATCAGTACCAAGACCAAGATTTGTGTGTACGAGGCATGTATACTGAGTGCTCTGTTGTACTCCTCTGAAACGTAGACAGTACATCCTAGACACCCCAGGCTGCTTGAACACTTTAATCAAATTTGTTTAAGACGAATCCTCAACATCAAGTGACAACAAAAAGTACCTGATTTTCTAACGTTTCTATATAAACTGATACAGGTTTAGAAGGAAACCATCTCACAGTAACTTAGGAAACAACTAGTAAGTTTAAGTTACTACCAGAACCAGAGAAGACACACGGTTGTGCATCTATGTAATTGATTGACCTGCTATAAATAGCAGTTATAAATTCCTTCCTATTAAAAGGAAATGTAATTATTGGGAAACATAATCTTAAATAAAGTCTGAAGAATAAAGAAAGAAAGAAATTAATTAATTAATTAGTTAATTGTCTGGTTGTGGTTTTAACATCTTCGATTATCGTCAGCTCGAGCAGACTGACCTTGGGCTAAACAAATATAACAACAAAAACAAAAACGACAACTAAGGTGTCAACAATAACAATAACATCAACAAAACAACAACAGCGGTAATAACATTTGCAAAAACAGCAACAACTAAAATTACAACAAATAGGGTATCAACAACAATTAAAAAACAGCAACAACAAGTTGTGTGGTGATAGTTTCAACGCTTTGGGTTATGGTCTGCTGAGGACAGGCTGACTTAGGTCTAAACAAAAACAACAGTAGCAGCAACAAAGACACCAACAGCAACAACGACAACAACAAACAAAAATGTGGCAACAGCTATAAAAATGGCCACGAATATCCGGAGAAAGTAATTAAAAATCTCTGTTACGACTTAAGTGAGGGATTTAACAAGGTAGCTATAAACAATACTAATAATAATAATAATAATAATAATATTAATAATTTTGTTGTTATTATTATTATTATTATTATTATTATTATTATTATTATTATTAATAAAATAAGGAGCAAGAAGAGGGAAGTGTGATAGAATGTTGATCAAGTGTTAAAGGGAGGGTGGCGGTTGGCTGGTGGGGCGTGGAAAATTGAATAGCTAAACTTGATAATTGGTAGGCGCCTACAGGAAGTTAATTTCTTGATAACACACCAGATGGTGACCTACCGATACAGCTAATTCTAGTTCAATGGATTTGGTCATCTAGAATCATTTCTTTTTATGTGTTTGTTTTTATTTTGCTTTCAGGGAGGGATGGCGTTGGCTATCATCCTTTTAAGGGTGTCGGGGAGGATGACATGCTCAACATGTGTGAATCAATTGCATGTGGTTTGGTAGTATCGGTAGAGGGTCGGACGCCATGATTTGCAGCAAAGACTTACGGTCCTTTACGGTCTGAGTTCAGACTTCGCTTTCATCCTTGCGAGGTCGATATAATAAAGTACCAGTATGCACTGGGATAATTGCTGGTCTTGTACCAAAAGAAGAAACTATTATATTATAAATGTGTGTGTTCGAGCTCCGTCGTTAGCGACGAAGATTGTCCCAATTGTTCAAACAAGATATTTGAATAAATTTGGTGAGGCCAATTGTGCATTTTTTTACAATAAAACGTGGGAAAGTTGCGCCCTCTTCTGAAAACCTAAAAATGAACGGCTTGATGATACTTGTACAGTAAGGTGAGAATTATAGATATCTTGGAGAGCATGAGAATGTCAGAGAATGAGAACCAGGAATGAATGCCTGGGAAGAGTAAAGAGAATATAGCTATCAGAACTCTCAGCGTACAACAAGCACATTGCCCCATATTGCTTTGGCTGTGCCCATCCTAACGACAACAATTTGCCTGCAGAACTGAGCGAGATGGATGTGAGGATTTGCAAGATGTTCAGTGTTACTGGAAACATTAGTGATACAAATAGGGAATATTTCCTACGGTGGTTGGGGGTATAATCCATTTTAACATCATACGAGACCTGGATAATAACACTGTACGTATGCATTACATTTATTTTTTCATGTCAGCTATTTAAATCAACGCGTTTTCTCTTAAGAATATATTCTACACTATTCTATATTTGCAAGCAATGGGTATATATAAAAGTCGCTGAGATCTGTTACCAGTAATGCAGTTGTTATATTATTAAGTAAAACATATAATAGGTAGTTATAGATGACAGACAATATACTGTGACTCCGCTTCTATCGTGTTTTATCCAAGTAAGGATATTACAGCAAATATAGCAATGACGTCACTAGACATGGCTCTAATCATATGACTTCCGGTAGACAATATCTACACGTCTATTGGCAATTTAATCTTCTAATACATCTGGTATGTGATGATTAAATTATTTGCACCGATGAACACACACACACACACACACACACACACACACAGAAGCATAGACGTACACAGACACACACACATATACACACAGGCACACAAGCATATACATACATACATGTGTATATATATATATATATATATATATATATATATATATATGGTGTGTGTGTGTGTTTTGTGCATATTCGTTGTTTGCCTGAAACATTTTAAGCACAGATCTACCCAATTAGTGGAAACCCGGAGTTA
>OZ024749.1:33527752-33532752 GCA_964016885.1 Eledone cirrhosa | reverse complement strand
GTGCGATTCGAGATGCCTCAAAGGCAACTTTTCCCTCATATACAGTCTTTCTCCATTTATTACGATCAGCAGCAATATTTTCCCATGTATCAGCAGAGATGTTAGCGTCTTTCAGAGAGGCCTTCAAGGAATCCTTATACCTCTTTTTTGGTTTATGTGGCGGTCGTTTTCCTTTAACCAACTCTCCATAGAAGAGTTGTTTTGGTATTCTAGAATCCTTCATCCTGGCAAGGTGACCACTCCAACGGAGTCGCTGCTTAAGCACAAGAGCTTCTATACTGTCACACATAGAGCTTTCCAAAATCTCGACATCACTGATGTGGTCCCTCCAGCGAACGCCATGTATCCGTCTGAGACACATCTGATGGAAACGCTCCAATTGCTTAAGGTGGCGTCGATATGTGACCCAGGTCTCGCAGGCATAAAGAAGACAAGAGAGTACACATGCCCTGTACACCTTTACCTTTGTCCTCCTGCATATGTCTCGCCGACCCCAGAGTCGCCTTTCTAGCTTTCCGAAAGCATCACTTGCTTTCCTAATCCTAAGTGAGATTTCACCGTCAAGGTTGCCGTATCGATTGACAGTGCTTCCCAGGTAGACAAACTGATCAACCACTCCAAGTCGTTTGCCATACACATAGATGTTTGGTTCAGTGTACTGCCTACCAGGTGCAGGTTGGTACATGACGACGGTTTTCTTGAGACTGACAGTCAAACCCAGGGCAGTGCAAGCGTCAGAAAATACATTCAAAATGTGCTGCATATCACTCTCTGTGTGCGCTACAAGATCGCAATCATCTGCATACAAGAGGTCTCTTATGACTGATGTAAATACTTTTGTCTTCGCAGCAAAGCGCCTGATGTTAAATATGCTGCCTGAGGTTCGATATCGGATGTAAACACCATGCTCGCAATTCCTGAATGCAATACAGAAAACCATTGCAAAGTATATGGCAAACAGGGTCGGTGCTGGAATATCCCCCTGTTTCACTCCATTTTTTACTGAGATAGGCTCCGACATGTTACCTCCGACATTAACCCAAGCCTTCATGTCGTCATGGAAAGACCTAACTAAAGCAAGGAACTTATCAGGGCAACCAAGTTTCTGGAGAACCTTCCATAATGCATCTCTGTTGACAGTATCGAAAGCCTTTGTCAGATCGACAAAAACCTGATACAGATCCAAGCCCTGTTCAATGCACTTCTCCTGGAGCTGTCTAGCTGAGAAGATCATATCAGTAGTGCCGCGTCCAACACGAAAACCAGATTGACTTTCAGGAAGGACACAATCTGCAATGTGTGTCAGCAGACGGTCTAGAAGCACCCTACATAAAACTTTCCCCACGACAGAAAGCAATGATATACCTCTGTAGTTCCCACAATCATTCCTGTTACCCTTTCCCTTGTACAAGACCACCATTACTGCATCTCTCCAGTCCTCAGGCACGGATTCATTAGCCCATATCCTTCCAAACAGAGAGTGAAGATGTTGCAGGAGTCTCTCACCACCATATTGTAGGAGCTCAGCATGTATGCCATCCATACCTGGAGATCTTCCACTGTTCAGCTTCGAAATAGCCACTGCAACCTCCACAAGTGTCGGAGGCTCTGCGAGAGCTACTTTCACAGGACTTTCCGGAATGAGATTGAGGAAATCTTCACTGACGACAGACGGCTGATTCAAAAGATCATCAAAGTGCTCCCGCCACCTTCGTAGAATTCCCTGTGAGTCACGAAGAAGTTCTTTGCCATCCCTGCTGCGAATCGGTGTCACCAGAGAAGAAGACGGTCCATAAACCTCACGCAAGAGACTGTACAACAGCTTTGTGTTATTGCAATCAGACGCAGTTTGTATCTCACCAGCCTTCTCACTCCACCACTGATCCTTCATCTGAGAAAGACTCCGCCTAACACGTGATTTTACATCCCTGAGCTCCTCATGCAACGTATTCCTCTCCTGTGGTCTTGCCGTCAAGTAGCGTGACAGAGCGCGCCTCTTATCAGCCAACAAGTCATCTATATGCACATCTTTCTCATTAAACCAGTCCTGATGTTTTCTCTGCACCAATCCCAGAACACGTCTGCCTACATCATAAACCGACTTTTTAAGGGTCGGCCAATCCTCACCAAGATCTGCAGCCTGCATCTCTTCTTCCAATGTCCTCTTCACATTTTTATCCTTAAGACGAGCAGCATTCAATCTTTTGGGCAGGGCAACACCAGGAGCCCGGATTTTACGTTTGGTGATTAGATTCACTTTTGCGCGTACCAGGCGGTGGTCCGTCCAGCACTCAGCTCCACGAAGAACACGAACACACCGCACATCCTGTCTGTCACGCATCCTGACTAGGACGTAGTCCAAAAGATGCCATTCCTTAGATGCAGGATGCATCCATGTGGTCTTGAATTTGTTCTTTTGTTGGAACATGGTGTTGGTAACACACAGATCCAGCTCCTCACACATCTGCAGCAAGAGCATACCATTGCTGTTACACTTTCCCACCCCATGCCTTCCGATTACATTCCATGTGTTAAAATCCCTACCCACTCTAGCATTAAAGTCACCAAGCACGATGACTTTGTCTGCCTGAGGGATATTTCTTAAAACACCTTTCAAGGCATGGTAAAAGGACAGTTTTTCTTCATCGACAGAATTCATAGTTGGAGCATACACACTCACCAGGGTAGCATATCTTCCCTTGTCCAGCGGAACTCTCATGGACATAAGACGCTCACTAATCCCCACTGGGAATTCTTCCAATTTATTCACCAGTACAGTCTTAACAGCAAATCCTACCCCAGCCTCTCTTCTGGTTCCTTCATCTCTTCCTTTCCAGAAGAATGTATATTCTCCACAAAATTCCGTAAGATGACCATCTCCAGCTAACCTCGTCTCAGACAAAGCCACGATGTCAAGATCGTAACGTCGAAGCTCCTTCGCAACAAGAGCGGTCCTTCGTTCAGGACGCTCCAAAGAATCCCCGTCAAGCAGCGTCCGTACGTTCCAGCAGCCAAGACTAAATGCCCTGTTTGGCTCTATTACAATGGCACGATGACGGGCGGGCCCAGGTTGTGATAACTTGGGGCCCCTGCCCTTATTGCCAATGATCTTTTTTGTTCCAGAACCCAAATTGGCAATTATCTCGTTTACATTGTTCTGGAACATCATTGAATTGGAAAAAAAAAAAAAAAAAAAAAAAAAAGTAATAATAATAGTAATAATAATAATAATAATAATAATAATACTACACTATTAATAATTATTAATGCACTCGTGCAATGCCTGTGCGTGACGAATATTTTTAAAGTGAGGAAAGACTGTGCACTGAACCAATCCCACTCTCTGAGCGACAGTAGCTATAACCCGAAAAGAAGAAAAGATCAACATCATCGGTAACTACTGAGCCGCAGGTTTTATATCGGAGTTAACCCAGTTTCCTGAGATGCCTTCTCCTAGAAGAATACCCTGACATGGGCTAGGGGTTCTTCACTCCCAGTGGTTTAACTGCGCGATCGGGCATCCAGCCCGATTATTTCTATGTCCCCGCGCAAAAAAAAAAAAAAAAAAAAAAAAAAAAAAATTACTTATTGACACTTATACGTACGACATACACACACACGCATACATATGCGTGCACACAGCAACACTCACACACACAACAAACACACACACACGCTACTCTACTCACTTACACGCACACACACACATATATATATATATATTACCGTCATTACTGATACAAGATTACCAGATTATGTCAACTGTTGACTTTCAAGAGTTTGTATAGTTGAAGCCGATCGTATTACAGTCCAGTATTACTATAATTGCTTTACAGCATAGAGTTATGGCTCTCCACGGAGTCAACAAAAGAGAGTACCAGTGATGCGCTGGCCAGTCGCTGGATCCGTGCCAAAAGCAGAAAAATTATTATTAAAGTTGTTCTTAAGGCCAGGTCGCTGGTGATGGTGATGGCGACGGCGGTGGCGGTGGTGGTGGTGGTGGCAGTTGATGTTGTTGTTCTGTTGTGTGTGTGTGTGTGTGTGTGTGTGTGTGTTTTGTTATTTTGAGTTTTTTTGTTTTTTTTTTCCCTTCTTTTTTTTCTCCTTTTTTTTTTTTTGTGAAATTTGTGAAATTAAATAACCAGAAGAACATACATACATACATACATACATACATACATACATACATACATACATACATACATACATACATACATACACAACGGAGTGGAAGTTACACGGCTATTTTTACTGTTTTAAATACACACACATCTTATGACAACAAAAGCTTGTAAAACCTAGTCTAGCTGAAAATGGCTGCATATTTATTGCTATGGACACAGATTGTATTAAGTTTAACTCATAGCAAGTCTAATAGTAAAGATTATGAACGCAGCGTGGATGACTGATTAAAATGTTAGCTTCACCATCATGATGTACCAGGTACGATACCTACTGCATGAAATCTTGGTTCAATATAATTTCACTATAGCCTCGAGTCAACCCAAGACTTGTGTGTCACCTAACACTGAAGTGTGGGATTTAAATACCATTTTACGGCAAAAATGTGCTGCTACTTCCTCAAATGATTCTGCCATATTTACCGCCATAAGCTGGTTGACGAGATAGGGTTAGAGTGGGGTTGTCTTGTAGTCTTATGTAGTTGCGTCCCTGTGCGCCTTTTCTGCTGATACTATATATATATGTGTATATATATAGCGAGTCCCAAAACAATGTATACACACTTCATTCAACAGCATTCTAAATAAATATTGCCTGTAGAGGTAATCAAAGTATGTATACATTTTTGGAGGCACCCTGTATATAAAATATATATATATATATATATATATATATATATATATATATATATATAACGAAGGAAATGTGGTAAGGAACCAGATGGACCATAACGCACCAATGTACTCAATACTTAGGGTAGTAGAGTGGGTAATAGGAACGAGTAGGTGCCCGACGGCTGAGCTCAAGCCGTTTCGACG
>OZ024749.1:33517752-33522752 GCA_964016885.1 Eledone cirrhosa | reverse complement strand
CAGCAACAGTGACAACAGCAACAACAACAACAGTAACAACAGCAGCAGCAACAATAACAGCAACAACAGCAACAACAACAGCAACAACAACAACAACAACAGCAACAAAAACAACAACAGCAGCATCAACAGCAACAACAGCAACACTAACAACAACAGCAACAACAACAGCATCAACAGCAGCATCAACAACAACAACAGCAACAATAAACAACAACAACAACAACAACAGCAGCATCAACAGCAGCAACAGCATCAACAGCAAGAATAACAACAACAGCAACAACAACAACAACAACAACAGCAAAAGCAGAAACAGCAGCATCAACAGCAACAAGAATAACAACAACATCAACAACAGCATCAACAACAACAAGAACAGCATAAACAACAACAACAACAACAACAACAGCAACAATAGCAACAACAACAACAGCAACAGCACAATAGTAACAACAGGAGCAACAACAGCAACAATAACAACAGCATCAACATCAACAACAACAACAACAACAACAACAACATCAACAACAACAACAGCAACAATAGCAACAACAACAACAGCAACAGCACAATAGTAACAACAGGAGCAACAACAGCAACAATAACAACAGCATCAACATCAACAACAAGAATAGCAACAGCAACAAGATTATATGAACAGCAATAGAACAGCGGCTGCAACAACAACGACCGCATCATCATCATCATCATCATCATCATCATCATCATCAACACCATCAACATCAGCAGCATCAACAACGACAACAACAACAACATCATTATATCATTACATGCAATTTTCTGCTTCTCTTCACTTATATAATTGACTTCTGAACACGTGGTAAACAAAATAAAATACAACAATAAAATCAAAGCCAGAATAATATTACCTCCCCTTTGTTACTCCCACCTACACTGTATGACGCCACCTTCAGCCCAGCCATTTCTCTTAACCTTGTTAACTATCTAATGTCACCTAGTCATCATGATGTTGTTGGATCCTCCATCGCTTTGGACGGTGAGCATTTATTCATGGGTGCCGATAAAATAAGGCACCAGCTAAGTATGGAGGTTCAATTTAATCTACCATAGGCTTTTGCTTTCCGACAGAAGCCACTGGGCATATATATATATATATATATATATATATATATATATAGGGTGTCCCAAAAAATGTATAGACTCTTCAACACCATTCTAATAAACATTGCCTGTACAGGTATACAGGTAATCAAAGTGTGTATACATTTTTGGGGACACCCTGTATATATATATATATATATATGTGTGTATATGTGTGCGTGTGTGCGTGTGTGTGTGTGTGTGTGTGTGTGTGTGTGTGTGTGTGTGTGTGTGTGTGTGTGTGTGTGTGTGTGTGTGTGTGTGTGTGTGTGTGTGTGTGTGTGTGTGTGTGTGTGTGTGTAGCTTCACACCTTCCCTTCTTTATAAATATATCAACACCTGTACATGCCAAATCTCCTTCAAATCTAACCTCATTGTCTTAGAAAAGAAAGAACGCTTTGTATAGGGTAGATCAATATAATAGGTCCTTCATCGATTTCGACGATGAATCTTTGAGGATTTTTTGAAGTTTTTTTAGTACGGGGTGGTTTTCAAACTCCTGGACCACCAACTCTTGAATTAACGTGTAAGTTGCTGATTAGCCCACAAACATGTAATTCCCAAGTCAAATCAGCGTAACATTGCTGAAAAACGAGCTCACGTAACCGATTTAACAAAGCATACTTTTTCAGCTATACATAAATATATAATGCTGTAATAAACACAAATTTGCAACAAACTATTAAAGTAGTATTTTCCGGCACCGTTATAACAAACTTAGTATTAGAGTTAGTAACATTTGCAGCTTCTAATGTAAAGATTCGTAGCGTCAATCATTTAGAACTTATTAATAAAGAAGTAGCTTCATCAAGAATTGAAGCTGATTTTAAACTATATTGAACATGTACTACGTTTATAAAGCTTCAACTTTACTGAAGAGATAAATGGAATACATAAACCATAGCCAGTTCTATTTGATTTTAGATGAATCAACTGATATTACTTGTCTGTGTGTGTGGTTTTACAATTAACGTGTGTTAGGTATTAAGATAAATCAGGAAATAAAGCTATATCACAGTTTTTAGGGTTAATCGTTGTTTCAAAAATTACTACTGAAGTATCGTAAGGGAAGTAACATTAGTTGTGAAAAAGGTTTTAGTAACGTTGAAATTGACATTAGTCGTATAAAAAAAGTTTTAGTAACGTTGAAATTAACGTTAGTCGTAAAAGAAAAGGTCTTGGTAACGTTGAAATTAACATTAAAAACTGATTTGCTATGGCAACAGTTGGACTTTCAACGTTTTGTGGCGTTAATAATCTTCACTAGATTTTAATGAAATTAAATAATCCAGACTTGGTTCCCATAAAATGCCTTTGACTTTGCCATTTTCTCTATTTGGCATGTTCCCATGCTGCTGAAAATCAATTACCTTCAAGAATTTACTATCTGTTCAGTTAAATGTATAACTAGTTCCACAGGCCAGCGATCTAAAGATAAGTTTACATAAAATATATATAAATTAATCAACGATGGTGAGGAACCATGGAAAATTATTTATCCTTTCAGTCGAAAGATATCTAATGATAAATGACTATAAAAAGAATTCCTAGCCAGTGAAGTGCGTTAAAAATGCATTTTTATATAACATCTTCTAGTTATAAGTATTGCATGGGAATTACATTCTATATAGTCAGTTAATAGGTTTCCTTTGGTCATGACCTTTCATGGGCTTATACTTGCAAAGTATCTGTCTAAGGTGAAAACCTTTATGGTAGAGCAGCTGTCACACATGTATGCTATCCTCCCCTATTCACGATACTGATGTTGTCCAATGGAAGATCAAAAGCAATACAGCTTGGCACCAGTATTATCGCAACTCTTTTTTGTCCAGCAGAGTGAACTAATACAAAGTGAACTAAACTGTCTCGCTTAAGGTCATAGCACACCATCTAGTCCACGGCTAAAACTACTTAGCAATGTGTCTTCAGATGAAACTAATGGATTATATGCGACCTCCGGTGAATAGATTTGAAAAGAAAATCATATGCCGTTTTATAATAAATGAACCACTGCATGTATGTATGTATGTATGTATGTAGGTGTATATGTATATATGTATGTATATATATATATAAATGTATGTGTGTGTGTACGTGTGTACGTACGTGTATGTGTGTGTGTGATTGTATGAATAAGAGAAGTTTTGTATTGTCTGTAGTTACAAGAAAATTGCATTCCCAGCATGTTGTAACTATTCTTGAACTTAATTCAGTACTTACTATTTGAAGGAAAAATTACTTCAGATACAAATATATTTTGGCTTGCAGAGTTTCACCAAAACCTTCAGAAATCCAGTACAATGCAGTAGAAATGTATAAAGGGCAAACGAGGACAAATAAAACAAAACAAAATAATTAAATATCTTTAAGTCGTTTGGAAGCCTCGACAATGCAAATGGGTAAATCTCCGGGTAACAAGATCCGGTGGTGGAGAGAGAGATGTAAGTGGGTGTACGTTGAGATGCGTGGTGTGTATAAGATGTGTAAGATGTGTAGAAGAATGAAGGGAAGAGTATAAAGGATAAAATTAAAATAACAACACGAGAGAGAGTTACCTTCGGAGAGATTTAATAGCCCCTATATATTTCGGATTCACATCCCTCAACTGGGGTTTTTTTCCGGGGTGGGGGGAAAGGTTGTCTGTCGGACAGGTGCGAAACGCGTCCTCCGCTGTTTGTTGTTTTGAATATCAAAATAAAACAAAATAATGTTTTTACCCATTATATTCCAGAGCCCTCTTTCCAAATATAAAACAAAAACTATGCGTTCTTCCTTAACTTGTGGATTGTGCATGCAAGCATCAGTCATAATAGCACTCTGCTCCATGTAGTTCTGTTCTATTGTATATTTGTGGCATCTGTATATTAATGATTGAAGCTTCTTTATCTGTAAGAAGCAGAGTGGCTTCTATTAATGGTCCTTGCATGCGCAATCCACACACACGCACCTGTTAAGGAAGAACGCATCGTTTTTGTTTTGCATTTGAAATAAGGGTCATAACGCCGAAATATCATGTTGAAATATACTTGATGAAAAAACATTATTTTGCTTTGTTTTATTAGTGTCCTTTAACCTTTATATATTTCTACTGTATTGTACCAGTTTTCTGAAGTTCTCATCAATTATTGCATACATATATATGTGTGCGCGCACATGTAATATATATATATGTGTGTATATATATAGTGCTAAAAAGAAACGGGAGGTTATACCCGTAGTAAGTAGAGCACTCAGTCCAGATGACGAGTTCGGTATAGAATTAGTTCCACAACAAATTATCAGGACCCAGTCATATACACTTCCGTTCTCATCGCAGTCACAAACAGGTTGAAAATCCGGTCGGTGACACGAGCATCCTCGGGTATGGTTTGGTAATTTCTTGTGGAACTAACTAACTATATATATATATACATATATATATATATATATATATATATATGTGTGTGTGTGTGTGTGTGTGTGTGTGTGTGTGTGTATGTATGTACGCATATATAGAGTACATATTCTTCTCTAAAATATGTAGTTAGAATGTATATATACAATATATTGTGTATTCTCTACGATATATGGTCCTTTCTCTCTATATACATACATATATAATATATATATATATATATATATATATATATATATATATATATATAGTAATATTAATAAATTCTTTGCTTAAACTTTAATCTGTTATTTTAATAAATATATATATATAATGGAAAAATTAGAACAGAGACAAAACAGAGAGGCAGTACAATAAATGTTTATTAATTTCACGCTCGGGAGAGTGGGGGGTAGGTGGGGGACGACGTTTCGGGCATAAGCCCTTCCTCAGGTGAGAAGTGTGTGGGAACAGAGTTCAAAAGGTGTGTAGGGGAGTGGTG
>OZ024749.1:33502752-33507752 GCA_964016885.1 Eledone cirrhosa | reverse complement strand
GGCTGCCAACTCGTTTTCGAGTAAAGCCACTACTTTATATCCATGTAGGAGAACCCCTACCGATGCGCTGAACAAGTGTGACATTTTAGTCCAGCCAGCGACTTGAAAACTCTGGTACAAACACTATACTTGTGACAATTATTGACACATAGTGCTGGGCCCATGGTACCATGTGACGACAAGTGCAGAGAGATCGCCAGATATAAAGCAATGCCTGTGCCGTGAAGCTTTTATAGTGAACAAAGGCACTGTACAAAGCCAGTCCCACTCTCTTAACCAAGATGATATTTACCAAAAAGAAGAACAAGTCAACATCATTGGATACCATCAGGGTTGCAGATGTTATATCAGAGTTTTCCTTCTCCTAGAATTATGCCTTGACAAAGGCTAAGGGGTCATCTCTCCCGGTGATTTTGGATGGCCATTGACTCTTAAGAGCTCCTTTGCCCTTTCACAGGTTTTGTTTTTAGTCCTGCAGGATGTCCAAAGTCACCCTCCTCACCAAGAAACCTTGGTGAGGTTGCCAGTTTAGTCGTCAACGACCCGACCATGGGACAGGTTGTACTGGGATACATGTTACCAGTAGCACCAACTGGTGACCTGACACACATACATACATACATACATACATACATACATACATACATACATACATACATACATACATACAAACACAGACACTGACATGCAAATAGATATGAAAACATACATGGACACACAGAGAGACAGTTACATATAAACACTGACAAAGATACATATGTACATATGCATACATACAGAGACACAGAAACACACACACACACACACACACACACACACACACACACACACACACATACATACATACATACATACATACATACATACATACATACATACATACATACATACATACATACATACATACATACATACACACACATACACACAGAGATATATGCGCAGTCACATCCATACATAAATCCATATATGTGTGTGTGTATTTATATATATATATATCTTTACAGGTATATATATACATATTTATATATACGTATACATATACATATATATGCTTATATTTATATATACATACGTATGCATACAGAAACATAAATATATATACACATAGATAGATATTAAATACATATCTATATAGGCAGCTAGTTATCTTGCTATATATGTATGGTATATATATGCATATATATATATATATATATATATATATATATATATATATATATATATATATATATATATATATATATATATATATGATGGCTGCAAACTCTGCTAAGAGTTTTGCAATCGCTTGTCAGATTACAGAAACTGGTGCACTTTTAGGCTACGGTCAGCCACACGAACCTGTAACAGATCCTGAACAAACAATGGTTTTTTAAGTAGTTAAAGGCCTTGCACTCGACCAATCTCACTCTCTAGGCTTCGAAAACCGAAAAGGAGAACTGGTCAACATCATCGGATGCTTCTGAAGTCGCAGGGTTTTTTTTTCAGAGTTTCCCCTCTTAGAAAGGTGTGACAACAACTGTGGGCCTTTCACTCCCAAGTAATAAAAACACCATGTTATTTATTCATTCTGACGACTGAAGACAGACACGACATCTGCCTTCAAGAAACCACTGGTAAATGAAATAATTATCTTATGTTGTTTATTACATAACTAATAAGATCTGTAGCCTACATAGAGCACTCTTTTTTCCTGTACCGTTCCGACGGAAATACTTCATTCACACACACACACACACATATATATATATATATATATATATATATATATATATATATATATATGATAGGTATAAATCTAAATTGTAGCCGCAATATAACAGATACCAGTCAAATATATCATGAGAAAGCTAGAAGCTCATCGAAGTTTTTGACTATAGAAAAATAGTCTAAATAATAAGACATGTAAGCCCCCTTAACAGAAAAGATAGATATAAGCACCTACGGGACTCGGACCCCAAACTTCATGTTTGCTGGGCTGGGCAGAAATGCTACCATTACACCAAGGTGCTTGTATTTCCAGCTGTAATGAGTCTCACTTCAAACCGTCGACTGAACCAGCGATAATATACCGACAGCCAGTAGATGTATGTATGTAGAGATCCATAACTTCTGACAGAGTCGCAAGGGCACCGTAGTGACATATGGCGTGACTTTGGCGTTTTAAACTTGGTGGAGCTCATCACTCTCTAGGTCTGAACAGACGATTTCTTCCACAGAAGAAAGAGTAAGGGTGAAAAAGCGAGTGAAATATAGAGGAAGTCAAAAAGATATATAGAGGTAGAATCGACCCCAGTACTGGACTGGTGCTTTTTTATCGCCTTCGAAAGGATGACAGGCAAAGTTGACCTCGGTGGGATTTGAACTCAGAAAGTGCAGAGTGACGGAACGAATCTCGCAAAGCATTCTATCTGACGCTCAGTAGATGCTAAATGCTAAAACCATTGCTGAAAATATATTGTACAGTGCTCCAAGTATTTGTACTAATATAGTCACCACCTCATGCCATCTATTTACAGTTAGGTGTAGTGGATCAGGAATAATGCATTGATATTGACTGGATGCTAACTGCTAACACTATAGTTAAAATTCTAATATACTGTTGACTTGACGAATCAAGACTTTGTTCCGAAGTAAAAAAAAAAATATCTATATTTTGCCGCAGGTATGTGTGGTTAGCAAAACAAAAACAAATATTGACAAAACTTTATTACTAACAATGATAGTAACTTTACTCGATGCTGTTTATTCTATAGAATGCAATTTATTTGAGAGTCTGTTTAAGCATTTGAGCCGCAGCTTGCTGCCATGACACCAGCCGCTAGAAACGAAATTGCCATAATTAGTATCAATACATTATTTAATAGCTACAAAATTACAAAATAGCTACAAAAATTTGTTGTTACATCGAAAATTCAATAGAATTTCTTTCATTAGTGAATGGCATGTTTTGTCTCTTTTCTTTTTTTCAGTAAAAGCTAGACAACAATAGGTATTATAATAGTGCTACTGAAATAATTTCCCTGTTTATTACAGATATATCAATAGGAAAACAAAAAACAAATATACAAATATGAGAGATAGTTTTGCTTCGGGTCAAATATATTGCATTGAACATACGCCATCGATATCTGTAAAAGATATGGAAGGATAAAAAAAGGAGCTGATTGTCAGGTGGAACCTTTGAAACTATGTTTCCACATGTATATCCATTGCCCATTGCTCATATAATCTGCTAACTGCAAATTCTCATAGAAGTGTTACATCACTTCCTGTGAAAGGAGGTGAGATTTGAATACTTACTTTAATGATTCCCTCAATCCATGGATATCATTAAATATGTTGTTTTTTTCTCTCTTCGACAGGACAACGCCAACCGTAACACAAACGTATGGCTGTCGTCATTGCGTAGGGATGCCACAAACAAATAGAAATAAGTGAAGAACAGAAATAACTCAAAACACACTTCACAGAAAGATTTATGGAGAATTGTTCTATTTACATCAGTGTGTTGGTCCTTCGTCGGTTCCGACGGCGAGTTTCCCAGCTGTTCAAACAATTAAAAGGATACGTGACTGAGCATTCAAGGAGCACGAACACCACTTATTATGTGTGACAAAGCTGGCCCTATGAACAATATGTAGAACACATTTTTGTCAGTTGAATTGACTGGAGTAATGTGAAGTGTTTTACTCAAGGACACAAAGAGCCACGAGAAATTATTAATAAAAGCTGTATCTGTTCAAATTCTAGCTGTCTGATGAGGTCATAGCGGTTGCATAATGGTTATCATCGAAATATATGTATATAACAGCGATTAAACAAAGTTAATTTTACCTTTTGACTTACACTTATTGTTTATATATATATATATATATATATATATATGTTTGTGTGTGCGTGGGTGTGTTTATGTGTATGTATGTATCTGCGTATGTATGTATTTACGCATGTATGCACGTGCGTGTGCGTACGTGAATGTATGTGTAATTCCGCTTTGCTTAGATAGGTGGAGAGATCGGGAACTAAACACCCTAACTTCTAAGCCACGTACTTTTACACTATTTAAATCAGCAAGTCACTAAGTGACAAACTGAAAGAAAGAATAAGACACTATGCGATAAAAAAAAATACTGATTTGATGTTATCGGTGATGAATTGGTAAAGATCAACAAGCAGAAATTGAAGCAGCAAGTTTTGTTTTTAATGTCTTACTATATTGTATTGCAATTAATCGTTCGTCAGCAGATGACAGAAACATCTGTTGATAGATAGATAGATAGATAGATAGATAGATAGATAGATAGATAGATAGATAGATAGATAGATAGATATGTTTCTTTATTAGCCACAGGGGCACAAAAGAAGGGGACAAATACAAAGGGGGAAGTTTCCATACAATAAAAACGTGTAAAATGTTATCACAAATGCAATTTAAAAGATAGATAGATAGATAGATAGATAGATAGATAGATAGATAGATAGATAGATAGATAGATAGATATATTTCTTTTATTTGCCACTAGGGCATCAAAAGTGGGACAAGTACAATGGGGGGAGTTTACACAAAAAGGCGTCCTCAATAAGGAGGAGGCAATAACAAAATATAAAAATAAAATAAGATATAACAAAAAATAAAATTTTTAACAAAATCCTCAATAGAGAGGAGGCGCCTTGGGGGGTCGCACACACCCCCGAAAAAAGTGTGCAACCCTTCTCCTCAGGAGCACAGAGAGGGGGTGCTCCCTTGGTCTTTCATCTTCCTCACCTATAGTCTGATGTAGAGTGAAGGCCCATTCACACGGGCCATTCTCGCCACTTTCACCCATCTTTCATAGAAACGGCTGGGGTGCAGCACCTCTCTCTCCATCCTGATCCTTCTTCCGAAATGATATCGGAAGAAACGGACCAGTTGTTGGCCAGAGAGAAAGGTGCCCGACCTCAGTCCTTTCAGACGCGTCCACCATACAACCTCTTTCGCCATGGCTATTACGCAC
>OZ024749.1:33477752-33482752 GCA_964016885.1 Eledone cirrhosa | reverse complement strand
GTTGTTTGGTGGGACGTAATAGAGAGATAGTCTAACAATGTCTAGGGCTGCTATGACGTCATGTCATGTGACGTTGTTTGGTGGGACATATTAGAGAGATAGTCTAACAATGTCTGGGGCTGCTATGACGTCATGTCATGTGACGTTGTTTGGTGGGACATAATAGAGAGATAGTCTAACAATGCCTGGGGCTGCTATATGACGTCATGTCATGTGACGTTGTTTGGTGGGACGTAATAGAGAGATAGTCTAACAATGTCTGGGGCTGCTATATGACGTCATGTCATGTGACGTTGTTTGGTGGGACGTAATAGAGAGAGTTTATGTCTGGGTGACTATGACTATGACTATGACTTGGATGGTCAAGTATGAAATTTGTAGAAATTTATTGTTTTTTTCTACAAATTTATCCAAATTTCATATTTGACGAACCAATAACTACTTCTCTGATCAGTTCTGGTAAAGATAAATCATTTCTGGGTTCTAACATCAATAGCTCGGATTTTATCAATACTTCGATCCAATTGAGTTGCTCCAAATATTGATATGAGTACTTATACAACAAACGCATTACATGTCTCTGATTCATTACATCTTACTCTTGGTGCTCCTGGAGATGAGGGTTGTACATTTTTTCGGGGTGTGTACAACCCCTGTGTAACACCTCCCCCCCTATTGGGGATTTCAATTGTTATTTGTTATTGTATTAATAGTTTTATTTTCATATACCTGTATGTAAACTCCCCATTTTTATTTGTCCCCTTCTTTTGTGCCCTTGTGGCTAATAAAGAAATTTATCTATCTATCTATCTATCCATCTATCTATCTATCTCTCTATCTCTCTATCTATCTCTATCTCTCTCTCTATCCCTCTCCTACTCTCTCACTCTCTTCCTCTCTCTCTCTCTCTCTCTCTCTCTCTCTCTCTCTCTCTCTCTCTCTCTCTCTCTCTCTCTCTCCTTCTCTGGAAAAAAATCGGTGGTGTTCAGACCTGGAATCCATACACATATATCCAATACAACATTCCTCTTTGACTGTCGAGAAATATAGTCAACGTATTAATAGAAATGGTACTCGGTTGGCTTAGAATCCCCGCTCATTTTTTCCATCAGGCAGGAACATTTATCGTGGTCAAATTTCATGGCTTTTGTTCATACCATTACTAGTTTTTTTAATATACTGTTTTGTGGTCGACAGTGGAAGATGTGTGACTTGGAATATACTGTGTTGTGGTCGACAGTGGAAGATCTGTGACTTGGAATATACTGTGTTGTGGTCCACAATGGAAGACTCTTTATAACATAGTCACACTCTATCCCAAGTATCGAGTACTCTGTTGAATAATGCTCTAACTAGTTTAAAACTGGTTCAATCCTGATATATATATATATATATATATATATATATATATATATATATATATATATATATATATATATATACATTTATAAATTCAGACGTGCTCATATGCATGCATACACATAGTGTAATTTTTTTTGCATTTATGCTATGCAACATAGATAGATAAATAGATGGATAGATAGATTGATAGATAGTTAGATAGTTAGATAGAGAGAGAGAGAGAGAGAGAGAGAGAGAGAGAGAGAGAGAGAGAGAGAGAGAGAGAGAGAGATGGATAGATAGATAGATACATAGATAGATCATGTTCGTCTGGTCTGTTGCTGCTGTTACTACTGGTTGTGAGGGATATTGCTGCTACTACTGCTGTTGTTAGTTGTGGTGATATGTAGTGGTGGTAGTGGTGGCAGTAGTTTCCTCGCTTTGTTCCACCTGGTTTACCTAGCCAATATTATTACTAAAAACTACCTGAATAGTTTTCCGACTGGTTAGCCTGGTTCTTTTGTCCTGTTTCATCTCCCCCTCCCTCCTTCTCTCCCTCTTCCTTCACATCTCTTTGTTTACCCTAACAAACAAATTAATTAAACTCACTTTCATCTATAGTTCGTCCAGTTCTCTCCTTTTATTTCAACCATCACCTCCAACCATCACCTCCAACCATCACCTCCAATCATCACCTACTTCAACCATCACCACCAGCCATCATCTGTATCCATCACTTCCAACCATCACTACCAACCATCATCTCTATCCATCACTCCCAACCATCACCTCCAACCATCACCACCAACCATCACCTCCAACCATCACCACCAACCAACACCTCAAACCATCACCACCAACCAACACCTCAACGCATCACCTACAACCATCACCTCTATCCATAACCTCCAGCCATCACTCCCAGCCATCACCTCCAACCATCACCTCCAACCCTCCGCTCATATATCAACCACCATTCCCTATACCATAACTACAAGCTTCGATCTGCTAGAAACTTAGCTCAAATCCCATACTGCCGTCTTTTAAAGAAGAAAGAGGTTGAAGGACATATCAGATATTATAGTCCTAATTTCTTTATGTTTGAAAATGTGGACACATATAGCTAAATGGTTAAGAAGTTCACTTGATCTGCTTGGGGCTAAACAGCAACAGCACCAACAATAACGAGCCAACGGTGGTGCCTGTACACGACTTCACTATCTGCTAGAAATAACTGCCAACATCGCTCTCGAATCACTGACTGTCTCAGAAGATGGAAGTATACATTTGAAATATAGTCGTAGATATAGAGAGAAGACAAGATGCTTATAGCTGGAAAACGTGATAAATATATCAGCTCAATCACTAATCACAAATACCACGACTACTATCGCAACACCATTTGACCACTGCCATCACCACCACCAAACGACTACGATCACCACAATACCACGCCACCACTACCACCACCATTTCCTATCAAAAATCAAGTTTTACAATACTTGAATTTCCACCACTTCACCACTTCCGACCGATTTCCTGATAAACATGTTGTTACTGTTGTTGTTGATGGTGTTGTTATTGTTATTGTTGTTGTTGCTATTGATTCTATCAAGTACAACCACCTAGATTAACATCTTTTTTTTTTTATTTAATCTCATATGACAATGTTGAGAGGATGTTGAAAATCTGTCCATACAGGCTTGTTACGTAACAAAATATATTTCTCATTATTTGTTTAAATCAGAAGTGGACTGGGTCTTAAAACCCGGCCACACTGAGGGCCAAATATGTGTGATTTCACTGCTCAGCTAAGACGACACTGACTGACTGCTGAGGGCCAGAGGTATGTTTTCAAGCTCAGTTAAGGTGACACTGACTAACAGGCTAGTGAGAGCCAGAGGTATGTTTTCAAGTTCAGCTAAGGTGACTAACAAACTGCTGAGGGCCAGATGTGTGTTTTAACTGGTCGGCTAAGGTGACACTGACTAACTGACTGGTAATAATGGTGGTGGTGATGTTGGTAGTTGTGGTAGAGGTAGTGATAGTGCATTTGGGGGCGGGGGTTGTTGAGTGAGTAGGGAGAGGTAGTAGTAGTAGTAGTAGTAGTAGTAGTAGTAGTAGTAGTAGTAGTAGTAGTAGTAGTAGTGGTGGTGGGTTGGTGGTGGTGGTAGATGTGATAGTATTGGCGGTAGGGGTAGTAGTAGGGTGTGTAGTGGTGATGGTTGTGGCGCTGTGGCTGATGTTGGTTTTGGTGGTGGTGGTAGTACTGATAGTTGTGGTTGTAGTAGTAGTACTAGTAGTAGTGGTGGTGGTGGTGGTGGTGGTAGATGTGGTGGTATTGGTGGTAGTGGGAGTAGTAGGGTGGTAGTGGTGATGGTTGTGGTACTGTTATTGATGGTAGTGGTGGTGGTGGTGGTGGTGGTGATAGTTGTGATGGTGGTATTAATACTACTACTAGTAGTGGTAGTAGTAGTAATAGTAGTGGTGTCGATAGTAGTATTAGTCATTGTCACTATTATGCCAAACATGTCTGATGTCTATTTTCATTGCTCTTCCTTTTTCCTCTTTATATTTTCGTCGCCATTGTCCTGTTTTGTTTGATGTATTTTCAATACATTTACAATAATTAATAATTGTTTCTACTTTTGGCACAAGGCCAGCAATTATACAGTGTATTACTGGTACTTTATTTTATCGATGATAATTTCTACGATTCACACAAGGCCGGTAATTTGAAGGGAAGGAGAAAGTTGATTAAATCGACCCCAGTGTGTTACTAGTACTTTTTGACCCCGTTTTATTGACCCCCGTAAGGATGAAAGGCAAAGCTAACCTCGGCGGGATTTGAACTCAGAACGTAAAGTAACGGAACAAATATTGCAGAGGTATTTTTATGCAAATAATAATAATAATAATAATAATAATAATAATAATAATAATAATAATAATAAATAAAAATTCCCCAATAGGGGGAAGACTTCGCAAAACACCTAAAGAAAATAGATTGTGGATGTGGATGTGGCCTGCCCATTCGACACGAGAGTGCAAGAGAAGGAGAGGGAGAAAATTAACCGATACCAGGACCTAAAGTGGGAGGTAAAAAGGATTTGGAACTGCCATGAAGTCAAAGTGATCCCGATTGTCATAGGCGCACTAGGGACTATCTCCAAAAGTTTCCAGGGATGGTTAAAGAAAATCGGCCGCTTCACGCTTTTTGGAACGCTTCAAAAGGCATGCTTGCTGGGAACAGCAAGAACCCTCCGATACGTCCTGAATATCTGAGGCTGCAGGTAGTGGCTTGATATTCATTCCAACAAACTTTCCAGTTAACTAACATCAATGACTGAGACTCAAGGAGTAATAACAATAATAATAATAATAATGATTTCTTTATTAACCACAAGGATTTACATAAAGTAGACATTAAGGACAGTGCAGGGCAATACAGGACGGTACAAATGGGCATTTCTGCGTGTAAAAAACAAAAACAGAGGATGTAACAAAAAATAACAATGAAAAATTCCCCAATAGGAGGGAGACTTCGCAAAACACCTAGAGATGCATATGTGAGTATGTATGTTCTTTGTTGAACATGGCGGACCTTGTTGTCTCTTGAGGTCACTGGTTGTGACTTGATGATAACTCGTATGAACATA
>OZ024749.1:33460252-33462752 GCA_964016885.1 Eledone cirrhosa | reverse complement strand
ATGAAACTTAGCTGGCTCTGAACCAAGCCTGACCTCAATATGGCAAAGAGCAGCCGCCACCATTGTTGCAATGCCATTTTGTTAGAAGGCAACAGGCTAAAATTATTGAAGCTTCTATTCATATTATTTTAGATGTGTGTGTGTGATTACAGAAATACACAAATATATATACAAATATATACATACACACATATATATATATATATATTTCGTTTCTGAATTTGTTTAGCAAGATTCTTTATCTGAAATCGTGTGTTGAAACCGATATTGTTATACTTTGGGAGGGTCATGTTGCCAACATATTGGCAACATGACCCTCCCAAAGTATAACAATATATATATATATATATATATATATATATATATATATATATATATATATATATATATATATATATATATATATATATATATATATATGCACACCCATATATATGATATATATATATATGTATTATATATACATATATACACACATATATATATGTGTGTGAATGTATGTATATGTGTATAGAAACGATTGTTAAAGATGGATTTGATTTTAAAATCTTGGTTTTCTTCTCTCTCTTTCTATATACATACATATATATATATATATATATATATATATATATATATTTATATATATATATATTTATATATATATATGTATGTATATATGTATATATATATGTATGTATATATATATATATATATATATATATACATATATATATATATATATATATATATATATATATATATATATATATATATATATATATATATATATATATATATATATATATATATATATATATATATATATATATATAGTAATAATAATAAAATTGAAGACTAAAATCCAAAGAGGGCTCGATAAGGAAAATATATATCAAATATATAAGAACCGTAGAGCAAATATTTATTAAAATAACAGATTAAAGTTTAAGCAAAGAATCGCTGCTTTCACCCTTAACGGGATCTTCTGAAACTAAGGTTAGTTTCAGAAGATCCCGTTAAGGGTGAAAGCAGCGATTCTTTGCTTAAACTTTAATCTGTTATTTTAATAAATATATATATATATATATATGTATATATATATATATATATATATATATATATACATACATATATATACATATATACATACATATATATATATAAATGTCTTCCTCCGGTTGCAACGTTTTTTTAAATATCCAGTTCTGCGTTTACAGATTGACTTTGTTAGTTTCAGAAGATCCCGTTAAGGGTGAAAGCAGCGATTCTTTGCTTAAACTTTAATCTGTTATTTTAATAAATATATATATATATATATATGTATATATATATATATATATATATATATATATATATATATATATATATATATATATATATATATATACATACATATATATACATATATACATACATATATATATATAAATGTCTTCCTCCGGTTGCAACGTTTTTTGAAATATCCAGTTCTGCGTTTACAGATTGACTTTGTTAGTTTCAGAAGATCCCGTTAAGGGTGAAAGCAGCGATTCTTTGCTTAAACTTTAATCTGTTATTTTAATAAATATATATATATATATATATATGTATATATATATATATATATATATATATATATATATATATATATATACATACATATATATACATATATACATACATATATATATATAAATGTCTTCCTCCGGTTGCAACGTTTTTTGAAATATCCAGTTCTGCGTTTACAGATTGACTTTGTTAGTTTCAGAAGATCCCGTTAAGGGTGAAAGCAGCGATTCTTTGCTTAAACTTTAATCTGTTATTTTAATAAATATATATATATATATATATAAATGCAATTTTTTTGTTCTCAATGTTTGTAGAGTTATAGGAATTCATACCGTACCTAAGTTTCCTTGTGTCTGTGTATGAATGAATGACTTAATGTAAAGTTACCATTAGTTCTCGGGAATATCTAAGACACTAGATATTTCTAAGATTATTATCACCCTATCCAGCTGGCTTTTCGACTCTCATCATACATTTAACTTTATTTAATTTTAATCCTAACCCGACGTTAACCATATCAAAAGACTATTACTTCCAGCTTTCGTTTCATAGAAATATATTTATCTGATATTACATCTCACATTTTCTGTTTTGTTATAAATATATATATGTTTATCTCAAAAAATGATAAATATGTATTAAATGCAGTAGAATTGTTAATAAAATTTCCTAGAAGAGATGACCTCGATGTCATAATCTACATGAGTTATCGGAGTACGAAACGTTAGTTTGGGAATTTATTGTATTCTCAGTTTACAGTAAGAATGGAATATATATATATATATAGTTCATGCAATTGACTTATGTTTCGTCACTATATATATATATAGTGCTCTGAAACCATCAACACAAAAAAAAACACAGGGTTGGCATATCTAAGAACTGACTAACTGCCTGATGAGGTCATAGCCATTCAATGGCTATCATCGAAATATATATATATAGCAGTAAATAAAGGATTATGAGTTCA
>OZ024749.1:33445252-33455252 GCA_964016885.1 Eledone cirrhosa | reverse complement strand
GGAATAGTTTCCTATTGAACAAACCCCCCAAGCCCCCTACTTTCAAACAACACCTAACTAGGCGCTGTGTAAAATTAAGGATTCCTATATCATGTGAAGAGGGACTTCTGAAATAGCAATATTGATTCAACAATACCTGAACCAGTATATCATCTTTAACACATACTCAGACCATATACTGACGAGGTGGACCTGAACCAGTATATCGACTTTCAGACATAGACAGAACATATACTGACGAGGTGGACCTGAACCAGTATATCAACTTTAACACATAAACAAACTATATACAGACGAGGTGGACCTGAACCAGTATATCGGTTTTGACACATATTCAGACCATATACTGACGAGGTGGACCTGAACCAGTATATCAACTTTGACACATAAACAGACCATATTCAGACGAGGTGGACCTGAACCAGTATATCAATTTTCAGACATATTCAGACCATATACAGACGAGGTGGACCTGAACCAGTATATCAACTTTGACACATAAACAGACCATATTCAGACGAGGTGGACCTGAACCAGTATATCAATTTTCAGACATATTCAGACCATATACAGACGAGGTGGACCTGAACCAGTATATCAACTTTGAGACATAAACACTATATACAGACGAGGTGGACCTGAACCAGTATATCAACTTTAACACATAAACAGACCATATACAGACGAGGTGGACCTGAACCAGTATATCAACTTTGACACATAAACAGACCATATAGAGTTATATAAAAGGTTTAGATTGGTTAGTTAATATTCCTACCTATTCACCAACATGTAGACGTAAAATATTGATTGTGAATAAAAGCATATTGATTCCTAAAGTGTTCGATAAAATACTGAGATCTGATAAATTCCCTATATTGATATATTGCAGTTAGTGATGTACAATGTAATGATAGATGTCATATCAGGACTACTGAGAGCTATGTGGTCAACATACAGGATAGCCAGCCGAATGAATGTTACTCTATATGATGTCATTATACACACACATATACGCACATACATACACACATACATACACACATACATACACACATACATACATACACACATACATACACACATACATACACACATACATACATACATACACATATACAATATATATATATATATATATATATATATATATATATATATATATATATATATATATATATATATAACGGAGGAAATATGGTAAGGAACCAGGTTGACCATAACGCACCAAAGTACTCAATACTTAGGGTAGTAGAGTGGGTAATAGGAACGAGTAGGACCCCGACGGCTGAGCTCAAGTCGTTTCGACGGCTAATTCTGGACTAAAAGTTTTATATATATATAAATTAATAAAAACAATGAAATAAAAACAAAGAACAAGTTCCTTATATTAAAAAATTCAGCATTTTACGATCGTTTCTGGGATGTATATGTGTGTTGGTATGTATATCATATAGATCTATGTAAAAATACTACAAATTATCAAAGGAAATATACATACCTTCACATATACAAGCCGTCCTCTCTCTCTCTCTATATATATATATATATAATCAAGGTTTAGCAAATAAGAAAAAGTTTCAACATAAATTTCAAAAAATTCACTGTACTTACTATGGTTACCTTTACCGAATCGGTTTCGAGTCTCAAAAATAAATGGAAAGTCCTTGCAGGCTTCCATTGAAAATATAAACTCTCGTCAGAAGGTTCTATTCCCGAGTTCAAATTACGAACTGGCGCTATTCAAAATTGTTCCCGAGATAAGAATGAATGATGTGGAAGCAATCCTGTCCAGTGTAGTGTGTAAAGATAGAAGCAGAGGCAGGGAGGTCAATCTACTACCACTATAAATGGCAGTAGTCAAAATGACCAGATTTCATCTCGACCCGAGGGAGATTAATAATAATAAAGTATATATTCCTACACGCAAAAAACGAATAGGAACACGTGTATTATCCAACCATATGCCAAAGTGGTTCAATGGCAGGTTAATAAATTAACGAGCCAGAACATATATAATCAAGGTTTAGCAAATAAGAAAAAGTTTCAAAATAAATATATATATAGTAGTATAAACTTGGTATAAATATCCAAGGGTTTAGTCAGTAGGACGAGTTATGTAAAATCAGTTACAACAGTGACATATAGAGGCACTTAAGTTTCGTTGAGTTGTTTATCCCAACTCATTCAGCCTGTCAATGTCTTTTACACAATTACGGCAGGGCTCTTATGATCATTTTAGAACTTGATGTAATGCGACTTTAATAATCTTGATAGGTTTCGGCCAGTATTGGCCCAGGCCATGTCTAACTTAGTGAAGGTGCGTAGTCGAGGAGTTAGAGAATTGGATTCGCAATCGTGAGGCTGTTAGTTCGATTCCCGAACCGGGCGATGCGTTGTCCTTGGGCAAGACACTTTATTTCACGTTGTTCCTTCTAAGTGGAGTTGCGACCGGTAGATAATATTAGCAATTGGAAAGACCAATGGAAACATTGCTTCCTCGGTCCGATTTGACGAAAGTCGTTCGACTGTCGATGTCTAACTTAATAACACTACCTATAGATATAAATATCTTATCAAAGGAAAGTGAAATTAGTTTTTGGGGATCTTTTTATATGTCATTGAGTATTCAAACCCTACAGAGACAGATATCCAGATAAAATTCCGTTATAATGAATACCATTATAACGAATTTTTCAGTATAACGATTTTTTTTTTCAATCCCCGAGGTAATAACAAACAAACGCTCGATTTGTTTCGGTCGATCTCGTTATAAAGAATTTTTCGTTACAACGAATTTTTTTAATACTCCGTGAATTTCGTTATAACGGAATTTCACTGTATAATGTTGAGCAATGAAAAACATAAGACAATGTGCAGTAGTTTACATTGTTTCTGAGAGACGGCAAAATGAATGTGTTTTTTCGGTGTTAATAGTATGGCGTTGCATATCTGCAGTTGATTTGTCTACACAGCAATATATTTTATTTTTGCCCTCTGAAACGATAATCAAACAATGGATTAAATAACTACTACACCTTGTCTTATTTTTCTTTTCTTTCATTGTTAATATTTCATCTATATCTATATCTATAACTATATCTATTACTCGTCGCATACCTATTTTTATTTATACATTTATTAACGTGTATAGTTAATGGACGAAACATTTAGAGATAAAATCTCTCATTACACAACAAAACATTCAAAAGAAAATATATGAAAACTAAGAGAAATAACGAAACTATTGTTGTAACGTGTTTATATGTTATCTGATATTAGATCTTGTTACTTCATTTTCAATGTTTGTTCCAATGTCAGCAATGCTCATGATTTGAGACTTTCTCTGATATTACTGTTGTTGCTATCTGTTCAGAGGGAGAGAGGGTGCGTGTGTGTGTGAGAGAGAGAAAGACAGAAAGTGAGAGAAAGTGCATGTGTGTATGTGTATGAGAGAGAGGGGGGGGGGGTATGCGTGAGAAAGAGAGTGAGAGAAAGTGCATGTGTGTATGTGAGAGAGAAAGAGGGCGAGAGAGAGAAAGGGAGAGAGTGTGTGTGGTGTGTGTGTGTGTGTGAGAGACAGAGAGTGAGAGAAAGTGCATGTGTGTATGTGAGAGAGGGGGAGAGTGTATGTAACTTAATATAATTGTTTCTACTTTTGGCACAAGGCCAGCAATTATTCCAGTGCATTACTGGTACTTTATTTTATCGACCCCTTAAGGATTAAAGGCAAAGTTAACCTCAGCGGGATTTGAACTCAGATCATAAAGGGACGTAACTTTGCTAGAAAGCATGGCGTCCGACCCTCTACCTATACTGCCAATCCACCATATAATACATGAAGGACAGTGTAATGGTTAATTGAGTGTCTACTGCAATACCGTGTAGTGTGTAGTAGTGTTAGTGTTAGTGAAGTGTAATGTAGTGTAGTGTAATGTTAGTGTAGTGTAGTGTAGTGTAGTGTAGTGTAGTGTAGTGTAGTGTAGTGTAGTGTAGTGTAGTGTAGTGAAGTGTAGTGTAGTGAAGTGTAGTGTAGTGTTAGTGCAGTGTAGTGTTAGTGTAGTGTAGGGAAGTGTAGTGTGGTGTAGTGTTAATGTTAGTGTAATGTAGTTTAGTGTAGTGTAGTGTAATATAGTGTAGTGTAGTGTTAGTGTAGTGTAGTGTAGTGTAGTGTAGTGTAGTGTAGTGTAGTGTAGTGTAGTGTAGTGTAGTGTAGTGTAGTGTAGTGTAGTGTAGTGTAGTGTAGTGTAGTGTTAGTGTAGTGTAGTGTAGTGTAGTGTAGTGTAGTGTAGTGTAGTGTAGTGTAGTGTAGTGTAGTGTAGTGTAGTGTAGTGTAGTGTAGTGTAGTGTAGTGTAATGTTAGTGTAGTGTAGTGTAGTGTAGTGTAGTGTAGTGTAGTGTAGTGTAGTGTAGTGTAGTGAAGTGTAGTGTAGTGAAGTGTAGTGTAGTGTTAGTGCAGTGTAGTGTTAGTGTAGTGTAGGGAAGTGTAGTGTGGTGTAGTGTTAATGTTAGTGTAATGTAGTTTAGTGTAGTGTAGTGTAATATAGTGTAGTGTAGTGTTAGTGTAGTGTAGTGTAGTGTAGTGTAGTGTAGTGTAGTGTAGTGTAGTGTAGTGTAGTGTAGTGTAGTGTTAGTGTAGTGTAGTGTAGTGTAGTGTAGTGTAGTGTAGTGTAGTGTAGTGTAGTGTAGTGTAGTGTAGTGTTAGTGTAGTGTAGTGTAGTGTAGTGTAGTGTAGTGTAGTGTAGTGTAGTGTAGTGTAGTGTAGTGTAGTGTAGTGTAGTGTAGTGTAGTGTAGTGTTAGTGTTGGTGTAGTGTAGGGAAGTGTAGTGTGGTGTAGTGTAATGTTAGTGTAGTGTAGTGAAGTGTAGTGTAGTGAAGTGTAGTGTAGTGTAGTGTTAGTGTAGTGTAGTGTTAGGGTAGTGTAGGGAAGTGTAGTGTGGTGTAGTGTAATATTAGTGTAGTGTAGTGAAGTGTAGTGTAGTGTTAGTGCAGTGTAGTGTTAGTGTAGTGTAGGGAAGTGTAGTGTAGTGTAGTGTTAATGCTAGTGTAGTGTAGTTTAGTGTAGTGTAGTGTAATATAGTGTAGTGTAGTGTTAGTGTAGTGTAGTGTAGTGTAGTGTAGTGTAGTGTAGTGTAGTGTAGTGTAGTGTAGTGTAGTGTAGTGTAGTTTAGTGTAGTGTAGTGAAGTGTAGTGTGGTGTAGTGTTAATGTTAGTGTAGTGTAATGTAGTGTGGTGTTAGTCTCAGTGTTAATGTAGTGTAGCATAGTTTAGTGTTAGTGTAGTGTAATGTTAGTGTAATGTAATGTAATGTTGTGTTAGTGTAGCGTTAGCTTTAGTGTTAATGTAGTGTAGTGTAGAGTTAACGTAGTGTAGGGAAGTGTAGTGTGGTGTAGTGTTAATGTTAGTGTAGTGTAGTTTAGTGTAGTGTAGTGTAATATAGTGTGGTGTAGTGTTAATGTTAGTGTAGTGTAGTGAAGTGTAGTGCAGTGTAGTATTAGTGTAGGTAGTGTAGTGAAGTGTAGTGTAGTGTAGTGTAGTGTAGTGTAGTGTAGTGTAGTGTAGTGTAGTGTAGTGTAGTGTTAGTGTAGTGTAGTGTAGTGTAGTGTAGTGTAGTGTAGTGTAGTGTAGTGTAGTGTAATGTAGTGTAGTGTAGTGTAGTGTAGTGTAGTGTAGTGTAGTGTAGTGTAGTGTAGTGTAGTGTAGCGTAGTGTAGTGTAGTGTAGTGTAGTGTAGTAAAGTGTAGTGTAGTGAAGTGTAGTGTGGTGTAGTGTTAATGTTAGTGAAGTGTAATGTAGTGTAGTGTAGAGTTAACGTAGTGTAGTGTTAATGTAGTGTAGTGTAGTGTTAATGTAGTATAGTGTAGTGTTAGTGTTAGTGTAGTGTAATGTAACGTAGTATAGTATAGTGTTAGTGTGTTTCTTTACACTTTCGACTTACATCTAACCTAAACAATAAACAAGTGAAAGAGAATCAGTCAACCGTTTGACCTGTCTTTTTAATCGACCAACCTTGCTTCATTTGTTATGACAATGTCGATAGAAATTATGTTAAACTTTTTATGGTCTACCTGAGACATCGTCTGTTTGATACTATCATTGCATTGACAGTTTCTAAGGCTAGTCAAGGTTAATATGTAAAATATAGGTATCTAAACTGTGTGCCACGAGACTTCAGTGCACTTTAACACTTCAGTGTGCAATGAGACTTCAGTATGCCGCGAGACTTCACTGTGCTGCGAAACGTTAGTGTGTGGTGAGACTTCAGTGTGCCGCGAGACTTCAGTGTGCTGCGAAACTTCAGTGTGTGGCGAGGTTTCAGTGTGCCGTGAGACTTCACTGTGCTGCAAAACTTTAGTGTGTGGCGAGACTTCAGTATGCCGCAAGACCTCACTATGCTGCCAAGCTTTAGTGTGTGGTGGAGGTCAGTCTGCCGCGAGACTTCACTGTGCTGTGACTCTTTTGTATGTGGTGAGGCTTCAGTGTGCCACGAGATTTCACTGTGCTGCAAAACTTTAGTATGTGGCGGGGCTTCAGTGTGCCGCGAGACTTCAGTGTGCTGTGACACTTTTGTATGCCTCACGACTTCGATGCGATGTGACATTTTAGTGTGCAGCGAGACTTAAGTACACTGTGACACTTCGGTGAGCCACGAGAATTTCTCTCTCTGTCTCTCTCTCTCTCTCTCTCTCTCTCTCTCTCTCTCTCTCTCTCTCTCTCTCTCTCTCACTCTCTCTCTCTCTCACACTCTCTCTCTCTCTCTCTATCTCTCTCGCCTTCTCATAAAGGAATCGGCTGAAGAAGGGATAGGTTCCACCAGGTTTAAAGCGCCTAACACTCCACCAGGAGTTACGAGCCAAACATATCTTGTAGAGAATACTGTAGAGCAGAGGTTCTCAAACTTCTGGGGCCACCACCATCCCCCTCACGTCCACGTATTACCCTCAGCGCTCCCAGCCCCTATATCCAGAGTAATCTGTCTACAGGCAAATTGTAAATAATATATAATGAATAAAATCGTTAATTTATATATAATAAATAATATAATAAATAATATAATATATACTATGTATAAATAAGTATTTTTTATTTTACTATATTTATATATATGTATCATTTTATATCTAATATACTATTATATCCTCACTAATTCCCCCCCCCCCCCCCTTAGACCCTAGTTCACCCCTGGGCCTTCTCAACGCACCCGGTGGTGCGATGGCGCCTACTTTGAGAACCTCTGCTGTAGAGTATATTTCAAATCTCATAACTTTAAATAAAATTAAACACATGACTGGTGATACTTGATACGGTACCTGTTTGTTGATATCGTGCGCTATCAAAACTTAGCGGGTCACGATATTTTTAAGTATGTCATCATTGTTAAAAGCTCTTCTTTAAGAAGTATCAAATTAGAAGAACAGGTGTTATACTAAGCAGTTCAGCTGCATTACTGTGTGACTCCATAATTGTTTCAGACCTGACAACTCTCCCCGTCGGACGGGGAGATCTCCCACCCACTTTGGAATGGGTGAGAGATGCCTTCTCTTGTGAAAAATGAGCATAGCTATAATTATGTAAAATCTCCCCATTTCTCCCCATTTTTGGAAACTTTTTTTCATGGCACTCCCCGTTTGCGTTTTTAGAGGTTGGCAGCTCTGTTGTTTATTTTATGTATGTTCATTGTAAAAAGCTCTTCTCTCTCTAAAACGTTCAAATTAGATGACCTGATATATAAATGAGCTTCACTTACTGTGTGACTTCACGTATATTTGGTGACTGTTAATACAGCAAATATTGATGCAATATCGTATATTGTTTCAGGAAATACACCACACAGGCGACATTTGTTATCTAGAATGTAACTCTAGCTATTATGTATCGAGTGGGGGTTTGTTTGTTCTGAATCGGGAGTGTTAAGATTTCTGTTGACACTCACTTTGGCTGGAAATGTATTGAAGGAGGCCACAGTCAAATATGTAAAGTATTCAGTTCGTAGAATTATTGCTTATGTGAAAGCATGCCTTTATAAGGTGTGGAGTTCTGATTAGAGTGACTTCTATCATAGATCTGTTGGATCAAGACTGACTATGATATGTATGATGACACTCCGTCGGTTACGACGAGTGTTCTAGTTGATGCGATCAGCAGAACAGCTTGCGCGTGAAATTAACGTGCAAGTCACTGAGCATTCCACGAACACGCGCGCCCTTAATGTTGTAGTTCTCGGGGAAATTCAGCGTGACACAGAATGTGACAAGGGCGGCCCTTCGAATTACAGGTACAACTCATTTTTGCCAGCTGAGTTAACTGGAGCAACGTGAAATAAACTGTGTTGCTCAAGGACACAACACCGCTGGGAATCGAACTCACGACCTTGCGATCGTGAGCCGAATACCCTAACCACAAAGCCACGCACCTTCCAGACTGACTAAGGGCTAAACTGCAACAAAGACGGCAACAACAACAAAATAGTTAAGATGTCCCCGCCCCCAATTGAGGCTATAAATACAATGTTGTTGTTGTTGTCGTCGTTGTTGTTTAGTCCCATGTTAGATCAGATCGAACAGACTTTTGACCAAAAACCTTCCACCTTATCATTTGGAATTATCTAGAAACGCATAATCTAATGCAGGCATGTCAAACATGCGGTTCTTTACAAGCACACATGCGGCCCGCACAAAGGTTTTTACAGCGTGAACGTAATATAAAATAAAAAATATTAGTTGAAATGTACACAATTACTTGTCATATGCGGCCCTCAGACAACACATATGTGATCTATGTGGCCCTCGGAGGGAGCCTCAGTTTGACATGCTTGATCTAATATGTCGTTCATGTTTTTTTTTTATTTTTAAAGAGGATACAATATGTATTGTGAGAGATTTGGCCACTATATCGAACTGATCAAGTCTGTGTCATTGGTTTGTGTACGACAGTCGCCTCTGTGTCATCAGTATATCTGCCTGCGGTGGATTGGCAGTATCGGTAGAGGGTCGGACGCCATGCTCTCCAGCATAGTTACGTCCCTTTACGATCTGAGTTCAAATCCCGCCGAGGTTGACTTTGCCTTTCATCCTTACGGGGTCGATAAAATAAAGTACCAGTAATGCACTGGGTAATTGCTGGCCTTGTGCCTAAAGTAGAAACAATTATTTAGGGCGGTGGATTGGCAGGATCGGTAGAGGGTCGGACGCCATGCTCTCCAGCATAGTTATGTCCCTTTACGATCTGAGTTCAAATCCCGCCGAGGTTGACTTTGCCTTTCATCCTTACGGGGTCGATAAAATAAAGTACCAGTAATGCACTGGGTAATTGCTGGCCTTGTGCCTAAAGTAGAAACAATTATTTAGAGCGGTGGATTGGCAGGATCGGTAGAGGGTCGGACGCCATGCTTTCCAGCATAGTTATGTCCCTTTACGATCTGAGTTCAAATCCCGCCGAGGTTGACTTTGCCTTTCATCCTTACGGGGTCGATAAAATAAAGTACCAGTAATGCACTGGGTAATTGCTGGCCTTGTGCCTAAAGTAGAAACAATTATTTAGGGCGGTGGATTGGCAGGATCGGTAGAGGGTCGGACGCCATGCTCTCCAGCATAGTTACGTCCCTTTACGATCTGAGTTCAAATCCCGCCGAGGTTGACTTTGCCTTTCATCCTTACGGGGTCGATAAAATAAAGTACCAGTAATGCACTGGATAATTGCTGGCCTTGTGCCTAAAGTAGAAACAAGTATATCTGCCTGCTACTGTTTTAAACTTCGGTTTTAGTGGTTTGAATCATAGTAAAAAAATTTTTAGAAAAGTTGCATTACTGTCGTGTTAATCTGTATATTTTTATTACTTTTTGTACCATCAACGTAAACATGGACACATACATATACACACACATGTATATGTATATACGTGCGTGTGCATAAATATGTACGTGAATATATGTATATATAAATATATCTATATCTCTATCTATATATATATATATGTGTGTGCGTGTGTGTGTGTGTGTGTG
>OZ024749.1:33427752-33432752 GCA_964016885.1 Eledone cirrhosa | reverse complement strand
ACAATAGATTGGCAATTATTAAATTTTCTTCAGTTAACTCTACGTATGTATATGTGTATATATTTATATATGTATATATATATACACACATGCACACACACGCACACACACACGCACGCACGCACACACACACACACACACACACACACACACACACACACACACACATATATATATATATATATATATATATATATATAACGAAGGAAATGTGGTAAGGAACCAGATGGACCATATATATATATATACATTTATATATGAATACATTTATATTTGTGTATGATATATATGATGTTTGGGATGATGATGATGATGATGACAATATTTCGAAGACGTCTTAAACAGAAATCTTACGATGGATGACAAAATGTCAATGTGTGAAGTAAGCCTTTCTTAATGATTTCAGTGCTGAAAAGGAAAAAAAAGAGATAAATATTGTTGATTCGATTTGTCGGAATCTAAGTCTTTGAAATATTAACAGTTTACGCTAATATTTCTTGAGTTAGCTTCTAGGGCTTTTCTGGTTGTTGTTTTTTTTTGTTTTCTTGTTTTTCTTTTTGAAACCAGAAGGATTTAAAAGCATTTTATTTTAATTTTAAGTACTAAAATGTTAAAATATTATGCTGACATCTTTTAAAAACCTTTTTGATACTAAAACGCCCCTGGTTCTATGATGCAAAAAACAATATTTGTTTTGAAGTGCTTATATTTATTTAATAACCAACAAGAGTGTTTAGAAGATGGTGAGTGAAATTTGAACATTGAATTAGAAGCTTTCATCGTATTTTTTACTACAGAAATTAGTCTAATAACAGGGTATATAGGCCTGGTAGATAGATATATTTTTTTATTTGCCACAAGGGCGCACAAGAAAATGGGACAATACTAAGACATATGGCGGGGATTTTACATACAGTCGTGTAAAAATATTTTTAACATGAAAATATAACAATCGAAATCCCCAATAGGGGGGAAGCGTTACAAATGGGTTGTTTTATACCTCGTACATAGAACAAACCTCAACTCCAGGAGCGTGTTGTGCAACTACACCCTTCATTCTTTTCAGGTAGGTAGTTGGATAGGTAGGTTGGTAGGTAGGTATGTTGGTAGGTGGGTAGGTAGATAGGTATGTTTCTTTTATTTGCCACTAGGGCATCAAAAGTGGGACAAGTACAAAGGGGGGAGTTTACACAAAAAGGCGTCCTCAATAAGGAGGAGGCAATAACAAAATATAAAAATAAAATAAGGGGTAGGTAGATAGGTAGGCAGGTAGGTAGGTAGATAGGTGGGTAGGTAGATAGGTAGGTAGGTAAGTAGGTAGGTAGGTAGGTAGGTAGGTAGGTAGGTAGGTAGGTAGGTAGGTAGGTAGGTAAGTAGGTAGGTAGGTGGGTAGGTAGGTAAGTAGGTAGGTAGGTAGGTAGGTAGGTAGGTAGGTAGGTAGGTAGGTAGGTAGGTAAGTAGGTAGGTAGGTGGGTAGGTAGGTAAGTAGGTAGGTAGGTAGGTAGGTAGGTAGGTAGGTAGGTAGGTGGGTAGGTAGGTAGGTAGGTAGGTAGGTAGGTAGGTAGGTAGGTAGGTAGGTAGGTAGGTAGGTAGGTAGGTAAGTAGGTAGGTAGGTAGGTAGGTAGGTAGGTAGGTAGGTAGGTAGGTAGGTAGGTAGGTAGGTAGGTAGGTAGGTAGGTAGGTGGGTAAGTAGGTAGGTAGGTAGGCAGATAGGTAGGTAAGTAGGCAGGTAGATAGATAAATTTCTTTATTAGTCACAAGGCCACAAAAGAAGGGGACAAATACAAATGGGGAGTTTACATACAGGTATATGAAAATAAAACTATTAATAAAACAACAAATAACAATTGAAATCCCCAATAGGGGGGAGGTGTTACACAGGGGTTGTACACACGCCGAAAAAATGTACAACTCTCATCTCCAGGAGCACCAAGAGTGAGTACTCACTTTCTCTCTTCCTCTTTTTCCTCAACCTACAGGCTTATATAGAGAGAAGGCCCAACCACTCGGGCCATCTTTGCCAAATTCACCCACCTTTTATAAAACTTGCTGGGGTACAGCACCTCTCTCTCCATCCTGATTATTCTTCCAAAATGATATTTGAAAAAACGAATCAGTTGTTGGCCGGAGAGAAAGGTGTCTGACCTCAGCCCTTTTAACCTCGTCCACCATATAACCTCTTTCACCATAGCCATAACACATAGGAAAACCGCCTCTCCCTCGTTTTTGAAGGAGGGTGGCGGTTTGATCATGACAATGGAATCAGTGGTCAACTGGATTGGTCCCACCCGCGACAATAGTCGTTCTACATAGCTCCACAGGTCGGTAACGCCCGGACAGTGTACAAATGCGTGTGCGACGGTTTCCTCGTCGCGCACGCATCTCGGACCATTCTTTTTCGAAGGGTCCCTACCTGGGTGCCCGTGTCTGTAGAGCTTGTCTCGAACTGGTAGAGCTCCTCGGTAGCACTGCCAGGCCAGGGACTTTTGGAAGTTGTCCATTGGTCCCGGGCGGAAGGTCCTACCGAACAGACTGGCCAGTTCGTCCTCCTCTACGCCTAGAGTTTCTCCGAGCGCGTCGTCGCACTTGCTGCGGATCAACCCTCTATAGAATGTCGAAGTGGAGTCTCCACTGATCGCCGGCTCCGTTTGCCAGAGAACTGTGAGCGCCTGAGCACGTTCGATATGCCAGGCACCCATTTTCCTCGGTCTTTGCTTGACCCAGGTATACAGCTCGGTCAGCGAGACAAGTCGTGGGAAGGCTCGCCTCACGAACGGGGCCCACACCGGTTGTCTGGTGAGGAATACGTGGAGGTGCCGCAGCCTGAGCGCGTGTTTGCACATCGTCAGCCACGGCATCCCCAGCCCTCCGTTTGAAGGGTGTTGGCAGGTAGGTAGGTAGGTAGATAGGTAGGTAGGTAGGTAGGTAGGTAGGTAGGTAGATAGGTAGGTAGGTAGGTAAGTCGGTAGGTAGGTAGGTAGGTAGGTAGATAGGTAGGTAGGTAGGTAGATAGGTAGGTAGGTAGGTAGGTAGGTAGGTAGGTAGATAGGTAGGTAGGTAGATAGGTAGGTAGGTAGGTAGGTAGGTAGGTAAGTAGGTAGGTAGGTAGGTAGGTAGGTAGATAGGTAGGTAGGTAGGTAAGTAGGTAGATAGGTAGGTAGGTAGGTAGGTAGGTAGGTAGGTAGGTAAGTAGGTAGGTAGGTAGGTAGGTAGGTAGGTAGGTAGGTAGGTAGGTAGGTAGGTAGGTAGGTAGGCAGGCAGGTAGGCGGGTAGGTAGGTAGGTAGGTAGGTAGGTAGGTAGGTAGGTAGGTAGGTAGGTAGGTAGGTAGGTAGGTAGGTAGGCAGGTAGGCGTGTAGGTAGGTAGGTAGGTAGGTAGGTAGGTAGGTAGGTAGGTAGGTAAGTAGGTAGGTAGGTAGGTAGGTAGGCAGGCAGGTAGGCGTGTAGGTAGGTAGGTAGGTAGGTAGGTAGGTAGGTAGGTAGGTAGGTAGGTAAGTAGGTAGGTAGGTAGGTAGGTAGGTAGATAGGTAGGTAGGTAAGTAGGTAGGTAGGTAGGTAGGTAGGTAGGTAGGTAGGTAGGTAGGTAAGTAGGTAGGTAGGTAGGTAGGTAGATAGGTAGGTAGGTAGGTAGGTAGGTAGGTAGGTAGGTAGGTAGGCAGGCAGGTAGGCGGGTAGGTAGGTAGGTAAGTAGGTAGGTAGGTAGGTAGGTAGGTAGGTAGGTAGGTAGGTAGGTAGGTAGGTAAGTAGGTAGGTAGGTAGGTAGGTAGGTAGGCAGGTAGGCAGGTAGGTGGGTAGGTAGGTAGGTAGGTAGGTAGGTAGGTAGGTAGGTAGGTAGGTAGGTAGGTAGGTAGGTAGGTAGGTAGGTAGGTAGGTAGGTAGGTAGGTAGGCAGGCAGGTAGGCAGGTAGGTGGGTAGGTAGGTAGGTAGGACAGTAGGTAGGTATTCGGTTAGTATTTAATAAACTGAAACAAGGTATGTCGATTGGAAAGCCAGGTCAAACGGTTGACTGCTTCAGTTTGCTTGTTTATTGTTCATTGTTCTGGCTGGTCGGACAGTTGATCAGTTTGTTGGCTGGTTACCTGTTGGGTTGGCTGGTCGGACAGTTGATCAGTTTGTTGGCTGGTTACCTGTTGGGTTGGCTGGTCGGACAGTTGATCAGTTTGTTGGCTGGTTACCTGTTGGGTTGGCTGGTCGGACGGTTGATCAGTTTGTTGGCTGGTTACCTGTTGGGTTGGCTGGTCGGACAGTTGATCAGTTTGTTGGCTGGTTACCTGTTGGGTTGGCTGGTCGGACAGTTGATCAGTTTGTTGGCTGGTTACCTGTTGGGTTGGCTGGTCGGACAGTTGATCAGTTTGTTGGCTGGTTACCTGTTGGGCTGGCTGGTCGGTTGGTCGGTTAGCTGGCTGGTTACTTTGTCGGTGTGTCGGTTGGTTGACTGGTCGGTTGTTTAGCTAGTTGGCTGGTCGTTAGCTCCATCGGTTTGTTGGCTGGATGGTTGGCTGGCTGGCTGGTATTTAGCTGGTCGGTTGTTTGGCTGATTCGTTGAACGGCTGGTTACTTGGTTGGCTGGTTACTTGGTTAGCTGGCTGCTAGGCTGGTTGGCTGGCCGGCTGGCTGGTAGGTTGACTGACTGACTGGTTAGGCGGTTGGTTAGCTGGTCCATTGGTTGGCTGGTTAGTTGTTTGGATTGTTGGTTACTGGGGTACCCCAGTATCAGAACTTTCAAAATAACTTACATACATTTTATAGGATTATTTCTGTGGGTGTGTCCGTATGTATTGATATATGTCTATGCTAAAAGAAAGGTAATAAAGAAGATTATTATTCGTCGATATAGGCGATGGCTGTAAGACGAGGTGTTCGATCATTAAATAATTTTATTGTAAAGAGGTTGATTATTCCACAGGCATTTGCATCATTAATGGCAGAATCTGCGTGACATGGTTTGGGATAAAGTTAAAGATGTAAATACACTCCAGCCGTTATAGATAGCTCGACCATT
>OZ024749.1:33410252-33420252 GCA_964016885.1 Eledone cirrhosa | reverse complement strand
CTTGTGGATAGTGCAGTTTTAAATCAACATATGTTGATTTAAAACTGATATGTTGATTTAAAACTGCACTATCCACAAGTGTTTTTTAGCCTTCATATCATGTTCTCCTGTTTTATCTGATGAAAACACAAATATTATTGCATGATGATGTTTGTTTTTGAAATGCGCATAATAAAATACATGGAACTCCTTTAACCATCTTTTGATCTTATATTATATATATATATATATATATATATATATATATATATATATATATATATATATATATATATATATATATATATATATATATATAAATATATATATATATATATATATATATGTATATATATATTTATATATATATATATATATATATATGTATATATATATTTATATATATATATATACATATATATATATATATATATATATATATATATATATATATATATATCGCAGATATAAAAGACAGCGAGAAGCGAAAACCAACCAAACAGTGAGTGTGTTCTGTTATTAATTCTGGCAATATTACGCAAATATGACCCTCCCCAAGTATAACAATGTATTCATATATAAATGTATATATATATATATATGGTCCATCTGGTTCCTTACCACATTTCCTTCGTTATATATATATATATATATATATATATATATATATATATATATATATATATATATATATATATATATATATATATATATCTTTTACTCTTTTACCTATTCTAGCCATCCGTATATGTATAAAGGTAAACAGAAATAACAACACAATCGGTACAGTACATGGAAGGATTATATTAGGTTAACGCTTGAAATAGCAGGAAGCGGGTCTGAGCGTTTCGGACGCTAGTCCTTCACCAGAAGAAAGAATGAGAAATAAGATAGATTGAAGGGACGGGCGGGGTATATATATATATATATATATATATATATATATATATATATATATATATATATATATATATATAGTATAACAAAACGAAAAATCAGTGATGCATCTGGACTCAGTTTATTGCGTGTTACAATTGTTTCGCCGGCAGGTAGCTCGAGACATGATCACTGTATGGATCTGGCTGATTCTACGTCTGCAGGTGAGAAAATTTGCTCCGAACGAATTGCATGTGTTCGAAGGAACCTGCAGCCGTAGAATCAGCCAGATCCATACAGTGATCATGTCTCGAGCTACCTGCCGGCGAAACAATTGTAACACGCAATAAACTGACTGAGTCCAGATGCATCACTGATTTTTCGTTTTGTTATACTATTCACACTCTGCTCTGTATGAATATTGAGTGCTAATTTTTGCATACGGGCTATGGAAGCACCATAGCTACCATTACACACACGTACATATATATATGTATATATATATATATATATATATATATATATACATATGTGTGTTTGTGTGTTTGTGTGTAGTAGTAGTAGAAGTAGTAGTAGAAGTAGTAGTAGTAGTAGTAGTAGTAGTAGTAGTAGTAGTAGTAGTAGTAGTAGTAGTAGCAGCAGTAGTAGTAGTAGTGCATATTGTATAGTCATTAAAATCTGAGAGATCCTTGATCTCCTTCTAGTTATTGAACGTTCCGCTTTACATTTCAACGTCGACGTAGTAAACTCTCCACATTTCAATATATATGTGTATATATGTGTGTATTTGCATATGTGTGTGTGTGTGTGTATGCGTGTGTATGTGTTTTTATATGTGTCCATATGTATGTGTGTGTATTTGCATATATGTGTTGCTATCTGCGTGAATATGTGAATATGCGTGCAGATGTGTGTGTATACGTATGTGTATAGGTATCAATATGTGAGAGTTGAACATTTAATTGTTGAGGAATAAAATGATCAGCAGAAAAGTGCCATTTTCATAATTTTCATATATATATAAATATATATATATATATATATATATATATATATAGGAAAAAGTATGACCCCGACGGCAGAGCTCAAGCCGTTCCGTCGAAACGGCTTGAGCTCTGCCGTCGGGGTCATACTTTTTCCTATTTCCCACTCTACTACCCTAAGTATTGAGTACTCCGGTGCATTATGGTCCATCTGGTTCCTTACCACAATTCCTTTGTTTTATATATATATCTATATATATATATATATATGTGTGTGTGTGTGTGTGCGTGTGTGTGTGTGTGTGTGTGTGTGTGTGTGTGTGTGTGTGTGTGTGTGTGTGTGTGTGTGTGTATGTATGAATGAATGTATACACCATTTAAAGTCCATATCTCTCGATATATAGATGTGTGTGTATATATATACATCGCAACATGCACACTCATACTCATACTGACTCACACACACACACACATACACTTGGAAGTGAGTATCGGTTTTTGGTATTCGATTCGCATTGAGATGAGATGATAATATAATATAAGCGGTTATTGCTAATTCTCTAATAAGGGAGGTAATTATTATAAGTTGGTGGGATTCCTTTATTAAAGAAACTTTTAATGGACGAAGGAGAATTAAGAAGCAACAGCTGCTGGAATTTACATGCGAGCTGAAAATAGGATTAAATTTTCATATCTCACACTCCAACTATTATAATTGTACATAAAATATGGTGGTGTTTCTCTACAATTTTTATTATCAATTAGTAGTATGCTGGTAGATTGGCAGTATCGGTAGAGCGTCAGACGCCATGCTTTGCAGCATAGAGTTATGGCCCTTTACGTTCTGAGTTCAAATCCCGCCGAGGTTAGCTTTGCCTTTCAATCTTACTGGGTCGATAAATAAAATACCAGTAACGTACAGGGGTAAATTTAATTGACTTTCCCCTCCCCAAAAATTGCTGGCCTTGTGCCATTATTTTTCGGGCGGTAGATTGGCAGAATCGGTAGAGCGTCCGACAATCAGCCTTGCAGTATTTAGTTATGGCCATTTACGTTCTGAGTTCAAATCCCGCCGAGGTTAGCTTTGTCTTTCATCCTTACGGGGTTGATAAAATAAAGTACCAGTAATGCACTAGGGTAATTGCTGGCCTTGTGCCAAAAGTAGAAACAATTATTAATTAACAGTAGAGGGCAGTGGATTGGCAGAATCGGTAGAGCTTCGGACAGAATGCTATGCGGTATTTAGTTTCGGCTTTCTATGTTCTGAGTTGAAAACCCGACGATGTCAACTTTGTGTATCATCTATCCGTGATCGATCAAATAAATTCCCAATCACATACTCTGGTTGTTTAATCGATTTCCTTCTCCCCACAAATACCTAGCGTTGTGCCTAAATTAGAAATGGATATTAATTAGTAGTAGAGGGTTGTAGATTGGCTGGATCAGTAGAGCGTCAGACATTTTTGCAATATTTAGTTACGACATTTTATGTTCTGACTTTCTTTAAATGTCATTTGATCCGAATTAACTGCAAGGCACACTCTTTTTATTCGTTGATGATCAGTATTCTGGGTAATTCTAAATGCTCCAGATGCCCCTCGTCAAACCCACTATACGTATTTCGATGGCCTAATTACATTATCCGTTCATAATGTAAGATTTTGGCGACATCGTCAGGTGTGGATTGCAAAATTGGGAGTTAATTGACTATCGGGGAAAAACATGTGAAATAGGAGTGATCCTTAGAAACTCGAGGTTTATATATATATATATTTAATTAGGAAGTGAACAACACAAAATATATATATTTTAATTAAATGTCTTTGATAGTCAATTAACTCCCTATTTCATATAAGTGCAATTACTTCTCAAGTCTGGAAACATTCCTACCAATCGCCATTTGGTGTCAGATGGAAGGAACTCAGTCTTTTAAAAGCAGGCTTTTATGCTAAATAAGGAAAAAAATATTATTTTGTTAATACGTTCAGTAATTAAAATTTATAAACTGTTTCTGAAATATTTAATGAAACACAAATGTCTCGCTCTCTCTCTCTCTATCTATCTATCTATCTATCTATCTATCTCTCTCTCTGTTAATATACATATATGTGTGTGTATAAAATGATACGAATACTATATATGCATGTGTCCACACACACAAACACGCAGACACACACACACACACACACACACACACACACACACACACACACACACACACACACACACACATATATATACACGTACATGCCTATACAACATTCGTTTTTGTAAATATATACCTATTATTTACCTCTGTGTGTATATATATATATATATATATATACGAGTATATATATATATGTATATATATATATGACCACACACATATACATACCTGTACATTCATATATGTAAATATATAACTATTTTTCATATTTATACACACACACATACACACAGACACACACACACACTCACACACACGCACGCACGCACACACACACACACACACACACACACGCACGCACGCACACACACACACACACACGCACACACACACACACACACACACACGCGCGTACAACAGCGCTCTTTCTTTCCTATTTCTTTTTTCCTCCTATCTCTGTTAAGCAAGAAGTAGAAGGAAAAATCTCCCACGTGACCAGAGGGATTTAGGAAGACTTTCCAAAGATTTCAATTGGCATCCGGTGATTACGCCATCAAGATTTCCATCTCTCCAAGACTTTATGAAGATATTAACTATCTGCTCTCTTATCTCATCCATATACACCTGCAGTCTTGGCTTTAAACAGCGTTTTTAAACTACAACAACAGCTATAACTACAACAACAACAGCTATAACTACAACAACAGCAGCTATAACAACAACAACAGCTATAACTACAACAACAGCTATAACTACAACAACAGCAGCTATAACTACAACAACAGCTATAACTACAACAACAACAGCTATAACAACAACAACAGCTATAACTACAACAACAGCAGCTATAACTACAACAACAACAGCTATAACAACAACAACAGCTATAACTACAACAACAGCAGCTATAACTACAACAACAGCTATAACTACAACAACAGCTATAACTACAACAACAGCAGCTATAACTACAACAACGACAGCTATAACTACAACAACAGCTATAACTACAATAACAGCAGCTATAACTACAACAACAGCTATAACTACAATAACAACAGCTATAACTACAACAACAACAGCTATAACTACAACAACAGCTATAACTACAACAACAACAGCTATAACAACAACAACAGCTATAACTACAACAACAGCAGCTATAACAACAACAACAGCTATAACTACAACAACAACAGCTATAACTACAACAACAGCAGCTATAGCTACAACAACAGCTATAACTACAACAACAACAGCTATAACAACAACAACAGCTATAACTACAACAACAGCAGCTATAACTACAACAACGACAGCTATAACTACAACAACAGCTATAACTACAATAACAGCAGCTATAACTACAACAACAGCTATAACTACAATAACAAGAGCAACGACAGCAATAACACCAACAACAGCAACGACGATTATGATGAAAACAACAACAACAGTAGTAGTAGTAGTAGCAGTAGTAGTAGTAGTAGTAGTAGTAGTAGTAGTAGTAGTAGTAGTAGTAGTAGTAGTAGTAAGGATTTGTTTATTAACCACACAGTGTTCACATTAAGAAAACAATAATGACGGCTCAGGACGATACATGGCGGCTCAAGACAACACATGGAGGCACAGGACGATGTATGGCGGCTCAAGACGATGCAGGTTTTGTGTGTAAAAAAGGTTATAAGAAAGACTAAAAAAATAGACATTTCAAATCAAACAAACAAAAACAAAATCCTCAATAGGGGGGAGACCTATGAGGGTCAAACGTAGCGAAAGCCAAGAGAAATCCACAGTCATCCTAATCGCTGGGTGCCCTCTCTCAGTTGTCCTCCTCATATCCACAGGGGTATGCTCACCACTCTTATTGCCTTTCATGAAACTGGTTGGAAAATAACACTTCCCTTTCCTTTCCACCTTGATTTTCCTCTTCAAGTCAAACCTGCAATACTTGGACACTTGATGAGTGCATGTAGGACGGTTTCGTCGCTCTGCACGCATCTTTGATACGTTCGGCTGAGGTTACGTTCCACCGATTGTTCTGTCTGATTGGCAGAAGGCTGTGAATTCTTGAAGACATTCCAGTTTCCAAACGCTCTCATTCGGTCTTCGCTTGATCTAGGACTGCAGCTCCGCCAAAGATATGAGCTAGGTAAAAACGCTTAGCAGACAGGCCGGCTACAGCACATCAGTGTCTGCGTATGAGAACTCCATGAGATCTTGAAGATGGAGCACAAGCATTGTTGGTGGAAACTTTTGAGCCGCTAGATATGCCCACAGTATGTTGTCCATGTCTTACATCCACACAACAAGGCTGTATATACACATGCTTGATACCCTTCATCTTTCATGCACACAGGGATATCTGACTATAACCACGGGCGCTTCTCCAGCTAATCAAAAGCATCGGAAGCTTTAGACAGCCCATAGCTTACCTCTTCATCAAGGGTGCTGGTTCTGGTGAGTGTGCTACCTAGATAAACGAACTAAGCCATAAGCTTCAATATTTTCCATTTCACAGATATAGATGGTGGAATATATGGCTTTCCGGTTGCATGTTGGTATATCGCCTCTGACTTTTTCAGGCTGATTGTCAGACCAAACTCAGTTCGAGCTGCCAAGAAGCAATTCATCAGACGTTAAAGGTCTCCTTTCGTGTGGCTAACAATGTCACAGTCCTCTGCATAAAGATCACGTATTAGTGCAGAATACATACACATATACATGATGATGGCTGTCCCCTCGCTATCGAGTATGGCCATGGCACGATATAGCATTATTAATAATTATTAATTAATTCCATCGTGCAATGCCTGGGCGTGAAGGTATTTTTTAAAGTGAGTAAAAACTGTGGACTGAGCCAATCCCACTCTCTGAGCAACAGTAGCTATAACCCGAAAAGAAGAAAAGATCAACATCATCGGTAACTACTGAGCCGCAGGTTTTATATCGGAATATCCCAGTTTCCTGAGTTGACTTCTCCTAGAAGAATGCCTAACAAAGGCTAGGAGTCATTCACTCCCAGTGGTTTAACCGCGCGATCGGGTGTCCAGCCCGACTATTTCTATGTCCCCGTGCATATACATACATATGTACCCATGTATATACACATTTACATATACATACATATGTACATGTGTATATACATATGTACACACTTTTGGATGGCCGTTGACTCTTATGAGTTCTTCCGCGCTTTGTCAGGCTTTGTTTTTTGTCGGGTGACTCTTGAGTGCTACTGGTAACATGTAACCCAATACAATCTGTCGCATGGTCGGGTCCTCGGCGACTAAACCAGCAACCCCACCAAGTTTACTTGGTGAGGAGGGTGATTTTGGACACCCTGCAGGACAAAAAAAAAACCCATATACATACATACATACATCCATACACATACACATACATACGTAGATACACACACATATATACACACACACAAACATACATACACACTCACACACACAAGCATACATACACACATACACACATACATACATACATACATACATACATACATACATACATACATACATACATACATACATACATGGTGGCTGCCAACTCGTTTTCGAGTACGGCCACTACTTTATATCCATGTAGGAGAACCCCTACCGATGCGCTGAACGAGTGTGACTTTTTAGTCCAGCCAGCGACTTCAAAACTCTGGTACAAACACTACACGTGTGACAATTATTGACACATAGTGCTGGGCCCATGGTACCATGTGACGACAAGTGCAGAGAGATCTCCAGATATAAAGCAATGCCTGTGCTGTGAAGCTTTTATAGTGAGCAAAGGCACTGCACAAAGCCAGTCCCACTCTCTTAACCAAGATGATATTTACCAAAAAGAAGAACAAGTCAACATCATTGGATACCATCAGGGTTGCAGGTGTTATATCAGAGTTTTCCTTCTCCTAGAATTCTGCCTTGACAAAGGCTAAGGGGTCATCTCTCCCAGTTATTTTGGATGGCCATTGACTCTTAAGAGCTCCTCTGTCCTTTGACAGGTTTTGTTTTTAGTCATGCAGGATGTCCAAAGTCACCCTCCTCACCAAGAAACCTTGGTGGGGTTGCCAGTTTAGTCGCCAACGACCCGACCATGGGACAGGTTGTACTGGAATACATGTTACCAGTAGCACCAACTGGTGACCTGACATACATACATACATACATACATACATACATACATACATACATACATACATACATACATACATACATACATACATACATACAAATGACACTACACTTATTAAATACACAAAATACACTTTATAGACTTCTATTAATATTAGATTTATGATACTATTCCCAAGGAGTTTTCAGCAAGTCATATATGAGAGAAATTCGGGGTATCATGTTTCATTCTTCAAATTGCCATATAATGCGTCAGATAATTTACCAAAGTTTACTTGCCAACTCCATACAAACCAATCAACCGACTGTAATAACAGAGCTACTGGCAATAACCTGACACGGGTTCATAAAATAGATTAATTTCTATGAAACTATAATCCGAAAATGTTTGGCGGCCATATATGACCCAATATTACCATTATTCTATATTCTATAGCAAGACTAAATGGTTAGTTTGTTTGTTTGTTTGTTTGTTTGTTGATTGGTTGGTTTGGTTTTTGTTATGTTTATGCTATTTGTTATTTTTCTTTTAAACGTTAGAATATTAGATATGGTACTATACATACTTAACTATACATACATATTTATATAAATATATATATATATATATATATACATATATATGTGTGTGTGTGTGTGTGTGTGTGTGTGTGTGTGTGTGTGTGTGTGTGTGTGTGTGTGTGTGTGTGTGTGTGTGTGTGTGTGTGTGTGTGTGTGTGTGTGTGTGTGTGTGTGTGTGTGTGTGTGTGTGTGTGTGTGCGTGCGTTTGTGTGCGTTTGTGTGTGTGTGTATGTAAATAGACGGAAAGCCTGCTTTCTCGATCCGCATCTCTGGACCCTGGAATCGGCTTCCAGAAGAAGTAGTCAACGCGCCAACCACGCAACAATTCAAGGCGAAATTGGGCCGGTGTTGGACCACTGTGTTTCCGACTGTGTAAATTTTGCCCCTCTCCCCTCCTTACATGGCATCTGAAGCATCTATGTTTTATTTTCTGCCAAATATATTGAATTGAATTGAATTAAATATATATGTATATATAAGCAAATAATCGCTGCTTTCACCCTTAACGGGATTTTCTGTTAAATAAATATTTGCTCTACGGTTTTATATACATCGAGCCCTCTTCGGATTTTAGTCTTCACATTTATTATTATTACTACATATATATATATATATAAATGTGTTTATTTGCACATACATATGTATATTTGCAGACTCATACATACACGTACACAAACACACACACACATACAACCCTCCCATATATATATTATATAATTAAATATATATATATATATATATATATATATATATATATATATATATATATATATATTTAGAATATATATATATATTTAGAGAGAGAGAGAGAGAGAGATAAAGAGGGGGGGGGTAATAGGTAAAAGTGAAAAAGCACACCGGCACATTTAAAAATTACTTTTTTCTTTAATCCGACAGAATAAATATTTTTATAATTGTTAAATTAAATGAATTTAAATGTTGTCAAATATTGCCGGTTTCGATCGTTATGTCAATCTTATCAAATATTTAAAAGGTTTGTTCTCATATCCTGGGGGCAGTCTTTCAAAATTTCTTCTCGTGGTATATGTTCTTTGTGATGATGGGGTGGTGATGGTTGAAATCGGGTTCAACAGATCAGAATTCAATTGATTCTCTTGATTTAGATTTCCTTTTCTATTCACAAAAATGGTCAAGATGGCATTTCTTAGTTCTGTATTGTGTGTGTGTGTGGGGGGGGGGGGGGGGGTTGCGTCTGTGTGTGCATTTAGGTAGGGTTTTATTGCGTCAAAAGTTCAAGTTATGTTTAGGGTTTCCCTAATGCTTCTACACAAAGATGCATAGTGATCAATTTA
>OZ024749.1:33395252-33397752 GCA_964016885.1 Eledone cirrhosa | reverse complement strand
CTTGCGATTCAAGGGATGACAATTTCTTTTCTTTTACAACCTTGCCACCAGGAAGGTGGCCGGTCAAAAAAATATACTCGAAATTAAGAGAAAGAGAAAACATACATACATACATACATACATACATACATACATACATACATACATACATACATAATACGTTGTCAGTGACATAGTCGCAAGAGTGTGGTGAAAGTATGTTTTGACGCCCAGAAATAAATGATAAATGTAAGTGAATTTACATATATCATTTATCAGACACGACCGTAAATAAACGCGCGCAAACACATACACACCATCGTGTGTATATGTGAATATATATACATATACATATATATATACACATACATACATTCACACGATTGGCGTCTACAGTTTCCTTATACCAAATTTCACTGAAAATATTACACTGTATTTTTTTCTTATATTTCTTATGATTCTCTCTCTCTATCTATCTATCTATCTATCTATCTATCTATCTATCTCTATCTATCTCGCTATATATATATATATATATATATATATATATATATATATATATATATATATATATGTATGTATGTATATGTATATATATCTTCTTATTCCCTCACCTCTGCTATTCGGAAAATAATTTTAAAAAAACAATCTTAAAATGTAAGTCTAGACCCACTATTTGAATACAAAATAATTCCTCAAATATTTTCTCACTTGTGAAGACATGTAGACGAAAGGTTTGTGTGTAGACATGTAGACGAAAGGTTTGTGTGAAGACATGTAGACGAAAGGTTTGTGTGTAGACATGTAGACGAAAGGTTTGTGTGAAGACATGTATACGAAAGGTTTGTGTGTAGACATGTAGACGAAAGGTTTGTGTGAAGACATGTAGACGAAAGGTTTGTGTGTAGACATATAGACGAAAGGTTTGTGTGTAGACATGTAGACGAAAGGTTTGTGTAGACATGTAGACGAAAGGTTTGTGTGTAGACATGTAGACGAAAGGTTTGTGTGTAGACATATAGACGAAAGGTTTGTGTGTAGACATGTAGACGAAAGGTTTGTGTGAAGACATGTAGACGAAAGGTTTGTGTGAAGACATGTAGACGAAAGGTTTGTGTGAAGACATGTAGACGAAAGGTTTGTGTGAAGACATGTAGACGAAAGGTTTGTGTGTAGACATGTAGACGAAAGGTTTGTGTGAAGACATGTAGACGAAAGGTTTGTGTGTAGACATATAGACGAAAGGTTTGTGTGTAGACATGTAGACGAAAGGTTTGTGTAGACATGTAGACGAAAGGTTTGTGTGTAGACATGTAGACGAAAGGTTTGTGTGTAGACATATAGACGAAAGGTTTGTGTGTAGACATGTAGACGAAAGGTTTGTGTGAAGACATGTAGACGAAAGGTTTGTGTAGACATGTAGACGAAAGGTTTGTGTGTAGACATGTAGACGAAAGGTTTGTGTGTAGACATGTATACGAAAGGTTTGTGTGTAGACATGTAGACGAAAGGTTTGTGTGTAGACATGTATACGAAAGGTTTGTGTGTTAGGCACAGCATTGTAAGATCTTGAGGTCGATTCCCGAATACGATGGAGTGTTGTGTCCTTCAGCTAATCATTTATTTCACGCTGCTCTTGTCCACTTAACTGCGGAAATTCAGTTGTAATGACACTGGTGCCCAGTTGTGTCGGACCTTACCTTCCCCTTGTACAAAATTGGTGGTATGGTGAGCGGGGACTGGTATGCACGGGCTGTCATTCATGCTTAGAAGTCTCCACTCTCATTGTCACCAATGGCCAAGAGAAAGACGGGATCCGATACAACTTAGTGACCGATTTAGCAGGTGAACTCAGAACTGAAAGGAAAGGAAGGATATACGTACCATAAGTCTGACGCTCTAACAAATCCAGTGTGATCCGGCTGGATCCCCAAGCGTGACCAGCCAAGCTCGTGGAGGTTTTCCAACCATCTTGCTCAGAGCCTACCTCTGAGGCTACTGTCTCCTTGATCTTTATATATAATAACATTTGTGCTTTACTAACGGTTAAGGACCAACTTTAAATATCTTCTTCTTCTTCTTCTTCTTCTTCTTCTTCTTCTTCTTCTTCTTCTTCTTCTTCTTCTTCTTTTTCTTCTTCTTTTTCTTCTTCTTCTTCTTCTTCTTCTTCTTCTTCTTCTTCTTCTTCTTCTTCTTCTTCTTCTTCGCCCACTTCGCCCACTTATTCCTGGGAAAGTCGTGGAGGCAGAGTCACCAAACACTCCTTCCAGCAGGTCCTGTCAGAAACAATCGTCTCCAATTGATCCGGCTGGATATCCAAGAGTGATCAAGCCAAGCTCGTGGATGTTATCCAACCATCTTGCTCAGGGTCTACCTCTGGGTCTCATGTCGGTTGGTTTTTGCCCCGTAAAAATCTGTCCAGCGATTCTTTCCTGAGACATTGTAACAACATATCCATATGCTGGAAAGCATGGCGACTCTCTGAAGATAATAATAAGAAGATGAAACGAATCAATTGGAT
>OZ024749.1:33377752-33390252 GCA_964016885.1 Eledone cirrhosa | reverse complement strand
TCAAACTGGGCTTGATTTTTCAATATGGCATCTAAATTCAACACGGACAAACACACACGCACACACATATATATATAGATGTATAAACACGAACTCACAAACACGCACGCACATACACACGCACCACACACGCAGACACACACACACAGACACACACACACACACATATATATATATATATATAGCGAGGTGCATAGAACATTGAAAACAAATCATAAGTCATTGGTAGGTAGTTAATTAGTTCATTGCTTTACGGTCGTTTCAGAGGATCGATTGATCATGGAAGATTGATATATCGACTAGGCATGGTAATAATTACGTCGCTACATGTTTCTAGTCTCGAAGTCCCTGTTCGATCGACCTACTTCTTCAGGAACATTAAACTATGTGGGGACTTACCAAAAAAACTACAGTACACAGTATTCTAATCTTGCTGAAACCATCTTTCCAAGGCCACATTGAGTTCTAACAATGTTATCGCCCCCCCCCCCCCCCTAACAGATGGAAACCAATATATATATATATGTGTATGTGTGTGTGCGTATGCATGTGTGTACGTGTGCGTGTGTGTATGTGTGTGTGGGGGCGCGCGTGTGTGTGTGCGTAATATCGGCCCCACCACTGACAGATGGAAACCAATATATATATGTGTGGGTTTGTGTGCGTATGCGTGTGTGCGTGTGCGCGTGTGCGTATGCGTGTGCGCGTGTGTGTGTGTGTGTGTGTGTGTGTCTGTGTGTGTGTGTGTGTGTGTGTGTGTGTGTGTGTGCGCGCGTATGCGTTTGTGTGTTTGTGTGTGTGTATGTGTGTGTGTGTCTGTGTCTGTGTGTGTGTGTGTATGTGTATGTGTGTCTGTGTGTGTGTGTGTGTGTGTGTGTGTGCGTGCGTAATATTGTGCTATTAATGCATGCTTACAAAAGACTTTAGTTTTTAGCCACGTAAATGGAATATTTCTTTCAAGCTAAGGTTGTTATCCGTTTGTGGCTTTCCACCTTCTTTCCATCCCCATTTTTTCTCTCCCAGGAGGTTCTCCGGAAGGGGCAGCGTTGGTACCCATAATGTCAACACTTTTGGTTATAAAAACAGGCAGTGCCAGCTATTTCAACTGATGCAATAGAAGCAAACTTTAAAGAAATCTTAAACCACATTCTTCTCAGAATTAGAAGCAATAGCAAGACTGACTGTTTCTTGGCTTTAATTCACAACTTCTTTCCCACCATTGTTCAACAAAGGTCAATGCAGATGGGTTGGGGTGGGGCGAGGGGAAGGCAGTGGTGGTGGTGGTAGTGATGGGAGGTGGTAGTGATGGTGTTGTTGTTGTTGCTGTCGTTGTTGGTGGTGGTGGTAGTGTCTGTGGCATGTCTGTGTTACGTTTGTCTATATATATATATATATATATATATATATATATATGTGTATATATACACATAGTGACATACACACGCACGCACGCATACACACAGGCACACCCGTGCACACGGCTCAAAAACACACATATACATATATATATATATATATATATATATATATATATATATATATATATATATATATATATATATATATATATATATATATATATATATATATATATATATATTTATATTTATATTTATGTATTATGCACGCACGTATCTATACGCAGTAAATAAATAAACAACTGAATATAATATCATATATATACAAAATATGTATATATACATATACACCATATATATATATACACCAGAATTTCTTCCTAACAACTGTATATAAAAATCTCAGTCACATAGCGAAGACCACCCGTAATGATGTGGGTTTGGTTTTTCTTGTTTATTTCTTTGGTCGTCTGACCAAGACAATGCTGATATTTATTACTTCCACCTATTGACTTAGATATCAGTACCGATATCAGCATTGGTGTCAGTAATGTTCGGTATTTTAGTAATCAAAAGTAATATAGTTTTAGTATTGCTGTCATCAGCCATAACAAAACGACTTGTGTAGTTGTACATATATATATATATATATATATATATATATATATATTGTAAAAATATTGATGTAATTCAACTCAAGAACTCAGCGTGCATTTTCCACACAGGGGTGACAGAGTATTTTTAGAATAAGGAAATACATACATATATATATATATGTGTGTGTGTGTGTGTGTGTGTGTGTGTGTGTGTGTGTGTGTGTGTGTGTGTGTTATGTATGTGTGTCAAGGCTCTGATACCATCAACACCATAAACACAGAGCTGGCATATCTAAGAACTGACTAACTGTCTGATGAGGTCATAGCCATCCAATGGCTATCATCGAAATATATATAGCAGTAAATAAAGGATTATGAGTTCATGCAATTAACTTATGTTTCGTCACTATATATATATATATATATATATATATATATATATATATATATATATATATGTATATATATATATATCATATATATATATTATATATATATATATATATATATATATATATATATAGTAAATATGCTCGCTTATAGCCGGTCGGCTAACATCGTGTTCCATATTATAGCAAGCATATCAAAAACAAAATATCTGTCTGATGACAACACATCAGTTTGATGTCTTTGAAATGTGCATAACAGGATTATATAATGGTTTCTGATTTAATCATAACGCCAACAATATGTTTTGGGGGAAAAGGGAAAGTCGATTAAATTGACTCAAGTGCGACCCCGTAAGGATGAAAAGCAAAGTTAACCTCGGCGTGATTTGAACTGAGAACGTAAAGGGACGTAACTCTTTGCTGAAAAGCATGTTGGCCGATGCTCTACCGAAGTTGCCAGTCCAACGCCCTTATAACAGGATTATAACATATATATATATATATATATGGGCCTGTGCTTCCAGACAGAGGTGTAGTAGGGTCATAGTAAAATAGTGTGTCTTAGACATTTTTTAAAGCTGGCGGAGTCCATCCAGTCTACAGGTCTGAACAGAAACGATTTCTGCCAGAGAATACTCATCTAAATTTACGTTAATTTAATGTTCATTGTCATCATAACCCGTGATGGATCTCTCGAGTTAACTGACATAACTTCAAGCAGGTTTCGAAACATAGTCGAATCTTTTATATCTAATCTAATCTAATCTGGCCGAGTTTACACTCGCAAATAAGAAGAACCTGGGCCGCCCCTATGAGCATTGGATTTGGTGTACTTCATATTTGTTTCGGTTGCTGAATACAATCAGGGGTCACTGCTTCTCCTGAAGGTCAATAGTTCTCTTCTAACTCGAGCGGGAGCACCTTTCCATTGTCAATTTGCATTGATCGTCTGCAAAGCTGCATTGTTCTCAGAAACCATTACACCAGTCTTTCTATGCGTGCAGCTAGAACTACTGCCACCTATTGATTTGGCAGGATAGCGACTCATTTCTACAGCTGAGTAAACTGGAACAACGTGAAATAAAGTGTCTTGCTCAAGGACACAACACATCACCCAGTCCGAGAATCGAACTCGATTGCAAACCCATGCAACTAAGCCATGCGCCTTCACTATTTCTGAAGAACTCTATATATATGTAACTTCTACTCTAAAACATTTACCGTTGTTATATACGTATTTTTCCAGTAGCCATATTTAGAGGTTACTATTGTCTCTACGGCTTTTGTTTCTATTCACCGAGTTGTCAGCCCAGAATAATCAATAAAAACACAGCTTAAAGCTGATATTAATTTACACCCTGTTTCATAATATCTCCTTTTATTCCTTTTTTTTTCTAGTTTACTCCCTTTTATTTTTACCAGATTCTTTGTTTCTTTTTTATTTCCGTATTTTTCATCTTTTTTTTTATGTGTAATTTTCATCTTTTTTTTATTTGCGTAATTTTCATCTTTTTTTTTTATTTGCGTAATTTTCATCTTTTTTTTCATTTGTATAATTTTCATTTTTTTTTTATTTGTGTAATTTTCATCTTTTTTTTATTTGTGTAATTGTTATCTTTATTTTCTTCCTTTCTTTCGCCCTGAATCAAATTTATTTCATACATTTGTTTCAAAACATGGTTTGGGACTGTTATATAGGTCCTCTTGTTGCTGTTGTTGTTGTTACTGCAATTGTTGTTGTTGCTGGTGTTGTTGTTGTTGTTGTTGTTGTTGTTGTTGTGGCTATTGTTGTTGTCGTTGTTGCTGCGGCTGTTATTGTTGTTATTACTGCTATTGTTGGTGTTGTTGTTGTTGCTTCTGTTGTCGTTGTTGTTGTTGTTGTTGTCATGACAGCTATTGTTGTTGCTGTTGCTGTGGTTGTTGTTGGTGTTGTTATTACTGCTATTGTTGTTGTTGCTGTAGTTGTTGCTGTTGCTGCTTTTGCTGGTGGTGATGTTGGTGTTGTTATTACTTCTATTGTTGCTGTTGTTGCTGTGGCTGTTATTGCTGTTGTTGCTGTTTTTATTGTTTCATTTCATTGTATGTTAGTTCTAATTGTGATTGTGCCTTCACTATGTGATGAACACACGCTGTGCTAGCAAGTAATACTCTAATAATACTCTAGTACAGAGGTTCTCAAACTTTTGAGGCCACCACCCGCCCCACGGCCACGTAATAACCTCACCCCCCCACCCCCACTTATTTCCAGAGAGACCTGCCTACATGCAAATTATAAATAATATATAATAAATAAAATGGTTAATTTATATGTAATAAATAATATAATATATACTATGTATAAATAAATATTATATATTTTTTTTATTTTACTATATTTATATATAATATATATCATGTGATATTTAATATACTATTATATCATCTCTACTACCACCACCCCGCCCCCTTAGGTCCCAGCGCCCCCTGGACCTCCATCCCCCCCCCCGCCGCCCCGGGAGCAGCTGCGCCCACTATGTGAGTTCCTCTGCTCTAGTAATACTCTAATAATACTCTAGCAATGGTAGTTATGGTTATGTTGATTGGTGAGTTGGTTGATTGGTTGGTTGGCTGGTTGGTTGGTTGGCTGGTTGGGTGGCTGGCTGACTGGCTGGTTGGCTGGTTGGCTGGCTGGCTGACTGGCTGGTTGGCTGGTTAGCTAGCTGGTTGACTGGTTGGCTGGTTCGTTGGTTGGTTGGTTGGTTGGCTGGTTTATTGTATTGTATTGTAACGGTCGGAAGTGTTTAGAGCGCCGTTAATTAATATCAATAAACACATGATATATTTGATAAATATGATTCAGTAAGAAAGGAAAATCATATGGTGTGACCTAACATCTGGAAATACTCTGCTGTAGTTGTTAAACATTGAATAAATAAATATAGAAACCATAGGTTGAATCCTCAGACCAGATATGCCGGTTCTCTGCTAGATTCATCGTCAAACCAATTGTCGTGGAAACATATGGCATTCTGAATAGTCCCTGGGCACCTCCATACTTACTGTGGTTAGACATAGGAGAGGTGCAATGAGTACTTGAACTAGTCTAATGTACACTGCCCTTCGTTGAACCCGTATCAGTGGAAATATCTGGAGTTTTGTGTCCTTGATACTTACTGCCATCGGAAACAAGATGGCCATTCGCAAGAACGAAGCTCACGTGTTGGACTTGATCTTTCAGCGTATTCGCCGGAGCAGCGCAAGAATAAGTATGGCGTATGAGACTGACTCTTTTTCAGCCAGCACATGTCACTCGATACCATCCAGGAATAGTCCATTCCATTTACCATTGATACATCACTGGCTACCATCCAGGAATAGTCCATTCCATTTACCATTGATACATCACTGGCTACCATCCAGGAATAGTCCATTCCATTTACCATTGATACATCACTGGCTACCATCCAGGAATAGTCCATTCCATTTACCATTGATACATCACTGGCTACCATCCAGGAATAGTCTATTTACCATTGCCATATGACTGGCTGTCATTCAGGTGTCGTCCATTTACCATTGACATGTCCCTGGATACCATCCAGGAATAGTCCATTTACCATTGGCATATACCTCGTTACCATCCAGAAAGAGTCCATTTAACATTGACATATACCTCGCTACCATCCAGGAAGAGTCCATTTACGATTGACCGTTCACCATTGTGTATATATGTATACATACATATATATATACATATATATATTATATATATTATATATATATCATATATATGTATATGTGTGCGTATATGTGTATGTATATATATATATATGTGTGTATATATATATATATATATATATATATATATATATATATATATATATATATATATTGTATTTTCACTCCAATAATTTGTTGAGTGCTTTATATCAGTTATGAAAATATTTGCTTGTTGTATCCCAACAAATTAAATATAACTTCTACATATATATATATATATATATATACATATATATATATATATATATATATATATATATATATATATATATATATATATATATATATATATATATATATATATATATATATATATATATATATATATATATATATATATATATATATATATATATATATACATATATATATATATATATATATATATATATATATATATATATATATATATCAAAGGTTACAACGGCTTGAAAACAAAAGTATTCAACTCTGCTTCTTTCTGCCTCTCTCCTCCGCTCTCTCTCTCTCTCTCTCTCTCTCTCTCTCTCTCTCTCTCTCTCTCTCTCTCTCTCTCTCTCCCTCTCTCTATGTCACTCTCTCTCGCTCTCTCCCCCGCGCTCTCTCTCTCTCTCTCTCTCTCTGATGTATCTATTGTCCATATTTTTCACTCACATGTGACTTGAAGCACTTTCATTCCTATTATATTTTATCTTATGCACATTTTTGTCAAGGTCATGTGTTTGTGGGAGCGTATGCATGTCTGTGTGTACATGTACATATGTGTGTGTGTGTCTGGGTGCGTGTTGTGTGTGTGTGTGTGTGTGTCTGGGTACGTGTTGTGTGAATCTTACTGTGCGTTCGGGTGTTTTTGTACTTGTATTTGTGAATTATATGTGTATGACAACGTATGAGCATAGAGTCGAAACATTTCACACACACACGCACACACACATACGGACATGTATATACATATACAATGTATACATATACATATATATATAGAGATAGATACATACATACATACATACATACATACATACATACATACATAAATACATACATACATACATACATACATACATGGTGGCTGCCAACTCGTTTTCGAGTACGGCCACTACTTTATATCCATGTAGGAGAACCCCTACCGATGCGCTGAACGAGTGTGACTTTTTAGTCCAGCCAGCGACTTGAAAACTCTGGTACAAACACTACACTTGTGACAATTATTGACACATAGTGCTGGGCCCATGGTACCATGTGACGACAAGTGCAGAGAGATCTCCAGATATAAAGCAATGCCTGTGCCGTGAAGCTTTTATAGTGAGCAAAGGCACTGCACAAAGCCAGTCCCACTCTCTTAACCAAGATGATATTTACCAAAAAGAAGAACAAGTCAACATCATTGGATACCATCAGGGTTGCAGGTGTTATATCAGAGTTTTCCTTCTCCTAGAATTCTGCCTTGACAAAGGCTAAGGTCATCATATATATATATATATGCATGATCTACAGATAACTGATGACCGCACACCTCAATCTGTGAATATATCTCTCACTTCTTTTGAAGCCTTCGCTGCTGACCGCGGAAAATAGAGAGCTGTCTGTCATGAAGGTATAAGGAACTATGGAAAATATCGCCTGGTTCATCTTTGTGATCTAACATCAAGATCCGATGATCAAACATGCCATCCTGCTCTGCTCAAAATCCTGTCATCTGCATTAAATGCGGCAACTGAACTGAAATGCCATTTAAGGCATAAACATAAAAGATTGCACTAAGAAAACTGTTGAGCCGTCATACGTTGATACAGGGAGAATCCATTAAATATATATACTTATTCACACACACATACACACACACACACACACACACACACACACACACACACACACACACACACATATATATATATATATATATATATATATATATATATATATATATATATATATAATGTAGGAGGTGAGTTTTATTGTAGTACAATAAAGCAATGCAGATATCGGATAAGAAGCACTCTACAGTTTGTAGGACTGGAGTATACATAATATATAAGAACATATGAATGCGCATTTGAAATGCGCATAATAAAATACATGGAACTCCTTTAACCATCTTTTGTTCTTATATATATATATATATATATATATATATGTGCGTGTGTGTGTGTATGTATGTATATTTATGCAAACATGTGTGTGTATGTGTGAATAGGTATATATATATATATATATATATATATATATATAAGTTTATCCTGGGTTCAATTGGGAGTAACCACAGTAAGTAAAGTACTCAATACAAAGCAGAGTATAAATATTTAATATAGAAATGGCTTCTACAGGACTAGAACTGTTTCACTCGGGAATATATATATATATATATAGAGATAGATAGATAGAGAGAGAGAGAGAGAGAGAGAGAGAGAGAGAGAGAGAGAGAGAGAGAGAGAGAGAGAGAGAGAGAGAGAGAGAGAGAGAGAGAGAGAGAGAGAGAGATGTTTATGTATTTATATATATATATATATGTGTGTGTGTGTGTGTTATATTTGTTGACTAAGTAACTGAATTTCTCGCGTCAGTGCTACAAAACAAGAAATTTTGTTTCAAGCTCCAGACAGACGCTTATCTCTGTAAATTTCATTGTACTATTGTTTTTGTTGTTGTTATTGTTGTTGTTGTTGTTGGTGGTGGTGTTGTTGTTGTTGTTGTTACTAATAATACTAATAATAATACTAACAATAATAATAACAATAATGATTTCATTTATTAGCTACAAGAGCCGACATGTAGAGGACCTGTGGCCCCTACATGTCGGCTCTTGTGGCTAATAAATGAAATCATTATCAGTATCTGTAGAGGGTCGGACGTCATGCTTTGCAGCATAGTTACGTCCCTTTACGGACTGATTTCAAATCCCGCCGAGGTTAACTTTGCCTTTCATCCTTACGGGGTCGATAAAATAAAGTACCAGTAATGCACTGGGATAAATGCTGGCCTTGTGCCAAAAGTAGAAACAATTATGATAATTTTTCTATCAATATTCGAATAAAAAAGGCTCAGTCAACACCAATATAGTAACAACACTACAACACTACACCACACCATAGCATACCATACCACGTTACTTTTACAACATCAACTACTAATTCCTCTAATTCCTCTGCTACACCAACACTAACGCCAACACCAACAGCAACACCAAAAACATGAAGACCAATACCAAACACATCAATACCAACACTAAACATCACAACCACCATCACCAACACCAGTACCAATACCAACACTACAACCACCACTAGCACTACGACAAACATTAAAAAAACACCACCACCAGTACCAATACCAACACCAAGACCAACACAAACACCACAACCACCACCACCACTAGCACTACGACAAACACCAAAAAACACCACCAACACCTGTACCAATACCAACACCAAGACCAACACAAACATCACAACCACCACCACCACTAGCACTACGACAAACACCAAAAAACACCACCAACACCAGTACTAATACCAACACCAAGACCAACACAAACACTACAACCACCACCACCACTAGCACTACGACAAACACCCAAAAACACCACCAACACCAGTACCAATACCAACACCAAGACCAACACAAACACCACAACCACCACCACCACTAGCACTACGACAAACACCAAAAAACACCACCAACACCAGTACCAATACCAACACCAAGACCAACACAAACACTACAACCACCACCACCACTAGCACTACGACAAACACCAAAAAACACCACCAACACCAGTACCAATACCAACACCAAGACTAACACAAACACCACAACCACCACCACTAGCACTACGACAAACACCAAAAAACACCACCAACACCATTACTAATACCAACACCAAGACCAACACAAACACTACAACCACCACCACCACTAGCACTACGACAAACACCAAAAAACACCACCAACACCAGTACCAATACCAACACCAAGACTAACACAAACACCACAACCACCACCACTAGCACTACGACAAACACCAAAAAACACCACCAACACCAGTACCAATACCAACACCAAGACCAACACAAACACCACAACCACCACCACCACTAGCACTACGACAAACACCAAAAAACACCACCAACACCAGTACCAATACCAACACCAAGACCAACACAAACACCACAACCACCACCACCACTAGCACTACGACAAACACCAAAAAACACCACCAACACCAGTACCAATACCAACACCAAGACCAACACAAACACCACAACCACCACCACCACTAGCACTACGACAAACACCAAAAAACACCACCAACACCAGTACCAATACCAACACCAAGACCAACACAAACACCACAACCACCACCACCACTAGCACTACGACAAACACCAAAAAACACCACCAACACCAGTACCAATACCAACACCAAGACCAACACAAACACCACAACCACCACCACCACTAGCACTAAGACAAACACCAAAAAACACCACCAACACCAGTACCAATACCAACACCAAGACCAACACAAACACCACAACCACCACCACCACTAGCACTACGATAAACACCAAAAAACACCACCAACACCAGTACCAATACCAACACCAAGACCAACACAAACACCACAACCACCACCACCACTAGCACTACGACAAACACCAAAAAACACCACCAACACCATTACTAATGCCAACACCAAGACCAACACAAAAACCACCAACAACAACAACATCAATACCAACATCACCATCACCAACAATAACAGCACCATCACGAACACCACCTACAGCACCACAACTACCACCACTACCACAAGCACCTTCATTACCACCACCACCATCACCAACACCACCACCACCACCACCACCACCACAAGCACCTTCACTACCACCACGATCACCAACACCACAACTACCACCACCACAAGCCGCTTCACTACAACCACCACCAACACCACTACCACCACCACCAACACCACCACTTTCTACCACCACAAACCACTTTCACTACCACCACCACCTCCAACACCACAACTACCACCACCACAAGCCGCTTCACTACAACCACCACCACCAACACCACTACCACCACCACCAACACCACCACTTTCTACCACCACAAACCACTTTCACTACCACCACCACCTCCAACACCACAACCATCACCACCACAACCACCTTCACCACCATTGCCACCACAAGTCCCTCATACCAATATTGTTCAACATTATTAGACTTCATAAAGCGCCTAATGGAGTTTAGTATGTTTTTAGCTTGGAGCTATTCTCAAAGACGATTATAAAAGCTAATATGCTGAAAGCAAGTGGGGAAAACATAGGACACGGGGAAGAAATACAATATTTCTATGAATATGAAAATAATATTTGACGGCCTATAGTTACATCTCCGAAGTTGTTGTTGGTATTGTTGTATATCTTTAGAGAGAGATATTAGACTTCAATGTTTTGACTTCAATGTTGGTACACAAGTTGGCGAAATGGCAGTCATTACAGTCTTCGTGTGGAAAAAAAATGCATCGATATTTGCTCTGACTCGCTGTGATCTGAGTTCAAATGAAACTGAAGTCAAATCTGGCTTTCATATTTTCGAAGTTGATAAATAAAATACCCTCCAGTACTGAGGTCGATTCTTTCTCTATTTCTCTCTCTCTCTTCTATTTTACTATCTATCTATCTATCAAGGAGAATCAGGGTGGAGAGAGAGGCACTGCACCCCAGTAAATTTACTGAAAGGTGGGTGAATGAAGCGAAAATGGCCCGAGTGATTGGGCCTTCTCTGTTTATAAGCCTGTAGGTTGAGGAAGAGAGCAAAAGGAAGAAAGGAGCACTTGCATAACACGCTCCTCCAGTTGAGGGTTGTTCTATCTACGGGGTATTAAACAACTCATTTGTGGCGCCTCCCCCCTATTGGGGATTTCGATTGTTGAAATTGTTTGTTTTTATATTTTTTACACGACTGTATGTAAAATCCCCGGCATGTCTTTGTATTGTCCCCTTTCTTGTTGCGCCCTTGTGGCTAATAAAGAAATCTATCTATCTATCTCTATTCCTTTGTGGCTAATAAAGAAATGTTTCTATCTCTATTCCTGACTCTCTCTCTCTCTCTCTCTCTCTCTCTCTCTCTCTCTCTCTCTCTCTCTCTCTCTCTCCTCTCTCTCTCTCTTCACTTTCCCTCTCTCCTTCTTTCTCTTCCTCGATCTATCTATCCATCTCTTCCTGACTCTCCTCTCTATCCTTCCGTCACTCTTTCTCTCTCTTTCTAACTCTCTCTCTCTCACTATCTATCTATCTCTCTTCGTACTCCTGGAGATGAGGGTTGCACATTTTTTTTCGGGGGTATGTGTTACCCATATAAACTGTCTCCCTCTATTGGGGAAAATCGACTAACTTTTTAAATTCCATT
>OZ024749.1:33370252-33375252 GCA_964016885.1 Eledone cirrhosa | reverse complement strand
ACCATCACCACCACCATCAACAACAACAATAACACTGTCACCACCAACAATAACAACAACAACAACACCACCACCATCAACAACAACAATAACACCACCACCACGACCACCATCACCACCACCAACAACAATAACACTGCCACCACCACCACTATCACCACCACCAACAACAATAACACTGCCACCACCACCACCACCATCACCACCACCAACAACAACAACAATAACACCACCATCAACAACAACAACAACAACAGTCACTCATCTGCACTGTTCGATTCGGAGCGTTATCAATTTATTTACAGAAATTACTTCCAATAAATATTCATAAGACGAGATAAAAGTAAAAAAAGCAAAATTAAATTAAGTTTTCAAATGTTATATCTATGAAAATATAAAGTTTTATTCAAATAATTTATATTTTCTTACTTCTATCTATTTAAATCGCTTTATTCTAATTAATTGAAAGAAAATTGGGTTTCCTAAACTGAAATATATTCATGGCTGCGTGTGGAAAAATCGATGCAATCACCCTACACGCCACCATTTATACTATGTTGTGGTAGGAAATATAACAGATTGTTTAATATATATAGCACATCGTCACTATGCTCACACACATACACCTATCACACATGCCAAAACATTCATTATAGCTAAACAACCAATCAAAACAATGTAAACTAATCTCCATATGAACGCGAATATTACAGACTTTTCTATGCTTTATATGTTCATTCTGTCATTACAACAGCAGAGGTCTGAAGTGTTTTTGATTCTAGAGTCGGACCAGATCGATACAGATCGAACCTTGAGCTGATCAATAGCGAAACTCGCGTCACCAATCAATAAACTAAATAGTTGAACTATGTACAGTTTCTGGCGGTTTGGTATCACAAGGGTTAAATGGCTTTTTCAGAGAAAGAAGAACAACGATTATGCTCCTTTGACGGGGAGGAAGGGACTTCCAGACTGTTGGGAGAAAGAAAGGGGAGGTAATTATATCAGTTACTCTGAGGCAGGTTAGAGGTATTTACAAATGCCACGACCCAATGGGAGATATTTACAAATGTCACAACCCAGTGGGAGATATTTACGCGAACCTATCCAAATGTTAAGAACTTAACTCTCAGTGATACAGTAAACGGCTTTTAACTCCTGGTGGAGTTTGGTTTACAATAGAACACCAATTTCCCTCAAAAGGCATAGGTCGACACGAGGCTATGGTAACTGACACATATCCAAGATACCACGTAGTAGGATCGAAGCCGGAACTTAATGATTTAGAAGCGAACTCCTTAACAACACGACCATACTGCGTCCTCAGTACTGACGTAAGCAAAGAGAAACCATTCAAATGATCCGTTCTTAAAGGCTACATGGTTATACAATGTGTAGTGTGTAATATTAGACAGGAACTCTTCACACCATGATCCTAATGTAAATTGTCAACTGTTTTATTAACAAACTGTGCTGAACTCAACTTCTTTCATTGATCAAGAGAAGTCAACTGGAAGACATTTTAAGTTATTTTTCCTTGGGTAACTACAGGAAATCATTGTATTGTTTTGGTTTATGATTTTATAAAAACTCATAAGAGAGTCAAAGTAATTGATGTTTGTTGGTATATAAGCTCCTGGCGAAACAAATACCGTGATCCGGTTATAAATACTTCACTTCCGCTACTAATGAATTTGGGCGTTGACTTCTGCTTTGTAATCCTAGGCTCTGTGAAGGTGCGTAGTTTAGTGACAAGAATATTCAGCTGACGATTGTATGGTGGCCGTGAGTTCGTTTCTAGGAAGCGCATTATGTCGTTGAGCAAGACACTTTATTCCACACTGCTCCAGTCTACTCAGCTAGCATAAACGAGTTTTACCTCTAATTCAAAGAAACAGCTTTGTCACACATCGTGTCACGCTGAATCTCCCTGAGAACCACATTAAGTATACACGTGTCTATCGACGAAGGTCAATTCCAGTTCTATTAGCTAACGAAAATATGTAGCACGTCATTTTGAGATTGTCACCTGTAAAATAACTATTTTCTATAAAATCTTATCTTGTTAAGTTAATCCAACAGAGTCGAGAGTTAAACACTAGTAACTCTAAACCCCCGATGGTGTGCCAACCTTAACACGGGAACACACTGGGTATCTGCCAGAATCTCTACCGGGTTTAGGAGTATAATGTTAGTTTATATATAGTAGGTATGGTTGTCTATTTAGGGGGCACATCACATTACTTTTCCTGTGGGTTCACTTGGTTTAGAGACCCAACATTAAACAATATATGCTATGGTTGTGTATGTAGAGACGCCAGGGCATTGCTTTGCCGAGAAGCTCACTAGGTTTAAGAATCTAATGCAGATGTTCTCAAACGCCCGGGGAGGGGGGCGTTGAGAAGGCCCAGGGGGCGTTGGGACCTAGGGTTGGCGGGGAGGGGCGGTAAAGATGATATAATAGTATATTAAATATCAGATGATACATATTATATATAGATATAGTAAAATAAAAAATATATATTTATTTATACATAGTATATATTATATTATTTATCATATATAAATTAACGATATTATTTAATCGGTAGAGGGTCGGACATGCTCTCCAGCGTAGTTACGTCCCTTTACGATCTGAGTTCAAATCCCACCGAGGTTAACTTTGCCTTTCATCCTTACGGGGTCGACAAAATAAAGTACCAGTAATGTACTGGGTAATTGCTGACCTTGTGCTAAAAGTAGAAACAATTATTTATGATTATTATATTATAAGCGCGGTGAATTAGCAGTATTGACAGGGGGTCGGGCGCCATCCTTTCCAGCATAGTTACGTTTCTTTACGGTCTGAGTTCAAATCCCGTCGAGGTTAACTTTGCCTTTCATCCATGCTCGGGGTCGATAAAATAAAGTACCAGTAGTGTACTGAGTAATTGCTGGCCTTGTAAATAAATTGTAAATGATATATATATTATTTACAATTTGCGTGTAGGCAGCTCTTTCTGCAAATAGGGTTGGGGGCGCTGAGGATATTATGTGGCCGTGAGGGGAGCCGTGACCCAAAAAGTTTGAGAACCTCTAATCTAATGTGAATATATATATGTTTTAGTTAATAAAGTATGGCTTGCTCACCTGTTTGTGGCATGTAAACACTATGAAATGTTAAAGGATTGATTTACATTTCCTGCTGTTGACTTGACATAGTATCAACGAAGTAGATTCACCTTTCGCGAGTCAAACATAGTTGACCTTGGGTTAAATAACAACAACAACAACAACAACAACAACAACAATAACAAATAACAACAACAGCAGTAACAACATCAGCAACAACAACAACCATATCAACAACATCATCACCGACAACTACAACACCAACTAAACAATAACAGCAGCAAAAAAACAGCAGTAACAACAGCAGCAAAAAAAACAGCAGTAACAACAGTAGCAAAAAAACAGCAGTAACAACAACGACGACAATAACAGTAACATCAACATCATCAACAGCAACAATATCACCACCACCACCACCACAACAACAACAACAACAACAGCAGCAGCAGCAGCAACAGTAACCACATCAGCAGCAACAACAACAACAACAACAACAACAACAATATCGTCAACAACTACAACTACAACCATATCAACAACAACAACATCCTCACCAACAACTACAACAGCAACAACAACTTCATCAACAACTACAACAACGACAACATATCACTTTATCTTGTGGAGCCCTCAGAATTTATTCGCGGAACTCTAGGATTCCCCCCCCCCCCTACCTACTTACACATACTTTGAGAAATACTTGTTTCTACTTTAGGCACAAGGCCAGCAAATACCCCAGTGCATTACTGGTACTTTATTTTATCGACCCCGTAAGGATGAAAGGCAAAGTCAACCTCGGCGGGATTTGAACTCAGATCGTAAAGGGACGTAACTATGCTGGAAAGCATGGCGTCCGACCCTCTACCGATTCTGCCATGAGAAATACTGTTCTATGTTATGTGGCGTGGTTTTTTCTTAGGCATTAAACTTACCAAGATCACACTCAGTCTCCTCTATATTGTTCATATTCAATTTTGTCTCCCATGAGTTCTTAGACCAGAAGTGATCATTATGCTAGTTCCAAGGTTTAGCCCAGTCATGGGCAACCTGCGAGCTGCATGCGGCTCTCCAAGTTTTCTGAATGGCTCGCTCAAGTCACCTAAGTGAAATCTTTCTGATTTTTTTAACCCAACTTTTCATTTGTAATTTATCTTTCTATCATTTTTACGACCGAGGAAAACAATGTGTACGAATTCTGAAGAAACAAATCTAAACAACCTGAGTTACTGCCCTCTTTTTTTTTTTAATGTGGGCACGAATGTGAATTAGCGCTTGCGGCCCGCCTGGTGATGAGCCATATTTCATGCGGCCCTCTTCTCGAAAAAGGTTGCCCATGCTTGGTTTAGCCATTGTCGCATATTATGTCACGTGTGATTTTTGTCTATAACACATTGATTTACTGACTTGATAGTTCGGTTGATCGAAAAACTGAATGTTCATCGACGATACTGACGAAGGATCCTTTAAAAAAATAAAGATAAAGAGATAAAAATGCAATGCTGGTGAAAAGGACAAGATAGTCATATGACTTTCATGATATAAGTCTGCCAGATCAAAACTGACCTGTGGTTAAACAACAACAACAATAACGTCGACAACAACAACAATACAAATACAAATCAACAACATCTCGACATGACTTGCTTGTTTAACTGTAATTGTTGCGTGAAATATCAGGCTTGGTTGATTATTTGAAAGACTGTCGTGTCAAAACGTTTGCTAAACTTTATCGATCAGGATGTGAAAAGCTATCGCCCTTTGTAAGTATATATGTCTGACACGCTATACCGTCTGTAGTACACTTTATCTAAACAAATGGAGTCGTTGTTAAAGAAGCAACCGGATATTTTGTTATTTAATATTCTGCCTATATTTAACTATGTAACTTT
>OZ024749.1:33357752-33362752 GCA_964016885.1 Eledone cirrhosa | reverse complement strand
TGATGCAACCAAAAAAAAACAATGAGTCAGTCACACTTGATTTACCTTTTGCATTCTGGAGAGCTCGTTCGTGCTACGCCGTGCCACTTCTGTAGATATTTCCTATTTCCTTAAAATACAGTAATTCTTTTTAATATTACTTCAGTTCTCTTGTTATCCCAATATGTCACGTAAGCGTTGTATCATTAGATGACAAACTAACGGTTATAAAAAAAAAAGGGTGGTGGATTCTTTATCGATTTCTGAAAATTTCTGGAAAAATTCTGAAAACATTCTGAAAAAATTCTACAAAAATTACAATATGCAGGCAATAAAAAATCTTTAGGCATAAAGGCAACAATTTTGTGGAAGGGGAAAGTCAATTAAATCTACCCCAGTGCATTACTGTACTTTATTTTATCGATCGACACCGTAAGGATGAAAGGCAAAGCTAACCTCGACAGGATTTGAACTCAGAACATAAAGGGCCGTAACTCTGTACCATAAAGTATGGTGTCCGACGCTCCACCGATACTGACAATTTACTCAATAGAAAATATTGGTTTCTGATTCAGGCATAAAGCCAACAATTTAGTCCATTACTAGTACTTTATTTTATCGACCCCACGTAAGGCTGAAAGGCCAAGCTAATCTCGGCAGGATTTAAACTCAGATTGTAAAGGGCTGTGACATTATGCCATAAATCATGTTCCCGACGCTCCACCGAAACTGCCAATCCCACTCAATAAAAAATATTAAAGGTGCACTGGTAGATATTAAACAAACATGTCTCATTGAAGTTTCGATAAAATTGTATAAAGAAAACCATAGAGTAGAGGCTTAAACATTTCAATCAGCGATAACAGTGTAAAAATGGCGCAGGAAATAGGGATAGTAAAAAGTTGGATTTGAAGGAGTTGATTGGGGTGTTCAAGATTTATCACCAACTGATAATGAGACCCTCAACTTTGAAAACCTTTAAGACTTAACAAAACTACAAGTGACTCGATCAGATAGTGTAAACACGTCTCCACAACCGGTTTTAACAAACTTAAATTTTATCTGATGTGATATAACTCGTACTTAAGAACGACTTGGAGAAAACGATCCAACTATCCGAATTTTGATTGAAGGATTAAAATTATATCTGTAATGGTAGTGGAGGATCAACCCAGCGTGATGGTATATATATATATATATATATATATATATATATATATATATATGCAGGATCAACCCAGCGTGATGGTATATATATATATATATATATATATATATATATATATATATATATATATATATATATATATATATGCAGGATCAACCCAGCGTGATGGTATATATATATATATATATATATATATATATATATATATATATATATATATATATCTAATGATTCTATGGACTTACTTTTTATATATTTCTCAGACTATTAATTATTTAATTAATTCGTCATTGAGCCACACCGTGAATGGTTGCCAAAAACATATATATATATATATATATATATATATATATATATGTGTGTGTATATATATATATACATATATATGTATATGTATATATTATATATATATATGTGTGTATGTGTGTATGTGTGTGTTTATATATATATATATATGTATACATATATATATATATATATATATGTACATATATATATGTATATATTATATATATATATATATGTGTGTGTGTGTGTGTGTATATGTATATATATATACACATTATATATATATACATATGATATACATATGATATATATATATATACACACATTATATATATATATATATATATATAATATATATATATATATATATATATTGTTATTGTTATACTTTGGGAGGGTCAAACAAATTCAGAAACGAAATATATATATATATATATATATATATATATACATATCCAGCTCTGACTCTTTAAAATTTACTCACACAGAGGCACACACACGCACGCGCACACACATACACACGTGTACGCGCGCGCGCACATACACACTGACATGCATAATACATTTCCTGTCTCAGTCATGCTGCTACAATAAGTTCACTTTCCAATCACAAGGTTCCAGGTTCTAACCCTACATTTGCCCCAGTAAATATTTATTTCTTATTAGTTATTCCTACATTTAATGCTGCATGTCTTTCTACATATATGCTGAACATTTATTTAATTATTATACTTTGGGAATGTCATGTTATCAATAAAATCACATTCAACTGTTGGTTTTCAATTCAATTTATTATAAATTTCCGGTTGGTTGGTTGGTTCGATAACCGGAAGGTTGTTTATATATTGTCAAAGCTTTTTCGTCACACATTCTGTGACCTCCTCAGTGTGTCTCCTTTGTTCTACCCTACACCATCTTGTTTTTGTAATTATATCTTAGAAATATAGTGTTGAAATATCACTTTTATTATTAATCACTTCCAACATAAACTATAGGGTTTCTCTTAAGCAAACATTTAATTTATCAAAACAAAAATTTCCCAGTTTGTATGATTATTCATATATCCATATATCCTGGTATATATGACATACCAACCGGGGACTAAAAAAAATTAAATAACTTCAATGCGATTGCTGTGATTATTGACAACACATGTCCACAAGTCTTGGTATAAGAATGTATTAGAGCTTTGTCAGAATAAAAAAATCATACTTGATGATTTTTTTTTTTCATTTGTTTGTTTGGGTTTTTTCCCCTTCTCGGAATAAAAATGTAACAAAACAAGTGACATCTTATATATATTTTTTAGCGTTTCGTATTTTTACTTGCTACATAAACTAAAGAAAGTATATTGTCTTTATTGAATTACATCAATTTTTGTTGAAAAGATGTTTTTCTTTATAACGTTTGTATATGTTTTTTATTGAAATACAAATAATATTATTCAATGTTTTCTTTTCTATAAATGTATAGTCATTGTAGACTTACTATATTAAAACCCGCCTTGATAGCAAGCCACCTGAAACCGCCCTTGGATCTACGATACAAAATTGTTTACTTAAAAGTGTTGATATTTATCCATAAAACTTCCATCATAATTTTATGTAAGAACCTTTATTAATTGTTTTACTTTGGTCATGCTACCAATAAAAAAACACACACACCAGTGAATTTCATTTTAGTTTTATTATTAGTCAGGTAAGGGCGGTGGATTGGCAGTATCGATAGAGAGTCGTACATCATGCTTTGCATCATTTCATAACTTTGCCTTTCATCCTTACGGAGTCGATAAAATAAAGTACCAGTTACGCACTGGGGTCGATTTAATCGACTTCCTCGTCTCCACAAATTGCTGGCCTTGTGCCTGTAGTAGAAATCATTATTAGATAGGTAACCAATCAATTCCTCAGTTTAGTAAGCAGATAGTCATTTAATTGTCAAAGCTCTTTCGTCACACATCTTGTGACTTTCTCAATGACTACTCTTGCTCCTCTGTGTCTCCTCTTCGTTTTGATTTTGTTCTATTTATTTCATCTTGTCTTTCTGTGACAACATAACCCTCCCAAAGTATGATAATACATGTTTCAATACACGATTTCACATCAAGAATCTTGCAGAACAAATGCAAAACGAAAAACCTTTGTTAAGTAACAAATTGAACCTTTTTTTCAACAGGAATTTTTTAAGAATGTATGTCAATAAAAGAATGTCTATGCGTGAGTGTGTGTCCGTGAAACATATATATATATATATATGAAATCGAAAATGCAACTCACATGTGAGAAAAACCACAAACCCTCCATCTCAATTCTACTTTTGAAAAGCTGAAGAACTGCGAAACCGGTAAAGGAACCAAATAAATATATATTTAAAAAAAAAAAGACTCAAGTTGCATTTTCGATTTCATCTTTTTTCCTTATACTTTCACTCGTGTAGGACACCTCGTTTTTTTTTTTCATTTTGTAAAAAAAAACCTCACTTTCTAATATTATTATCCACAACCAGTAATGCACTGGGTAATTGCTGGCCTTGTGCCTAAAGTAGAAACAATTATTATCCACACAGGGCGGTGGATTGGCAGTATCGGTAGAGGGTCGGACATGCTTTCCAACATAGTTACGTCCCTTTACGATCTGAGTTCAAATCCCGCCGAGGTTGACTTTGCCTTTCATCATTACGGGGTCGTACAATTATTATGAGCAAATGGGGACCCAAGCGCTGGCCACCCGATGGCCCCGGCAGACAGAATAGAGAAGGCGTTTACCCGGAGAATGGTGAGGGATACACGCTGGAAGAGACATTCCAGCTCGAGAGACTCACACCTGCGGGTGGTCAACTCTGTGCCGAGTATGCCCCAAATACCAATGAAGAAGTTGGTTATATTAGTAAATCCCTAAGACCGTGTTTTCCCATAGAAATATGCTAACAAAAGGGTTTAAATAATTAAAAGAACCTTATTTGGATAAAAACTGTATAACATTTCCGATAATGAACTTTCTGGTGACAAAATGAAAGAACCTGGAAGACTAAGTCAGTTAATCAAGTTATTGGTGTGTGTGTGTGTGAGTGTGTGTGTGTGTGTGTGAGGTGTGTGTATGTAGCTGTATGTGAATGTATATGTGTATAAGTATTTATATGTGTATATGTGTGTATATATATATATATATATATCGTATATGCATGTATGTATATATATATATATATGTGCATATGTGTATTTACATTGTGTGTGTGTGTGTGTATATATGTATGTATATGTATGTATGTGTTTGTGTGAGGTGTGTGTATGTAGCTGTATGTGAATGTATATGTGTATAAGTATTTATATGTGTATATGTGTGTATATATATATATATATATATCGTATATGCATGTATGTATATATATATATATGTGCATATGTGTATTTACATTGTGTGTGTGTGTGTGTATATATGTGTGTATATGTATGTATGTGTTTGTGTGAGGTGTGTGTATGTAGCTGTATGTGAATGTATATGTGTATAAGTATTTATATGTGTATATGTGTGTATATATATATATATATATATCGTATATGCATGTA
>OZ024749.1:33325252-33337752 GCA_964016885.1 Eledone cirrhosa | reverse complement strand
TTTGTTGTTTTTGTATCTTTTTTTTTATTATTGTTTCTGGTTTTGTTGTTGTAGTTGTAGTTGTCGTTGTTTCAATGTCATTTGTCATTTGTCAATTGTTGTTCACACTGAACTATCTCTTAGAGGAATTACTGACGTTGTATGACTATATTGCCTTTTGTCATGGCTTTTCAGATTATTTATAATAAATATGGGTGGTGAAGTAATTAAGGGCGTTGTACTCACAATCATAAATAAGGTGATGAGTTCAATTCTTGGATCGGGCGACACGTTGTGTTCTTGAGCAAGACAATTCATTTCCCGTTGCTTTTCATAATACCACTACCCCACTAATAATACCACCACCCCACTATCACTAAAACACCCAAGAGATCTCGAATGAGAAACAACCTTGTAAGAGGCCAGCCAAACTTCTATATGTGAGAGATGTAAATTTCGTTCCATTTCATTTCAAGCTATTTATAATTTCATTTACTGCTGGACAAGGGCTGGTTATAGGAGTAATTGGACAAGGGATGGTTATATGAGGAATTGGACAAGGGTTGGCCATATGGACACTTAGACAAGGCCCAGTCATACGGAAATTGGACAAGGGTCGGCTATACGGACACTTGAACAAGGCCCAGTCATACTGCAATTGGACAAAGGCTGGCCATACGGGCAATTGGAAAAAGCCCAGTCATACGGTAAATGGACAAGGGTTGGCTATACAGACACTTGGACAAGGCCCAGTCATACTGCAATTGGAAAAGGGCTGGTCATACGGAGACTTGGACAAGGAGTTTTAACCAACAGTGTGTTATAAAATTCAATTAATCGTTTCTCTAATCAGCTACATGGGTTCTGAAATCAACGTATTATTGATCGAATTTTAAATTTGATATATTTTTAAGCTCTGAAAGCTGAAAGTAGCTTAGATCCTGTTTTCGTTTATCTGGACGCTTTGTTTTTAAATGATCAATCATACTTAGTGATCGATCATAATTAGTAATCAATCATATTTAGTGCTTTCATTTCTTCGTTTGAAAAGGTTTGTTCAATTATCGTTAGTGTGTTTTGTTGTTGTTTTTACATGATAAACACATTGGTAAATGTCCGCTATTAATAATTTCTAGTTTAGGCGCGTTGTGTCCTTGAGCAAGACACTTTATTTCACGTTGCTCCAGTCCACTCAGCTGGCAAAAATGAGTTGTACCTGTTATTCGAAGGGTCAGCTTTGTCATTTTCTGTGTCATGATGAATCTCCCTGAGAACTATGGCAAGGATGCGCGTGTCTATGAAATGCTCAGCCACTTCACGTTAATTTCACGAGCAAGCTGTTACGTTGATCGGATCAACTGGAATACTCGTCGTCGTAACCGACGGAGTGCCAGTTATAGTCAGTATTTTGCTGGTACTTTGTCAGACCTGCCAACCTAAAAATCCAAACGGAGAATACCATGAAAAAAGTGGCCCCAAAACGGGGAGAAATGAGGCAAAATGGGGAGATTTTACATAATTGTTTCTACGTTAGGCACAAGGCCAGGAATTACCCAGTTCATTACTGGTACTTTATTTTATCGACCCCGAAAGGATGAAAGGGGGAGATTTTACATAATGAAAGCTATATCAATTTTCACAAGAGAAGACATCGCTCACCCACCCCCAAAGTGGGTGGGAGATCTCCCTGTCGGACGGAGAGAGTTGACAGGTCTGGTTTATCGATCCCGGAAGAATGAAAGGCAAAGTTGACCTTGGAGTGATTTGAACTCAGAGAGGAGAGAACCAAAACAACTACACTCTTGAGACTTCACGGTTTATTTCGTATGAATTAATATCCTAACTTCTTTCAAACGTGAAATTAATTTTTATTGAATTTGATCTCAAAACTAAGTTATTCATTTGGCCCTCTTCCGGAGAGGAGATGGGCTCCACCAGATAGAAACGCTGCATGTCAATATGGCGTTCCTGCGACTCCCTCATGAGTTACGAATCCATAAATACATACTCTACCATGTCAAAGTATTCCACACATTAATATGTATGTATGGTCCCGTAACTCCTGATAGAGTTGTAGTGTGCGGTGTTGATATACGGCGTTTCTTGGGCATTTTAAGCCTGACAGAGTCCATCTCTCTCCAGGTCTAACTATAGCAGATTGCTTCTCGAGAAAGATAGAAAGTAAGAGAGAGGAAATGAGAAAGAGATATAGATGAAGAATCGACCACAAAACATTCTCTCCGATTCTGGAAGCAATACAGAACGAAAGTATTCCATAATGGAATCATTAATGAACGGAAGAAGTAATTTTCCTTGTATGTGTCGACTTTTAAAGTCCATCACTCATAGTAATAACTTTACAATAAAATTTATACTTGAGATTCTGAAATAAACAGTCACTGTTCAATCATTTTTATATTCTTGAGAAAAATTTGTTAGATTTATCCTGATATAGATTTAAATAATTAATTATTCACTAATTAAGTTTATAATTGCATTTTTTATTTTTTAAAGTGAGATTAAAACCTGGAAAAAAATAGTCGCTGGCCAACACAATTTTAATACTTGATAATATCTAATTAGTTTTAATTAGTTCTTCCGCGGAAAATTTGGCTGGGAAAACATATTATGGCGTTCTTTAATAATAGTGAGCTACTTTCTCTGTCAAATTGTAACTAATATAATATGCTATTTGGCCGCAGCAGAAGGATTTGTATCTGTGGTGTGGCCATCTTGTTTCTCTATTCAAAAAATCTACTCTCACTCTGTTACTGCTGTTGTTCTCCTAGTCTATCTCCTTGCCCCCTCTCTCTCTTTCTCTCCCTCTTTCCTATCTCTCTCTCTCTCTCTCTCCCTCTTTCCCTCTCTCTCACTCTGTGTTACTGCTGCTGTTGTTGTTGTTCTCTCTTCCGGTCTATCTCTCTATCACTCTATCTCTTTGCCCCCTGTCTCTTTCTCTCTTATTTTACAACAACATATCCTACTATTTTTCTTTTCGTTCTTTTCTCCTTCCTTCCGTCTTTCCTTCTTTTCTTCCTTATCGCTTCTGATTTTTCTGTTTTTTTTCTTTTCTTTTATTTTTGTGTTGTTTTACTTTTTCTGCTTCTTTTATTTCTCCACGATATATCACTCAACGTTGAGAAAATTAGGTCAGTTTGGCATTTGCTTCTTATATAGGTCTACCCTCGGCTTTTTGTTGTCCTTACTTTTGGAGTTTTCCCTGTCTCCCTTTCTCTCTCTTTTTCTCTTTATATATCTATCTATCTCCCTCGTCTCTCCACCACCCCTTCTCTCTCTTTTTCTTTATCTATCTATCTCGCTTGTCTCTCCACCCCACCCCTCTCTCTCTCTCTCTCTATTTCTCACTTTATCTACCTCCCTCCACCTATTTCTCTCTCTCTCTCTCTCTCTCACTCGCTCTCTCTATCTATCTCCCTCGTCCCTCCACCCCTTCCTCTCTCTCTCTCTCTCTCGCTCGTTTTTCTTCTCACTATATAACGTATTAGTATACTCTCTGTTTTTCCTTTGGATGATATCTTAATGATACTGACTTTATTAAATCATTGAATGAGTAGGAAAACGATCGAAGGTATATCACTCCTATTCGATGACTTCGTTTCAGTGTTATTATATATAGGGTGTCCCCAAAAAATATATACACACTTTTATTAGAATGCTCTTGAAGTGTGTGCATATTTTTTGGGACACCCTGTATGTTTATATATATGTGCGTGTGTGTATGTGTGTGTGTGTGCGTATGTGTGTCTGTGTGTGTGTGCGTGTGTGTGTGCGCCTATGCGAGTGTCTGTGTGTGTGTGTATCTGTGCTAGCCTAAAATCGTTATTTAGTATACTGTAGGGCGTGCTCTAGCGTAGCACAAGGTTCTCAACAAACTTAAATCAACGACCCAATTTCAATTCCCTTTGGAGATTGGAAATAGCACCAGTTTAGCTCCCACCACCCACACGCCAATCCACATTTCCCAACAGCATGAGGGGCTCAGTTTTCTTATGTAGCCCCCCGCTGTTCATACAACGCCATTCTATGATTATTAAATGCTGTTTATATTAAATACTATTTGCCTTTCATGCTTACGGGGTCGATAAAATAAAGTACCAGTAATGTAGTGGCGGTGGATTGGCAGTATCGGTAGAGGGTCGGACGCCATGCTTTCAAGCATAGTTACGTCCCTTTACGATCTGAGTTCAAATCCCGCCGAGGTTGACTTTGCCTTTCATCCTTACGGGGTCGATAAAATAAAGTACCAGTAATGTAGTGGGTGATTGCTGGCCTTGTGCCAAAAGTAGAAACAATTATTATATTAATTCGGTTCTATACTATATAATGATGTATTACACATAACGATATCTTTTATATAGTATACGATATAAGACTCATGTTATTACATAAATATATAATAAAGTAATTTATTATATATATACACATACACACGCCGCACACAACTTATATATATATATATATATATATATATATATATATATATATATATATATATACATGTGCGTGTGTGTGTATACATATATATATATATATATATATATATATATATATATATATATATATATATATACATGTGTGTGTGTATACATACATATATATATATATATATATATATATATATATATATATATATATATAAAATATTAAAAAAATAATGAATAAAACAATGAAACAGTTCCTTATATTAAACAAAAAAAGTTCATTATTTAACGATCGTTTCTGGGATATATATGTGTTAGAATTGGCATGTATATTTAACAGATCTATGTACAAAATTATACAAAATTATACAAACTATCAAAATTAAATATACATACCAACTCATATATATGCCGTCTTCAGAAATAATTATTATTTCATATATATAATAATTATTCATATATATAATAATTATTCATATATATAATAATTATTCATATATATAATAATTATTCATATATATAATAATTATTATTTCATATATATGCCGTCTTCAGAAATAATTATTATTTCTGAAGACGGCATATATATGAGTTGGTATGTATATTTAATTTTGATAGTTTGTATAATTTTGTATAATTTTGTACATAGATCTGTTAAATATACATGCCAATTCTAACACATATATATCCCAGAAACGATCGTTAAATAATGAACTTTTTTTGTTTAATATAAGGAACTGTTTCATTGTTTTATTCATTATTTTTTTAATATTTTATCTTGACTCTGTATTTCGTTTATCTTTCACCGAAAGTGAATTTTCATTGCATCTCTTCTTTCCATGATATCCGGATTACATTGAGTTCTTCATACGGATTGGACACTACCGTAAACTCTTGGTAGATTTATCTACATATATATATATATATATAGTAATAATAATAAATTTGAAGACTAAAAGCCAAAGAGGGCTCGATAAGGATAAAAATATATCAAATATATAAGAACCGTAGAGCAAATATTTATTAAAATAACAGATAAAGTTTAAGCAAAGAATCGCTGCTTTCACCCTTAACGGGAGCTTCTGAAGATATATATATATATATATATATGTGTATGTATATAATGTATATATATGTAGTATGATATTGATTTTATGTTTTCCACTATGAAAAAGGCTAATTTTTGTAGGTGAAGGTTTAAAATCAATCGAATCAATATCAATATATGATTGGTACTTACTTCATCGATAGTATGAAAGACAAAAGTCGAAATTCAGCGTCAATAAACTATGTATTAATTAGACCCCGGGGAAGAAGACTTATCTCAATTATACGCCCTTGAACATATTTACGTATAGATTATTTTCCATTGCATATTTGTATATCGATCATACTATCATGTACATTTATATATCGATTATTATTAGTATTCTCCCTTAAAACATTTGCCTTCTTGTGGCAATGTGAGCGGCATCATTATTTACTCTGCTCGCAAATATAATGGACGGACTAACTAGTCTGCCATATTAGAGTTACGGTTGAACCCTTTTCATACTACACCGCCTGAAATCGCTGTTTCTTTTAATCTGTTTATATTTATCTAAAAAACAAAACCACTTTCCATCATAATTTTAGATAAGAACCTTTGTGAAACTATGTTCCAAACACCTTCTAAACAATTCTTTCTAACATTGGCACAAAGCCAGCAATTTAGATGAAGGGAAAGTCGATTGACGCCAGTTCTTTACTGGTATTTTATTTTAGACCGCTTGTCAACTTCTCAATCAGTGTCCATGTTTCACTGCCATAAAAAAGAATGGATTCAATAGTTGCAAAGAACAGTTTGATTTTGATCCTTCTAGAGCCAGATTTTCTTTAGTTTGTGATAGGCTGTCCAAGCTTTCACCGTCCTCACTTTGATATGTGCTTCAAAACTGTTCACCCAACTGCCTAAGTACTTAAAAGTTTTCAACAACATTCATTTTACAACTGCTCAATGAGAACAGTTCGGTGTTACTCAATTGGTTGAAGATCATATATTCGGTTTTCTTGGGATTTGTATGTAGTTTGCAGATTATGTTTCTACGCGTCTTAGCAGTTCCTGTGGTTGATTGATTTCATTTGACAACACCACTATATCATCAGCAAAATCCAGATCTATGTTGGTTACTGTTGGTTCTCTCTGGGATCTCTGCCGGTCAATAGTGAAACCAAAGCTTCTTGCTTTATCTACAACATACAGAGAAAGGCACTACTAAGCACTGCACATATCCAAAGCATACAGAGCTGTGCTCGGTAATGCAGTGACAACACACAATAAAAATAAAGATAATAATTGTTTCTACTTTTGGCACAAGGCCAGCAATTACCCAGTACATTACTGGTACTTTATTTTATCGACCCCAAGATAATAATGATGATTTATTTATTTAATAATGGTCTCTTATATAGGCACAGCCATTTTGGTGGGGAGGGGAAAGTCGATTGAATCGACCTCAGTGCGTGACTGGTATTTTATTTTATCGACCCCCGTAAGTATGAAAGGCAAAGTTAACCTCGGCGGGATTTGATCATAAAGGGCCGTAACTCTATGCTGCAAAGTATATTACCCAACGCTCTACCTTTTCTGCCAGGTAATAATGATAATGATGTTTAAAGGAATAGGAATTTACAAAGCAAAACAAACAACAAAGATAAAAACAGGATTCTGGCAGATTCTCTGCCGAAATTGGCCACAAGCGTTGAAAATAAATCCTACAATAATCCTTTACTAAATTATTTTTTATTTCACTACAAAATCCGAAAATAATTTAGTAAGAATCAATAAATTAAATTCTTCAATTCTTCAGTATATTCACACAGTTCTGTATTATTGATGTTGATGTTGTTGTTATTAGCTTTGCTTTACATCTTTACAGGCACGATAAAATAGAGTACCAGTAACGCATTGGGGTCGATATAACCAACTTTCTCCTTCCCTTCAAATTGCTGGCCTTGTACCAAAAGTAGAAACAATTAAAAGAAGGGTGGATTGGCAGAACCGATAGAGCGTCGGACAAAATGCTTTGTGGTATTTTTACGACGTTCCTCTTTCTGAGATCAAATCCCGCCATGGTCAACATTCTATTTCATCCTTATCGGGGTTGGAGCCGCGTGGCTTAGTGGTAAGGGTGTTGGACTTACGATCATAATGTCGTGTGTTCGATTCCTGGGCATGTTGTGTTCGATTCTTGCGTGTTGAGTTCTTGAGCAAAACACTTCATTTCACTTTGTTCCAGTATACTGAGCCGAAAATGAGTACCAGCAATAGTTGGGGGTTTAATCTTGCGATGGACTGGCGTCCTGTCCAGGGGGAAGTCTTGTACTCTCAGTCGCTTCACGCCATGAAACCGGGATAAACACCGCCTAACGAACCTTCTGACTTAAGACAGACTTTGGATTTAGATCATATGGGGGGGGGGGCGATAGAATAAAGTCCCAGTTAAACACTAGGGTTAATATAATTTACTTTCCCCTTTCCCTCAAATGGCTGGCCTTCTACCAATGTTAGAACTACATTATTTGTTGTGGTGGATTAGCAGAATCGGTAGAGCGTTGGACACAATGCTTTATAGCATAGAGTTATGGCCCTTTACGTTCTGAGTTCAAATCCCGCCGAGGCTAATTTTGCCTTTCATCCTTGCGGGGTAGATAAAATAAAGTACCAATAATGCACTGGGGTAATTGCTGGCCTTGCGCCAAAAGTAGAAACAATTATTTGTTGTATTTAGATATTCCTCTTTTCCACGTTACTACCGTTTCTCAATCAATACTTTTATCCCTTAGTTTACGGCATTATTTTCTCGAGTTCCTCCTTTAATAAGATTAGGCATTTTCAAAATAAAATCTAACCTACTTTCTTTACATTTTGTTTTGTTGTAATATTTGTCTGCTTGTTATTCTTCTACATTTTTTTTTTTTTTTTGATCATTAATTTCTGAAGAAACTATATTTCGAGAAGATAAGTTTTCAAAATATTTCCACCATGAATAAAACTTTTCTCTTTTTTTTTTCTTTCTGTCTTTTTTTTTTTTTTCAATAACCTTTTCAGCAAAGGGAAATGTGCAAATATAAAGAACACCTTTGAAAGGAGGGTTTATTGACGCCTCGAATATTTGCTTTATGTATATATGTGATCAGCACGTTTTGCTTTATACATACACACACACACATATATATATATATACATAAACGCACACACACACACATATGTAATATATACATCCGTATATATATATATACACACACATATATATATATATATATATATATATACATACATATATATATATATATATATATACATACATATATATATATATATATATATATATATATATATATATATATGTATATATATGTATATATATATATATATATATATATATATATATATATATATATATAGAGAGAGAGAGAGAGAGAGAGAGAGAGAGAGAGAGAGAGAGAGAGAGATGTGTATATATATATATATACATGTGTGTGTGTGTGATAAGCACGTTTGGCTTTCTTTAAAAATGGCAACAAGCATTCGCCGTTCAGTTGTAAGTTAACTAGCAGCAAATTCAATTTAAATGGTGAGGAAATTATTTTCTTTAAACAAAGTTAAAAATAATTTGATGCTGCGGGATTTTAGGGAGCGTTCAATTGAAAAAAGTACAGGCGCTGAATTTTAAGTCATTAGAGCGTCGGGTTGAACTGATTTACAGCATTCTCTTCTTATAGCTTTTGAGATGGAGGCATTCTCTAAAAATTTCTCTTCATTGAATTCGCAATCGTGGGTTTGTGAGTTCGATTCCTGGACCGGATGATACGTTATGTCTTTGAGCAAGACACTTATTTCACATTGATCCTTCTACCTGGAGTTGCGACCGATAGATAGTATTAGCAACTGGAAATACCAATGGAAACATTGTTTCCTCGGTCCGATTTGAGGAAAGTCGATCGACTGTCGATATATATATATATATATATATATATATATATATATATATATATATTTAATATAGAAATGGCTTCTTCAGGACTAGAACTGTTTCATTCGAGAGAAATCCCCAGGAAGCTTCCAGAGGATTTCTCCCGAATGAAACAGTTCTAGTCCTGTAGAAGCCATTTCTATATTAAATATTTATACTTTGCTATTTATTGAGTACCTTACTTACTGTGGTTACCCCCGATTGAACCCGGGATAAACATACATATATATATATATATATATATATATATATATATATATATATATGTGTGTGTGTGTGTGTGTGTGTGTGTGTGTGTGTGTTCATACATGGAACAAAGGCGATACCTAATATTTCAAGGCCCATATTTGAGCATACCTCCAGGACCTATGTGCTGTAGCATTGTCCTGATGAAACAAGACCCCGTTCGTCAGTTTTCCTCGGCGTATGATCTTGGTAGCCTTTAATAACTGTCCCAGCAAGTTGGCATAGTACTCTCCATTGATGGTGTGGTCCTTTTGAAGATAGTCAATAAACACAATGACTTTTGCATCCTCAAAATCTGATGCTATCACCAAATCTGCTAATGAAGGACCTTGGCATTCCTTGGAGCAGGTGAGGAGCGGTGTCTCTTTGTCTCTGCCTCAAATTGATGAACCCAACACTCATCCTTGGTTAGAAACCGTTCAAGAAAACCAGCTGGATCTGCCTCAAACAATGTGATCAGCATGGTACATTTTGGACCAGGTGTCAGAAGACATGGCACCAACCAAGCAGAAACCTTCGCCATGCCAAGTACATCGTGCAGAATATTCTCAACTCTCTCACGGGATATGCTAATAACATTGGCTATTTGATCTAATGTCAGTTGTCTGCCATCGACCACCAGGCGATGAACATGATCAATGTGTTCCTCGGTGGTGGCAGTTGCAGGACGTCCACACCTTGGGTCATCTTCAAGAATCCCCTAAACACACACATATAAGTACACCTGTCTCGACATACACACACATATAAGTACACCTGTCTCGACATACACACATGTATGTATGTATGTCTCTACATACACATACATATAAGTACACCTGTCTCGACATACACACATGTATATATGTATGTCTCTACATACACATAGATATAAGTACACCTGTCTCGACATGCACATACATATAAGTACATCTGTCTCGACATACACGCATGTATGTATGTATGTCTCTACATACACATACATATAAGTACACCTGTTTCTACATACACACACATATGTATGTCTCTACATACACATAGATATAAGTACACCTGTCTCGACATACACGCATGTATGTATGTATGTCTCTACATGCACATACATATAAGTACACCTGTCTCGACATACACACATGTATGTATGTCTCTACATACACATACATATAAGTACACCTGTCTCGACATATACACATGTATATATGTATGTCTCTACATACACATACATATAAGTACACCTGTCTCGACATACACAGATGTATATATGTATGTCTCTACATACACATACATATAAGTACACCTGTCTCGACATACACACATGTATATATGTATGTCTCTACATACACATACATATAAGTACACCTGTCTCGACATACACACATGTATATATGTATGTCTCTACATACACATACATATAAGTACACCTGTTTCTACATACACACATATATGTATGTCTCTACATACACATAGATATAAGTACACCTGTCTCGACATACACACATGTATGTATGTATGTCTCTACATACACATACATATAAGTACACCTGTCTCGACATACACACATGTATATATGTATGTCTCTACATACACATACATATAAGTACACCTGTCTCGACATACACACATGTATATATGTATGTCTCTACATACACATACATATAAGTACACCTGTCTCGACATACACACATGTATATATGTATGTCTCTACATACACATACATATAAGTACACCTGTTTCTACATACACACATATATGTATGTCTCTACATACACATAGATATAAGTACACCTGTCTCGACATACACACATGTATGTATGTATGTCTCTACATACACATACATATAAGTACACCTGTTTCTACATACACACATATATGTATGTCTCTACGTACACATAGATATAAGTACACCTGTCTCGACATACACACATGTATGTATGTATGTCTCTACATACACATACATATAAGTACACCTGTCTCGACATACACACATGTATATATGTATGTCTCTACATACACATACATATAGGTACACCTGTCTCGACATACACACATGTATGTATGTATGTCTCTACATGCACATACATATAAGTACACCTGTCTCGACATACACACATGTATGTCTCTACATACACATACATATAAGTATACCTGTCTCGACATACACACATGTATATATGTATGTCTCTACATACACATACATATAAGTACACCTGTCTCGACATACACACATGTATATATGTATGTCTCTACATACACATAGATATAAGTACACCTGTCTCGACATGCACATACATATAAGTACATCTGTCTCGACATACACGCATGTATGTATGTATGTCTCTACATGCACATACATATAAGTACACCTGTCTCGACATACACACATGTATGTATGTCTCTACATGCACATACATATAAGTACACCTGTCTCGACATACACGCATGTATGTATGTACGTCTCTACATGCACATAGATATAAGTACACCTGTCTCGACATACACACATGTATGTATGTACGTCTCTACATGCACATACATATAAGTACACCTGTTTCTACATACACACATATATGTATGTCTCTACATACACATACATATAAGTACATCTGTCTCGACATACACACATGTATATATGTATGTCTCTACATACACATAGATATAAGTACACCTGTCTCGACATACACACATGTATATATGTATGTCTCTACATGCACATACATATAAGTAAACCTGTCTCGACATACACACATGTATATATATGTATGTCTCTACATGCACATACATATAAGTACCCTGTTTCTACATACACACACATATATCTATGTCTCTACATACACATACA
>OZ024749.1:33305252-33322752 GCA_964016885.1 Eledone cirrhosa | reverse complement strand
ATATATATATATATATATATATATACGTATATATATATATATATACGTATATATATATACATATATGTGTATATATATATATATTAGTATATATATATATGTGTGTGTACATATATATTAGCACGCATGTATGTTTGTGTGTGTGTGTGTGTGTGTGTATACCTGTACGTGTGTATATATTACTGTTCAGCATGTATACTTATCCCATTAGAAGTAGAAGTAAAAACAGAGGCGTATGCGATAATAAACAAAAGCCATCTGTGTAAATATCTCCATCCGTACCATCAACCATTCATGCATCCATGCATATATCCCTCCAGCCGCAATTTTCACGCATCACTACGACTGTGTGTGCATTTTTGTGTCCGCTTATTTGTATGCTTTCTTTCTTTCATTCTCTTTTCGTTCTTTCTTTCTTGTTTACTTGCTTGCTTTGTGAATGTCGTGCAGTTAAGAGTCAATCTGTTGATAAGGAGTCGAATATGTGACACGATTTCAAATCCCGTTGGATGTGAACTAATGGACATATATTGGGAAACTAAGCCGATGCAGCAGCAGATTTATCGAAGAAAATCTTTATTTTTATTTTTACTCTTTACAATTATGATCAGCATTTTCGTAAATATTTTTGCTAAAACGAAAAAATGTCCGACGTCTAGCGTTGGTGATGCAATGGTTAGCAGACGATCCTGGTTCGACTTTCGGCCGACCCATTGTGTTTTGTATGTCTGAATTTATTAATTATGTTCTGTTCTTGTTTGTATTTTATCAACCTAAAGATTATTCAGTTGGTGTCGGTGGTGTAAGAGCAAATATGGTTGCCTTCTGTGCAAATTCTTTACTTCTTCTTTGCCCACATATTCCTGAGAGGGTCGTGGTAGCAGAGTCCTTAGAAATGCCTTCCAAAGGGTCATATCAGAAGTAACCATCACCAAATGATCCAGATAGATTCCCAAACAACATCACCCTCCCTATATCTATCTATCTACTATCTATCTACCTTTATCTATTTCTCTCTCACTATCTCTGCTTTTCTCCTTCTCTGTTTATCTTTATCTATCTATCTGTTTCTTTACCTCTCCCTCTACCTTTCTTTTTCTCTCTCCTCCTCCATCACACACACACACTTTCTTTCTCATTCCTTCTCCCTATCTATCTATCTCTGAAAATTGTACTTAATTAATTATCATAGCCAGTATACGACTGGTACTTTATTTATTATCAACCCCAGTGTATGACTGATATTTTATTTTAACGAAACCCCTTGTACTTCACTGGTACGATCGACCCCACTATTTGCCTAGTACTTCGCATTAGTGAACGCAATACATGACTGGTACTTCATTTTATTAATCTCGGGACGATGAAAGGCAAATATGACCTCGGTGGGATTTATCCACAGAGCTGTAACAAATACCGCAAGGCATTCGTCCCACACTGTAGTGATTTCCGCCAGTTTTCGCTAACAATCATCACTTTATTATAACTACCTACGTGGCTAAAGTTCAGAATAAATGTGATTTTTCAAAATGTTTACAATAGAATCTTAAGCCGGAGTTCTGTGGCTTTGCGCCAGTTTTAACAATATAAATACTTCTCAGTTAATATATATGGTGATGGCGTGTTGAGTGTTTATTGTGCGTGTTTCTCTCGGCCTATACACAGACAGAGAGAGAGAGAGAGAGAGAGAGAGAGAGAGAGAGAGAGAGAGAGAGAGGGGGAGGGATCCCGATTGCGGCGTCAAGCAGTTCGGCTTTACATATCTTTATACCCACTCTACATCTCCCCATGCATTGAGTACTCCCATGATTAGTGGTCTCTCGCACTCTCTCTCTCTCTATATATATATATATATATTAGTTTCAGAAGATCCCGTTAAGGGTGAAAGCAGCGATTCTTTGCTTAAACTTTAATCTGTTATTTTAATAAATATTTGCTCTACGGTTTTTATATATATATATATATTATACTTATCGAGCCCTCTTCAGATTTTACTCTTCACATTTATTATTATTATGACTGTGGATTGGCAGTATCGGTAGAGGGTCGGACGCCATGCTTTGACGCAAAGAGTTACGGTCCTTGCCATTCTGAATTCAAATCCCGCCGAGGTTAACTTTGCCTTTCATCCTTACGGGGTCGATAAAATAAAGTACCAGTAATGTACTGGGATAATTGCTGGCCTTGTGCCAAAAGTAGAAACAATTATTACTATATATATATATATATATATATATATATATATATATATATATATATATATATATATAAGAACAAAAGATGGTTAAAAAAGTTCCATGTATTTTATTATGCGCATTTCAAAAACAAATATCATCATGCAATAATATTTGTGTTTTCATCAGATAAAACAGGAAGACATGATATGAAGGTTAGAAAACACTTGTGGATAGTGCAGTTTTAAATCAACATATTGAAATGCGCATAATAAAATACATGGAACTCTTTTAACCATCTTTTGTTCTTATATATTATGTATACTCCAGTCCTACAAACTGTAGAGTGCTTCTTATCCGATATCTGCATTGCTTTATTGTACTACAATAAAACTCACCTCCTACATATATTATATATATATATATATATATATATATATACACACACAGATACACATATGTTTATATATGGATATGGATATTTCTGAATATATATATATATATATAATATATATATATATATAAATATAAAGGTTGGCGTGAGTAGGTATGGTAAATATGTATGTAGGAATATAAAGAGACCTCTTGTTTTCAACCAGTCACCATGGACACCATTTCACTTGAAGGTATGATTGGTATGGGAATGTACAGGTGTGTATGTATGCGTATGTATATATATATATATATATATATATATATATATATATATATATATATATACATGTATGTATATATAATGTAATGTATGTATGTGAGTGTGTGGATACGGATATTTCCGAATAACGCACACAGTATGTCTCTCTCTCTCTCTATATATATATATATATATGTTATGGTCTGAGCGACTGTATAAAGCAAATAACGACACTCACTATACGCCTGAATGGTTGCAACGCGAAATGTATGTCACTGGGTGTATACAGGATTCGTGAGAATGTATGTATGTGCATGTATCTATGTCTCTGTGTATATGCTTGTATATGCGTAGGTATTTGCGAGTTTCAGTGTGTCTGCCTGCCTGTGTGCGTGTCTTTTTGAAGAGAAATTATTTTCTAGAAGGTTTGATGGTTAGCAATGATAAACAGTCACTAAATATATTTCATCTACTACTACTACTACAAGTACTACTACTGCAAGTACTACTACTACTACTACTACTACTACTACTACTATTATTACAGGAGGAGAAGGAGTAGGCTGCCTAAACCCAATCCACATGCAACTTAAGAAACCCTTCATATTTTTTATATACATCTAACAACATGGCTGAATGTAAATACCTCAGGGACGCTCTCTGCATACTAAATACAAACACAGTTCTGTCTCAAATATGTAAAATTAGTGTGTTGAAAATGTTTGATTATATCATGTGAGATCTTCCATGTATTAATCTCAACTCTTCTTGTTAATAACTGCATTGTTTCTTACAAGCTAAACCAGAGGTGCTGACATATTTGGGGTCGCCTCCCCCCTCACGGCCACGTAATACACCCAGCGCCCCCTAACCCTATTTCCAAAGAGACCTACCTACATGTAAATTGTAAATTATATATAATAAATAAAATCGTTAATTTATATATAATTGTTTCTACTTTTGGCACAAGGCCAGCAATTATCCCAGTGTATTACTGGTACTTTATTTTATCGACCCCGTAAGAATGAAAGGCAAAGTTAACCTCGGCGGGATTTGAACTCAGACCACAAAGGGCCGCAACTCCTCGCTGCAAAGCATGGCGTCCGACCCTCTACCGATACTGCCAATCCACCAATATATACTATGTATAAATAAACATTATATAATTTTTTTATTTTACTATATTTATATATAGTTACCCAGCGCCCCCTGGTGGCGGTAGGTAATGCCCACTTTGAGAACCTCTGAGCTAAAGTGACATCTGAAGGCTTCAAAAGTAAATAGTAGCGACTTCTCTTGAAAATAGACAAAATTTAGCATCGTGGTGTTATCAAGTACCCGCAGAAAAAAGGGTTCAGTCCTCAAGGACGGGTTCAGTCCTCAAGGACATTTATGCTGACATGGTTGCTACATTAGGGGATGATGCTCCTGTGCAAAAGTGGGCAGTTGAATTTATGTGGGGAAGTGAGATTCTTGAAGATGACCCAAGGCCTGGATGTCCAGCAACTCTGCCACCACAGATGAAAACATTGATGGTGTTCACCACATGGTGATATATACATATATATGTATACACACACACACACACACACATCGTTGCATATATATATAGATATATATATATATACACACACACATGGTTGCATATATATATAGATATATATATATATATACACACACACATGGTTGCATATATATATATATATACACACACACATGGTTGCATATATATACACACACACATGGTTGCATGTATACACACACACATATGGTTGCATATATATATATATATATATATACACATCGTTGCATATATATATATATATATACACACACACACAGTTGCATATATATATATATATATATATATATATATATATATATATATATATATATATACACACACACACATGGTTGCATATGTATATATATATATACACACACACACATGGTTGCATATGTATATATATATACACACACACACACATTGTTGCATATATATACACTCACACATGGTTGCATATATACACACACACACACATGGTCGCATATATATATATATATACACACATGGTTGTATATATATATATATATATATATATACACACAGGGTTGCATATATATATATATATATATACACACACACACATCGTTGTGTATATATATATATACATGGGAACAAACACACACATATACATACATGGGAACAAACACACACATATACATACATGGGAACAAACACACATATATTCATACATGGGAACAAACACACACATATACATACATGGGAACAAACACACATATATTCATACATGGGAACAAACACACACATATACATACATGGGAACAAACACACATATATTCATACATGGGAACAAACACACATATATACATACATGGGAACAAACACACACATATACATACATGGAACAAACACACACATATACATACATGGGAACAAACACACACATATACATACATAGGAACAAACTCACACATATAGATACATGGGAACAAACACACACATATACATACATGGGAACAAACACACACATATACATACATGGGAACAAACACACATATTCATACATGGGAACAAACACACACATATACATACATGGGAACAAACACACACGTATTCATACATGGGAAAAACACACACATATACATACATGGGAACAAACACACACATATACATACATGGGAACAAACTCACACATATTCATACATGGGAACAAACACACATATTCATACATGGGAACAAACACACACATATACATACATGGGAACAAACACACACATATACATACATGGGAACAAACACTCACATATTCATACATGGGAACAAACACACACATATACATACATGGGAACAAACACACACATATACATACATGGGAACAAACACACACATATTCATAGATGGGAACAAACACACATATTCATACATGGGAACAAACACACACATATACATACATGGGAACAAACACACACGTATTCATACATGGGAAAAACACACACATATACATACATGGGAACAAACACACACATATACATACATGGGAACAAACACACACATATACATACATGGGAACAAACACACACATATACATACATGGGAACAAACACACACGTATACATACATGGGAACAAACTCACACATATACATACATGGGAACAAACACACACATATTCATAGATGGGAACAAACACACACATATTCATACATGGGAACAAACACACACATATACATACATGGGAACAAACACACACATATACATACATGGGAACAAACACACACATATAGATACATGGGAACAAACACACACATATACATACATGGGAACAAACACACATATATTCATACATGGGAACAAACACACACATATACATACATGGGAACAAACACACACATATACATACATGGGAACAAACACACACATATACATACATGGGAACAAACACACACATATAGATACATGGGAACAAACACACACATATACATACATGGGAACAAACACACACATATACATACATGGGAACAAACACACATATATTCATACATGGGAACAAACACACACATATACATACATGGGAACAAACACACATATATTCATACATGGGAACAAACACACACATATACATACATGGGAACAAACACACATATATTCATACATGGGAACAAACACACATATATACATACATGGGAACAAACACACACATATACATACATGGAACAAACACACACATATACATACATGGGAACAAACACACACATATACATACATAGGAACAAACTCACACATATAGATACATGGGAACAAACACACACATATACATACATGGGAACAAACACACACATATACATACATGGGAACAAACACACATATTCATACATGGGAACAAACACACACATATACATACATGGGAACAAACACACACGTATTCATACATGGGAAAAACACACACATATACATACATGGGAACAAACACACACATATACATACATGGGAACAAACTCACACATATTCATACATGGGAACAAACACACATATTCATACATGGGAACAAACACACACATATACATACATGGGAACAAACACACACATATACATACATGGGAACAAACACTCACATATTCATACATGGGAACAAACACACACATATACATACATGGGAACAAACACACACATATACATACATGGGAACAAACACACACATATTCATAGATGGGAACAAACACACATATTCATACATGGGAACAAACACACACATATACATACATGGGAACAAACACACACGTATTCATACATGGGAAAAACACACACATATACATACATGGGAACAAACACACACATATACATACATGGGAACAAACACACACATATACATACATGGGAACAAACTCACACATATTCATACATGGGAACAAACACACACATATACATACATGGGAACAAACACACACATATACATACATGGGAACAAACACACATATATACATACATGGGAACAAACACACACATATACATACATGGGAACAAACACACACATATACATACATGGGAACAAACACACACATATACATACATGGGAACAAACACACACATATACATACATGGGAACAAACACACACATATACATACATGGGAACAAACACACACATATACATACATGGGAACAAATACACACATATACATACATGGGAACAAACACACACATATACATACATGGGAACAAACACACACACATACATACATGGGAACAAACACACACATATACATACATGGGAACAAACACACACATATACATACATGGGAACAAACACACACATATACATACATGGGAACAAACACACATATTCATACATGGGAACAAACACACACATATACATACATGGGAACAAACACACACATATACATACATGGGAACAAACACACACGTATACATACATGGGAACAAACACACACATATACATACATGGGAACAAACACACACATATACATACATGGGAACAAACACACACGTATACATACATGGGAACAAACACACACATATACATACATGGGAACAAACTCACACGTATACATACATGGGAACAAACACACACATATACATACATGGGAACAAACACACACATATACATACATGGGAACAAACACACACATATACATACATGGGAACAAACACACACATATTCATACATGGGAACAAACACACACACATACATACATGGGAACAAACACACACATATACATACATGGGAACAAACACACACATATACATACATGGGAACAAACTCACACATATACATACATGGGAACAAACACACACATATACATACATGGGAACAAACTCACACATATACATACATGGGAACAAACTCACACATATACATACACGGGAACAAACACACACATATACATACATGGGAACAAACACACACATATACATACATGGGAACAAACTCACACGTATACATACATGGGAACAAACACACACGTATTCATACATGGGAAAAAATACACACATATACATACACGGGAACAAACACACACATATACATACATGGGAACAAACACACACATATACATACATGGGAACAAACACACACATATACATACATGGGAACAAACACACACATATTCATACATGGGAACAAACACACACACATACATACATGGGAACAAACACACACATATACATACATGGGAACAAACACACACATATACATACATGGGAACAAACTCACACATATACATACATGGGAACAAACACACACATATACATACATGGGAACAAACTCACACATATACATACATGGGAACAAACTCACACATATACATACACGGGAACAAACACACACATATACATACATGGGAACAAACACACACATATACATACATGGGAACAAACTCACACGTATACATACATGGGAACAAACACACACGTATTCATACATGGGAAAAAATACACACATATACATACACGGGAACAAACACACACATATACATACATGGGAACAAACACACACATATACATACATGGGAACAAACACACACATATACATACATGGGAACAAACACACACATATACATACATGGGAACAAACACACACATATACATACATGGGAACAAACACACACATATTCATACATGGGAACAAACACACACATATACATACATGGGAACAAACACACATATATTCATACATGGGAACAAACACACACATATACATACATGGGAACAAACTCACACATATACATACATGGGAACAAACGAACATATTCATACATGGGAACAAACTCACACATATACATACATGGGAACAAACACACACATATACATACATGGGAACAAACACACACATATACATACATGGGAACAAACACACACGTATACATACATGGGAACAAACACACACATATACATACATGGGAACAAACATACACGTATACATACATATATAGATAGATACACACATACATACACATATAGATAGATACATACATACAGGTAGATATACCCATATAGATAGATATACATACATACATGCACATATAGCAGGATACACATACATAAATTCATACATATATACACATATAGATAAATACACACAGGTAGATATACACAGATACAGTCACACAGATAGATATACACATACACACTCACACACATACATAGGAACAAGCATACACATATATAGATACATGGGTACAAACATACATATATAGATAGATAGACACACACATACATTCACATATAGATAGATACATACAGGTAGATATACCCATATAGATAGATATACATACATCCACATATAGAAGGATACACAAACACATATAGATCGATACACGCATACATAAATTCATACATATATACACATATAGATAAATACGCACACATATACACAGGTAGATACATACACATACAGGGTGTTCGGGATAAATTTGACAGAATAATATTTGGTTGTTTTTTCAGATGTTTTAAATTCATTCATGCCCACTAGGCTTTATTTGAAAGTTTAAACCCTCCTTCATTCACATATGTGATGACAACGAGAATGGATGACTGGGAGCCACCTGAATCATGGAAGAGAATAACTTGTATCATGATGATTCGCGCCGGCCATCAAAATAAGGAGATTATGGTCGCTGCTCAATGCTCCCTGAACACTGTAAAAACAATCCGGCATGAACTGGAGAATTGCAATGGAGACTACGAGGCTGTGGCTAGAAGAAAGAAACATAACAGAAGATCTGATTGCTCTCGCACAGCAGAATTCATCGAAAATCTGCAGAAAAAAGTGTTGTAGGACCCTGGCATCGGAATTCGGTCTTTGTTGCGTGAATTGAATATTTCAGCCTCTACTATGAAAATTGCACTCAATGAAGACCTTCGCTACTACTCATACAAGCGTCGCCGAGGTCAAAAATGGTTGTCAGCCAATTTTTACGACTACACCAGTCCCAATGTTTGGCCTCCGAACTCCCCTGATCTTAACCCGATGGACTATTATGTATGGGGCGCTGTAGAGAAAGACACCAATCGCCGTGCCAGTACTACAAAAGCCCAGTTAATCGACAGAATTAAAGTAGTTTTTGAGGGTCTTCCCAGGGAAAGTGTAAAATCAGCTTGCTCCAGGTTCCGGGCCCGGATTGATGCTGTAATAGACGCTAATGGCGGTTATTTTGAGTAAAACTCTTTGACAATAGTGTAATTTCCTTGTCCATTGAATTTCTTTTAAATCAAATAAATTTTGTAGATACCAAGCACTTTTTCTTTTTCCTGATGAAACTGTCAAATTTATCCCGAACACCCTGTATATGAAGGCACATGGCCTAACGGTTAGGATGTTTGCCGTACAATCGTAATATTATCGGTTCAATTCCTGGACAGGCTGCGGTGTTGTGTTCTTGAGCAAGACACTTTATTTCACATTGCTCCAGTGTACTCAGCTGAGAGTGAGTGCCAACAGTAGCTGGGAAGTTAATCTTGCGATAGACCGGCGTCCTATCCAGGGACAGTCATGTACTCTCAGCCGCTTAATGCCAAGAAAACCGGAGATAAGCACCGGCCTGATGACCCTTCGGCTTGGAACCGCTGGCCAGACGCAGGTGTGAGCCTCGCGAGTCGGAATGGCTCCATCCTTCGGGGAAACACCGTCTCTATTCTGTCCGCCAGGGCTGTGGGGAAGCCAGCACGTGGGACTCCATTTGCTCACCATACGGAAAGATGGGGAGGGCGAGAGAGATGGAGGCGATGACAGTGAGAGTTCGGCTTTCATGTTTAATAAAGGTTACTATTTTCTATTGTATATTGTTTTTTTTTCCTTTATCCACATATAGATCGATTCACACACATACATATACGTTGATATGGTGGCTGCCAACTCGTTTTCGAGTACGGCCACTACTTTATATCCATGTAGGAGAACCCCTACCGATGCGCTGAACGAGTGTGACTTTTTAGTCCAGCCAGCGACTTGAAAACTCTGGTACAAACACTACACGTGTGACAATTATTGACACATAGTGCTGGACCCATGGTACCATGTGATGACAAGTGCAGAGAGATCTCCAGATATAAAGCAATGCCTGTGCTGTGAAGCTTTTATAGTGAGCAAAGGCACTGCACAAAGCCAGTCCCACTCTCTTAACCAAGATGATATTTACCAAAAAGAAGAACAAGTCAACATCATTGGATACCATCAGGGTTGCAGGTGTTATATCAAAGTTTTCCTTCTCCTAGAATTCTGCCTTGACAAAGGCTAAGGGGTCATCTCTCCCAGACAAAGGCTAAGGGGTCATCTCTCCCGTTGATATACACACACATATATAAAAAAGCTTCAAGCATTAAAACATAACTTGATCTAAATAACTTTCAGGTGTGTTGTGTAAGCATGGCCTTTCCTTATTTCTTTCCCTGCAGCATATGCAGAAAAGAATCTAAGTCATTGGTAGGGCTAAAAAGTGATGCTTGTGCCACCCATGTATGAGAAAAAGATCAAGGGATGACAATTCTCAGAACATGTGTATGTAAGGGTGTATGTATGTGTGTGTGAGAGAGAGAGAGAGAGAGAGAGAGAGAGAGAGAGAGAGAGAGAGAGAGAGAGAGAGAGAGACGATAAGATAAATAGGTTTGTTGCTGAGTGCTGCACAGCTGGAATGAAAATCAGAGCTGGATTGATATTTTATTTATCGACCTCGCAATCAAACGCAAAGTTGGCCTTGGCGGAATTTGAACCCCAAATCACAGTGAGTCGAAACAAATACCGAGGTAACAAACCTATCATACTTTCCCCTATTCATACAGCCAAAATTCTTCGCCTCCTACCATATTCCCATACCACCCATATTTCACCCCTGCCCCCCTCAACCATTCCACTTTCAATTCTGAGAGACGTAAACAAGAAATGGGAGAGGGGTATTTGCAGAAAACCCATTCAGCCTTTTCTCGGGTGCAGGTGTGATTAGGTGCAAACTTTTCCTCTAGATTAACACGCCTGTCAGTTAAGGTAGGGTGCCAAAAGTGCGGCCGCAGGCAGTGGGAACCCTTAGCTATGCTACCAAAATGTATTTAAAGTACATTTCCAAGCAATTGCGTGTCAACACTATCTGCCATTTTTTCTTAATAATTGCTTTTACTTTCGGTACAAGGACAGCAATTTGGGGAGAGGAGAAAGTCGATTAAATCGACTCCAGTGCATTACAGGTACTTTATTTTATCGACCCCCCATAGGGTCAAAAGACAAAGCTAACCTCGGCGGGATTTAAATGCAGAGCGTAAAGGGCCATAACTCTATGCTACAAAGCATAATGTCTGAATAATAACTGTTTCTACTTTCGGTACAAGGCCAGCAATTTGTAGGGAAGAGGAAAGTCGATTACTGGTACTTTATTTTATCGACCCTTTAAGGATGAAAGGCAAAGCTAACTTCATTGGGATTTGAACTCAGAGCGTAAAGTGCCGTAACTATATTCTGCAAAGTATGTCGTCCGACGCTCTATTTATTTTAAGTGAAAACGACTTTGACAGTACCAGAAATCTTTCATTTCTATGAAGTCATTTCTATACTGTACCAATGTATTGAGTATCTTTTTAAACTGTGGTCACCTCCCGATACCCATCTGGAGCCCATCCAAAATTATATATATATAGTAAATACATTGCTGCAGTCAGTGCAGATTTACCATTCTGCTCAGGGGCTCCATCTTCTTGTGGAGGCCTACTGAGCCTACCTCCTTCAGGACCTAAGTAAGAGGTCTTATAACTTAACTAGCACAGGGCCTCATTTGTCACAAATTCTGCACTGGCTGCATTCTCGGTTACACACTGTATTTATTATATATATATATATATATATATATATATATATATATATATTGCTATACTTTGGGAGGGTCATGCTGCCAATAAAAACACATGCACCTGTCGCTTTACACTTCAATTTATTATAAATTTCCGGTCGGTTGGTTCGAAACCAGATGGTTGTTTATATATTGTCAAATCTCTTTCGTCACACATTCTGTGACCTCCTCAGTAACGAGGTTTTTATTTTGTCTCTCCCGTTTGTTCTGTCCTACACCATCTTGTTTTTGTGTGCTATAATAAATTGAAGTGAAAACCAACAAGTACGTGTGTTTTTATTGACAGCATGACCCTCCCAAAATATAACAATATCTGTTTCAACACACGTTTTCAGATAAGAAATCTTGCAAAATAAGTTCAATATCCCGTTAAGGGTGAAAGCAGCGATTCTTTGCTTAAACTTTAATCTGTTATATTAATAAATATTTGCTCTTCGGTTCTTATATATTTGATATATATTTTCCTTATCGAGCCCTCTTTGGATTTTAGTCTTCAATTTTATTATTATTACTATATATATATATATATATATATATATATATATAGTACAAAGCAAAGATCCTCTTCAATCACAAATGACCATGGGTTTTAAAAACAAATGCCCAAAGCACTATATTATACTACGGCCCCCGAACGGCTCTACTAGAAGTTATGGATTAAAAAAAAAAATATATATATATATATATATATATATATAGTACAAAGCAAAGATCCTCTTCAATCACAAATGACCATGGGTTTTAAAAACAAATGCCCAAAGCACTATATTATACTACGGCCCCCGAACGGCTCTACTAGAAGTTATGGATTAAAAAAAATATATATATATATATATATATATATATATATATATATATATATATATATATATATAAAGTAACTCCGTCGGAAAAGTCCAGGAAAAAAGAGTGCTCTATGTAGGTAACAGAGCTTAATAGTTATGTAATAAACAACATAAGGCAATTATATCATTTACCAGTGGTTTCTTAAAAGCAAAAAAATTTTGCTTTCAATCATCAGAATGAGAAAATCCTGAAATACACCAGGATTTTCTCATTGAAAGCAACATTTTTTTGCTTTTAAGAAACCACTGGTAAATAATTGCCTTATGTTGTTTATTACATAACTATATATCTATATATATAGTTATGTAATAAACACATAACAATTTATATATATATATAGAAATTAAAGTATAGAAATTGTTGTGAGCGTGAAGCCAACAGTATTTCATAATATATATATGTCGTCCGATGCTCTATTTATTTTATGTGAAAAAGACTTCGACTATATATATATATATATTAAACACAAAGATCGGCCTTCGTACCTGACGTAAAAGGACGGATTATTTTTAATTACATGCAACAAACAACCACAACGTCCTCCCACAGCTCTTCTCCCCTTCCCCCATCTGTATCTTTCTAGTATACCTCCTACTCCACTCTTTCTAGTATTGCTCTTACTCTTCCCCATCTAGTACTCCCACCATTTCACTCAAACCTCCTCCTCTCCCTTCTACTCTATGTTGTACTACTACACACCTTTACCTCCCACTATCACTACGTTGTCAACTCCCACCACAACACGCCTCTTTCTCACTGCTCACCAAACGAACTAAACTTGCGTAACTATTTTACTTTCAAAGGTGTGTGTGTCTGTATGTTTATATATATATATATATATATATATATATATACATGTGTATATACACATACAATATATATATATATATATAAACATGCAGGCGAGCAAGAGGGGGAGAGAGAGTTGTAAAAAAAAACATAAATACGTGTGTTTAGCTCAGACCAGCTGTTTAGCGAACCGTGACCGCGACCCGATTTCCATCTTATCATCAAGGATTACTTCGTTTTAATTCCATTTGTAGTCTCTGGTGTTCTTGTAAGAGAAATATAATGGTGAGGTGATGTAGTTATGAATATTCGAATCACCCATTTTCACTTCAGATCTTTCGTCAACAACAAATAATAAATATCATACAAAACACTATAAGTATAAGTATTAAAAATAGGGCGACGGAGCATCGTACTCCGTGTCTGGCTATTTTTATTTTTATTTATATCATCATTCGTTCTCAAATAAAAATTCCGCGCTTGAATCAAACCGAAAATAATTTTAAAATATAAGTCTTGTATTTTTTAGAATCAATATACTTGGTTATACTACACTAGACATGTTTAAGTGACCTCGTGAAAATTTCTTCCGGCTCCTCCACATTCTGAGTTCGAATCCCGCCGAGGTCAACTTTACTTTTCATCCTTCCTAAGTCGATATAATAATCGAGTTTCCCCTCCACCCAAAGTTGTTGGTCTTCTTCCAACAGTATGAATCATTATTAGACCCTTGTGGCAAATAAACAAATTATTATTAATGTTAATAATAAACAGATAATGATATTTTTGGGGTGCAGAAACTGAAGAGACGCCGGGCAGAAATGATAGTTAAATATTTCATCCCTCCATCTATCTCTATATCGTTACTATTAAATTATGTGGATTTTGATAATTCTTATTTAATATACCATTCCAATATACATCTGACTCTGCGAAATATTTTCGATTTATATAAGTAGTCATTATTTAATAAGACAAGCTGTTTCGCAGGCTACTTTAAGTTGTTGCTAGGCGGTCTGATATTTTTAATCGAATATATATATATATATATATATATATATATATATACATATGCATACATACATATTTACAAGGAAGAAAACTTCTATATTCTGCTTATATGTGTTGAGTGCATACTGAGTTAATGTTTCCCTGATTTTACGTAATACACACATTAAATGTGTGTATATAATCATCGGTTATATAAATAAATAAGCAGTATTATATGTAACACAAATATATATAAGTTTCTAAATTAAACTGTTGCAGTCGTTGTTGCTACTGCTATTGGTAGTGATGGTGGCGGTAGAAATGATGATGGCGATGGTAGTGATGGAGGTATTGATGGTAGTGTTGATGGTGGTTGTAGTAGTGATGATGGTTGTAGTAATGATGATGGTGGTAGTGATGATGGTGCTGGAAGTGAAAATGGATGCTAGATTTTTTTTTTGTGGTGATGAGAAGGTAATGTAAGGCAAAGAAACTGAAGTGTGTTTAACGCATTTTACTTACATACCTACCTTTCTCTCTCTAACCGACCACATCAACCCCTGTCATTCATCATGGTCTCTACTCAGTCACTTTATCTACCTAGCTTTCTACCTCTTATCACACACCCAACATACATATTAATACCGAAAAAGCTAGCTTATTCTAGGTAGTTTTATGTATATACCAAGAAAGCAAACCCAACTGGTTTTTATATATCGTATACCATTAACAGAGACAATAAGAGTGCTTTTTATGATACACACACAATATATATATATATGAAAATATTCAGGACCCCAGCCGTTTCGACAGCTAGATCCGAACTAAAGCGCCAGTATTATATATATATATATATATATATATATATATATATAAAGAGCGACCAGATTGAAACTTCAAAGTCACTTTTCTAAGGAAATAAAATTTACACTCTACCCACAAATATTGAATACTCAATGAGTTATTGTTTGAAAGTTTTATATACTATGGTATTTTAAATGCATATTCTAATATTGTGTGTATGTGTGTGAGTCCCGGGTTCAATCGGAGGTAACCACAGTTAGTAAGGTACTCAATACATTAGTAGAGTGTAAACATCAAGTTTGTTATAGAAATTGCTTCTACGGGACTAGGACTGTTTGATTCAAAAGAAATTCCTGATTTCTTTTGAATGAAACAGTTCTAGCCCTGTGGTAACCATTTCTATATTAAACTTGATTATATATATATACATATGTATGTAGTCGTCCGACCAACCAGCTGACTGAGTCAACCGGACATATTTACCATTCCATTATATATATATATATATATATAATATATATATATGTATATATACAAACAGATGGTAATAGAAGCTCGAAAAATAGTTAGAAATAGATAACTTTTAGATTCTTTTTTTTTTTTTTACCCCCTTTTAATATCTATTTTAAATATCTTAATCGTACGAAAAATGTTTTGAACATCAATTGAAATATATCAAAAAACAAAAAACTGTTTTTTGTTGAACCCGAAAAATATATAGGAAATATATTTTGAAAAAAATATTTAGAGAGAGATTGTTTTCGTAAATAAATTAACAATCGCTGGATAAAAAAAAAACATTTTAAGCCCGTCCGTCCCATGTACTAAATGTGTAAGAAACTGTTAATAAAGTTTGTTTTTGCCCAGATACAAATAGAGTGAGAATATAATAT
>OZ024749.1:33267752-33300252 GCA_964016885.1 Eledone cirrhosa | reverse complement strand
CACTATTCAGTTATGTGTATATGTGTATATACACACATACATAGATATGCAAGTTAAGCGTGATAATCTTTTTACTATCAGATACACACACACAGTGGCGGCCATTTTGAAATGTGTTGCTCTTTCTCTCTCTTTCTTGTACATTTCTTCCTCTCTCTCCTTCTCCGCCATCTCCCATTTATTTTTATGTGAAATAACCGTGATTAACTTGCCTGACAGCATTTTTTACCGTATAATAAACACTCCTTAAAAAGTTTTTGTGTCGGTATGTGTGACTGATTGTTATCTCTTGTGTATGTATGTATGGATATATATATATATGGTTTTGTGTGTGTGGTTCTAGTGATACTTTTTAAAGTAAATCTGTTTCAGTAAATCTCGTCACTGGTGATAATTATTCCTTCCACTACCATCACCACCTCGCTCTTATCTTTAATTAATTTGCCTTCAATATATTGAGATTTTCGTACACGCTTTTAATTTTATCTACTAGTGTCTGTATAGTGTATATAGTGGTGATTTCGCACTTATACACTAAATTTATATATAGTGTATAATTGTACATGCTGTGCGTATATTTATATATACACACAGACACCCTGCTTTTTGGATTTCCCCTATCTTTTTATCTCTTCCTCCCCCTTCTCTTTTTATATATTTGCAACCCCTCCCTTCAACTTTCATTGAAAACTAATATAAAGACCCTATTCTTTCCTTTATCTTATCTCCCACTTCCTAGTACTTTCCTCTCGGTCAGTATTCTTTTATATATATATATATGTATATATATATATATATATATATATATATAACGGAGTTGTGGTAAGGAATCGGATGGATCATAACGCACCAGAGTACTCAATACTTAGGGTAATAGGAAAATGTATGACCCCCGACGGCAGAGCTCAAGCCGTTTCGACAGCTATTTCTGGACAGAAATAACCGTCGAAACGGTTTGAGCTCTGCCGTCGGGGTCATACATAAAACTATATACACACACACATACCCCCATTTATGTGCATTGTATTGAAGCGAATAACTGTCTACTTTTGGAGTTTAACATTACCTATTGAGTGTGCTGAGATGCAACCGAGCCTAGCAGTGAACCCATGCTGGTTCCGTCAACTTTATATATATATATAATCACCGCTACTCTAAACTCTTCCATTTCACCGCCACCCTTTATTTCTTAGAAACCTCTCAACATGTCTACCTCTAGTACACATCACCGGTATGTTATATATGCCCTCGCTGAGTATATGATGTTATAACATTACTGTTTCTGTATATATCCACATCTTTTCTTCTAAAATATCCATCTCAACATTTCCTTTCGTTATCTACTTATGTTTCCCGCTCGTTGTTATTTAGCACCAGGTCTGCTTTGATCGAAGGAACTTCATGAATTTATTAATGTTTCTTCCAGTCGTCCTGACCATCCCATTCCGTTCTTTTCTTAAGGATTATGAACTAAATTATTTTATGTCTCCTTTTCGAAGGCGAGAGGGTGTAATTTAAGGCTGATTTGGAATTATATATTGTGTGTGTGTGTGTGGAACGACCAAGCTGAGGGCCCTCTCGTTGCTCGTCATTCCACTATTGTTTAGCCCCAGGTCAGCTCTGATCAAGCCTACGAATGAAATACATTCAAGATTGACCATTCTGTATTATCTTGTTTCTTCGGGCAGTGTATCTAAAATCACATCCAATTTGTCTTTTTTCTTTTTAACTGATAGGTTGAAGGGTTTAAATTGTCAGTATAGTAGTCTTTTATTGTGTAGTAGTAGTAGTAGTAGTACACTGTCTATTACTACATACATATAATCGGAATATAGTCCCAAAATAGGTGCGACCATCGTTGGGAGGAATGTGTACATGGTATTATTCCGGACACTTCAGTTCACTTTACTTTTCAATGTGTGAATTCATGGTAAAAGATAAGCCAATCACACTTCCTCCTTTCCCAGGCCGCCGTCTCCTTTCTTTACACACACACACACACACACCGTGTGCTTATATATATATATATAATTGTTTCTACGTTTGGCACAAGGCCAGCAAATACCCAGTGCATTACTGGTGCTTTATTTTATCGACCCCGTAAGGATGAAAGGCAAAGTTAACCTCGGCGGGATTTGAACTCAGAATGGCAAGGGCCTTAACTGTATACGTCAAAGCATGGCGTCCGACCCTCTACCAATACTGCCAATCCACCGAGGAGAGGTTATACATACATAGTTTAAGGTCCAGTCAGTGACCCGTTAGTTTGAAGTTTCTCTTGTATGTTATATATTCACATGGTCATCACAGTACAGACTAACTTTAAACAACTATTTCTCTATTGTATTGGTTATTCATGCTCGCCTTCGTCAATACTAAAACTATATATATATATAGAAACGTTAAACTAATATAATTTTCATTGTACTCTATCGTTCGTCCCTTGTATTTTTTCCGTTTACTTTTTGCACACACGTATAAATGGGATCTCTCTCTAAACTGCCTCCAACACTTTCATTTTGGTATTCAATGATATAAATTTACTACAATTCTCCCTATCCTTTTCATAATTTTATATACTTTCTATCTCAGTTCTATCGGATTTTCCTTCTTTTTACTCCTATATTACCATTTTAATTATCTCTTATATTCACTTTCGTTCGTTTGTTCTTTCTCACAATTGAAGGCGGCCACTATCCCATACAGACAACAAAAAAAGAGACTCAACATATATTCCTATTCATTTTATATTGTAGGTCATTCACTGTTCTGTCTGTCTTTTGTTGATGAATAAAACTTGTCAAACTTTACACTGACCCAACAACATAGTTTTGGGTAGAGAGAGAGGTGTTGGCTGGTTGAGTGTCTTATTTATTTCATAAATTGGCCGAATAAATCATCTGCAATGTCTTGCCTGCTAACATGAGGTAGACAGGCTTTTCAGTGTTTTTTTTTTTGTTTTTTTTTTGTTTTTTTCCTCGTCTCGTGTGTGTGTGTGTGTGTTCAGCAATCTTTCTACATTGCAGATTTCTTAAGACTCCTGCGTATATTCGGCAATCTCTAATGTACGGAAAGATTTCTGAACACTCACACATACACTTAGTTTAACAACTACGAAAGTGGACAGAAACTACCGAAGTTGTTTACGTCGCTTAAGACGAAGGATTTTAGTGTTCCTTGTCATGTTGGTCGTTTATATAGCTTAGGCATAGAAGTGTCTATTTAGGTGTGTGTGTGTGTGTGTATATATATATATATATATATATATATATATATATATATAATATATGCGCACACATTTGTGGGATGATCGTATCTACAAGACTACATTAACAAATGAGTAAAACCTTTCGTAGACATCTTTCGTTCGCTCCCCACCCTGTACAGTTATGTATCTGTTGCGGATGGGGGGGGGGGGGGGGAGTACGATAAGATCTCTCGAACAATCTCTCCCATCTCTTTGTCCTCATTCTTTCTCTCTCTCAGCTCACAAAAACTTTTTACTCATTCAAAATCTCTGCCAGTTATCTCTCTCTCTCTCTCATAGAAAATACAGGTCACCTATACATACTTTACATAGCTGTTATCTAGGTATACAATTCGACATATTTTTCACTTGTATAAGACGAAAGAAACTCTTAACACTTTTTCGTTCTGGGAGTAACTCTCCCGTTTTTAGTTAACTTATCAAAGTCGTGTCTCTGTTAAACCCTAAAATGATACGTGTGATGCATTAAACACGCATCGTGTGTGTATATATCGCATTGATTTTTCAGTATATTTGTTAATGTTGTTTAAACCCCTTGATCGTGTACACCTACGATGAAATACGTTGCAACCGTGTCCACCACGTCTTTTATTTTTTCAGACTCTGTGTCTAGGGCCACATTAGTTTAAAAAAGGTGATTTGAGGGAAATTTGGTCACTATTTCCAGCAGAATAAGCTGACTAGAGCTAAGATGGAAGATTTTAGTGTAACAGGTGAATTACGTATGTTTAAGACCTTGTCAATGGTACAGACGCATCTTTGTTTAGAAAAATAACGAATCTTCAATTTTACATATTTGTAATTACGCAATTTAAATTTCGTTACTATTTAGGTCTTCTGTGTTAAATACATTTTATTTTATTCCATATAAGTTTTTATGGACTTCGTCAGCTGGGGATGGGGTTTTCCCTTCACTCTTGATATAGAGGCTGTCGTTGGCTAAGCGGAGTGTTCCATTACCAACACCCAAGAAATGTTTGTAACTAGCATTGGTTATGATGTCCCATCATAACCACACTAGCAAGCTGAAATCATAAATGTGTGAAGATATATTATATACACATGTATTCTATATATGTATATATTATCTGTATACATACTTGTGTATGTTTATGCATATGTGGTTAACTGAACATACGTTTTTTTCTTTTTTTTTCTCCAAATATTTTTTTTCGTTTCTTCCTCTTCTCACTCGTCTCTTTTTTTTTTTTTTTTTTTTTTTTTTTCTCATTCTATCTCCTGATGGACTAGCGTCCAAAATGTTAACTCTTTTCCTGCTATTAAGCGTTAAACTAATAAATATATATATATATGAGAGAGAGAGAGAGAGAGAGAGAAGGATAACGAGTCATATTAGTTTCATGTTTCTTGGAAAAGAAAATATTGCAACGTATTGCGTGGTAGTCATCAGAAAAGAGCAAAGTTCGGAGGAGGTTGGAAGGTTGGAGACAAATATTTAAAAAAAAAAAAAACTTGGGTTTCATGGCCTGACATAATTGTAATCGATGTTTTGCCATCTACTTCAGGCGCTTGTTTACAAAATGTCTGAACAGTCAGACATTTTGTGTACTAATCATAAACTGTTTATAGACCGCTTTCATGATGACACTCTCGCTATGTGTGTGTGTATATAGCCCCCCCCCCCCCCCCCCCCCAGTGTATACACTTAACAGCATTCTAATAAATGTGAATACATTTTTGGGGACCCCTGTGTGGGTACTTCAAAAGTTCAGTGACTTACTACGTCATTATCGCGAGATATTTTGTGATTAAGACTTAATTGAAACTATCTCTGATGACTTATACAATTGACTAATTAGTTTCTCTTAACTAAAGAGGGTTTCTTAATGAGACCTTTCAACCTACTAGAAATAGCAGCCACATCTTCCTCCTATAACATGCTACTATATTTGGAAAAGGATGTGTGTGTGTGGTGTATTAAGGAAAGTCCTTGGATCTGTGAAAATGTAACTGGCTGCAATTTCTAAAACAGTCACATGATCTTGTAATTAAAGATGCTATTATGATAGAAAGAAGTCCACTACCACCTTGTCAAAACTACCAAATATGTGGATTGATCCAAGAAGCCTGTTCTTAAAGCTTGGACTTTGCTGTAGTGAATTGGTCTTTGCATGGTTGCTCAACCTGTTAGAAATAGAAACTGTTTCCCTCCCTCAAATCACACCAAGCTTTAATAAACATTTAACCCTTTAGCATATAAAACAGCCATATCCGGTCAGAATTCTGACCTTTCTGTTCAAATCAGCTGTTCATACTGACGTTAAGATATTGTTCGCAAAATAAATATCAACTTTCATATTCAATATTATGCGAGATAATTGAGATAAAGCTCTTACCATGAAAATATAATAGTAAATATAGAGTAATGTAAATGCTAATGGATTAATAGTGTCATCCATGATATATGTATACTGTCTGAAAAAAAATACAGGATGGTGAGAGTTGATGCTTTTGATCAGGGTTGACCTTGAGCTAAACCACTTAAAAATGCCTTCTCTCTAAACTTTTGTATCTGTTCAACCCATGTAAGCATGGAAAAGCAGATGTAAAATGGACAGTAAAAATTTCTTTACACATTGGAAAATCTCAAATCTATCAATTCCATTAGGGATGTTCAAATGTAATAATACAATGCATCAGGCACTATGAATAATCATGTGTATAAGTCCATTTTACATAGAATATTTACAGTATCATATATTTTGAAGTTAGTATTTATAGCTCAAGTAGGTGAATTACCTGTTTTTTTATCTACATATTTCCATGGAAAAGGGTGCAACTTATTCAAGTCTCTACAGTGTCATATTTTTACAACACCAATGTTTTTCATCCTTGCATTGGTTGGCTGGGTCTTCTCACATTTTGCTACATGTTGCAGTTGTTTTATCTCCTTCAAGCTTTGTCCCCTTGAAATCTTTTTTTGGTTTCCCTCTTCATCTCACAATCTCCATCTACATCACATAACCACACCAGCTCAGTCTTCTCTCTTGCATATTACATCTGATTCCTCTTATGTCTAGTTTTTTTTTTTGCTCAACTCTTTTGCGATCCAGGCACACTATATTTTACACATGTAATGTAGCACGCTTGCATCATTCTTTGCACTTCCTCCACATTCACTGCTCATGTAAACATTATACTAGATACACATGTATCATACAATGTCTTTTACTGGAAGAATCTTTGTTGCTAAGCAGAAGCAATAGCTCCTTAACTCTTTAGGATTTAAACTGGCCGTATCCAGCCAGAATTCTCCCATCTCTTTCTGTTCAAACCAGCCATAGCTGGCCACTCATACTGACGTTAAGGTATTGTTCTCAAAATAAATATGAAAATACAATACTAAATATAGAGTAATATAAATGCTAAAGGGTTAACTTTATCCATTCCAATCTAACACTGACTGCTTGCTAGCTTTCAGAACACCCTCTTCCACTGCTAATTAAGCTACTTTGGAAAGAAAAACTATCAACTACTTCTAGAGAAACTTCCAAGCATTTGAAATAGTGTTGCTACATAGGCATATAAGGTTGACTGATCCTACTATATCTTATGCACCCCATATCTATTTTTCTGCCTATCATGCCTGCCCATAACCCAGATAACAGTAGTCTTGTCTTTCATGCTAAAATTATTCGTTCTGCTAGGTCTGCTTTAAGACCTGGATTCTATGCATTGCTTCCATGCTTGGAATTTCCTCTCTAGTTCTTAGCCAAATTGAGCTTATGAGAATTAGGTCACCAGCATGCAGAGGTTAGCCAATCTAAAACTTCTGTTATAGCCTAAATAATTATAGTAAAGAGGGGACCAAACACTGGTGGTCACTTACCTGTACATGGATTGTAGTCATACTAGAACATACCACTGCTTTTCTACTACATGGACTATGGTCATGGAACATAATCCACCACAGAAGGATGGAAAATAAAGCAGATGTGGATCAATCAGAATGTAAATAAAATACTTAATGGTGCTTTGTCTGATGCTTTACCAATTCTGCCATATATGTATCTGTGTATTATGGTATGGTATGGATTTGTAACTCCTGAGGGAGTCATAGGAGCGCCATATTGACAGTGTTTCTAGGGTATTTTTTAAACCTGTCATAGCCCATCTTCTCTCCAGGTCTGAATACAGTAGATTTCTTCCAGAGAATGAGAGTGAGAGAGGGAAGTGAGAAAGATATAGAGGAAGAATTGACCCCAAGTACTTGACTGGTACTTTTTTTTTTTCTTTTATTGACCATGAATGGATGAAAGGTAAAGTTGACCTTGGCAGGATTTGAACTCGGAGCTGAAATGAATACTATAAAGCATTCTATCTGACATTCTAACGACTGCTGCCTACATATGTGTGAATATGTATGTATCAGTGGTTTCAAGACAAAAATACATCTAAATCATCAGGTCCATTTTGAGAAAAGCAACGCAAGGAGTTTTGGGTCAGGCTGCTAGGGGTCACCTGTTATTTTTGTTTGTGATTGTCTATTTGGCTGCTATTTCCAGTAGGTTGAGCAACTGAGACAACCTAATATACATTCATATCCCTTTAACTTTTAGAATTGGTTAGTATAAGAGTGATGAGAATAGGGGTGTGTATGAAAACATACTATATGTTTATGTACAATAAACTCGAGAGCCTCACTATGAAAGAATATTTTTTCTCTTGTTCTGCAATGACCATGTTTTCATATACACTCCTCTTATGCTCAAAGCTATCTTAGTGCTACTGCCAATCATGAGTAGTGAAAGGAAAGGTGGACATAGTTTTGATTACATATATAGATATACTTGTATTAGCATCATTAAAATATTGTAATGTTTTTGTAAATATATCAGCTATTTTACATTTTTATAACTATTATTAAACCCTTCAGTTAACCAGTAAAATTGTTATAATTGAAAAAACGGCTGTCATTTTTACAGCATGTTGGCTGTGTGCTTCTGTATTATGACCTATAATTGTTTGCTATATCACATTATCACATTTACAAATTATTGGTCGTAATTTTTCATTAAAATTAAAGTGTCATATTTCACTATTAACCCTTTTGATACCAAACTGCTTGAAATGCACTTGGTTCTATAAAATCTCTTCAGTTTTGTTCTATAACCTTTTTGATTCTATGAAACAAAACCACTCATTTGAAAGGGTTCCTATTTAAATTAAAATCTTCCAACATAATTTTATATAAGAACTATTTATTACAAATACTATTATAATGAAATAATTAATAATTTTAGTAAGTCCCTCTAAAATCTTCATTAATTGAAATAGTATAGTTTATTAAAAATACAGTAATAGATGGGTTAAGATTGATTAATTTCTTTGTGCCCAAAGTTCAAATCCCGTTACAGTCCACTTTGCTCTTCATCCATTTGGTGTCAATTACTGGAAATTCAGCTAAATTAATGCATGGAGGAAGAGAAGGATCAAGTGTCTGTCTGCTCACAACTAAAAGCCTTAGCAAAAATATGGTACATACTAACCAGGTCATAGTATATATGATTGTGTTGGGTAAAGTGCCATGGTATCAGACTTAATTCTAAAGGAGTCAAATCTATGATGTGATCCATGGCTAGATGCAGTTGAACTCCTGATCCAGTAATTGAATTCATTGGGTTTGAGGTGTAAATAGGTAAACCTCTTCAATCACGAATGACCATGGGATTTGTATGTAGAAACCACCCTGAGACACAAGGCTGGGCAATGTGTTTTTGTAGAAGACCAGCGGTCACCCATTCATACCAGTCTCCTCTCTCCCTGCCACCAATGTTGTGCAAGGAAAAGGCAAAGGCCAATACAGCTTGGTGCCAGCAGTGATGTCGCAACTCATTTCTACAGCTGAGTGAACAGGAGTAACATGAAATAAAGTATCTTGCTCAAGGACACAATGCATAGTTAGGAATCACTCACAATCTCAGGATTGTGGATCCAACTCTAACCACAATAATTTTCTCCAATATTTCTTTCTCAGTCTAATTCTTTTTGGTTTTTTCTTTACTAGTTTCAGCCTGGGATACCACCTCCAAGGGGCTTGGTCGATCATACCCCCCCCCCCTCCTCACTTAAAAAAAAAAAAAAAGTCTGGTATTTTTTATCAATCTCTGTTCGTTGAACTGCCAAGTAACAGGTTTAAACAGACTGTAAGCATACACACATGCACAGTTCTCTGAGGACATTTCTATGAATTTAGAAAAAGATGCACAAGTCACGAAAGAGCATTATTTGAGAAAATAATTGGTGTAATTGATAATAAATTGTGACTCTTGATGCATCAACTCAATGAATCCACTGTTAGATGAGATGATTGCTTCAATACAAAGTTTGAATTGTTGGCATGCCTGAATCAGATGATCTTTATTTATTTTAGACATTGTGTTAGTTATGGCAGAGATTTTAGTGTTATGGGGTGTTGATTGACTTTCTCCTCCATTATGCCTCATGTAGCAGTCAAACAAATTCAGATTTGGAGAGCTAAGAAGCCATGTGTTAAGGTGACGTGGTTGTGGAGATTATTTGTCCATTTGTGTCATTTTGGCTTTGAGACAGCAGTATTGTTGGTAGGTATATGATCTTCTTTTGCTCAAGATCTATCCATCATTGCCTAAGGAAAGAAGTGAGGAGGCATGACATCTCCCTTGTTATTCATGACTCCCAGAACCATCACATTTGCTGGAAACTGTGTACATAACCATTGGAATGTCTTTAGTCTCTGCATAACCATCTGTCATTCCTTCAGTTGACATTATGGTCCTGATCAAAGTTTTTCTCATTGGAGAAAACCAAAACATTCCTGACTCTTGATGTTTCAACTTGCACAACAAGCACTTTCTGCAGATCAGTTATCTTGTCTTTTGCAGACAAGAATTGGCTTCTCCACATCACATGACTTGTATCAAAGGTCATCATGCACAATTCTTCTGATAGTGTCTTCAGACATTGAGCTTCTTAGCAATGGTGTTAACTTTTTGGAGTTTCTATTAATAATTTTCTGCATTTTTCGTACAAATTTGGGTGTTTTGATGTTAAGACCCTTAGCGGGCGTTTTATGTTTAGCAACTACTGTAGAATCCCTCTCAGCAGCTTCCAGCTCTTTGCGAACAACAAACGAATGTGCAACTTTCAGAAAGTGAGCAATCTTTAAATCACTATGCTCTGCCTTCAAGGCAACAATTACAGTGTTCCTTTTCATTTGCTGAATTAGCTTGATATTTGTCATCTGAGAAGAAATGATACTCAGAACAAGAAAAGAGTTAAGATATATCCTCAAAGAATTGAGCGACTGTGTGTGTGTGTGTGTGTGTGTGTGTCTACATACACAAACACAATAAGCTTCCACACAATTTCCATCTTCCTAATTTTACTTGTCTATAGTTGCCACACATGTTTGCGTCTGTTTATGTGTAACTGTATGGTGTTGTGTGTGTCTGCTCTGTGCCCTCCTCTAATTGTAGTTTATGGTTTAGTCTTGGCTGTTTTTTCCATTGTGAAATCCAGGGCTCTGGAAACTGTTTTTTTATGGACCAAATCCATACAATTCTTTGTTTCCATTTATCAATATCATTTATTTGTATTAATATAAAACATTAATTTGAGGCCACCTCAAAATAGACTTTTTCAATGATTCAGCATTGAAGTCTATTTTGAGGTGGCCTCAAATTGTTTTATCTTAATACGAATAAGTGATATTCCCTTCAATTAGTGTTAATAAAAATTTAAAAAAAAGTATGTTTACTCATGTACAAGATTTTAAACAATGTTCTTTCTGAAATGAATAGAGCAAAAATAGTTATTGAAAAGCAATCCATTTTATTGAAAAAAACATTGGATCTTTTCCTTACCATGAGTTGAGAGAATGTGTTAATGTCTTGTATTTTTGCAGTTTGACAAAGTCACTGATAAAATATGTACTAGACATAGCGAGTATAGTAAGCAATATGACGAAAGAGACTATAATACACTAACAAAAGAGCCCATGGTTGCCGGGCACGTCTTTAAATAGCCTCAGAACTCTGCTATTTTAGGGGAGAGCAAGATTCAAACTATATGTTGACATGCTCCGGGAGGTAAATAAGCTATGTATCAAATTTGAACAAAATCAGATGGAAATGCATCACCTGCATATACGCACACGCACGCACACACTTTCGTTTTTATATATAGAGATCAAGGATACCTTACCTAGATTGTATTAATGTGTATATTTCATTATCAAATTATTTTGAAAATAAAAAAATTGGTGGGATTTGACTTCCTCATGATTGATGCTTGGAACATAAAGGTTCTCTCATATGATGGTGGAAGGCTTTAGATAAATATAAACACATTTAAATATAATTTTGTATTGTAGAACTAGGGGTCTTTTATGATCATGGTTTCATATTTTAATTACTTTGTCCCAAGTATAGAAATATTCCAAGTATGGCCCACTTTCAGAAACGCTTGCTGATCTCTGGTCCAATTTGTTTGTGTGGGTCTAAGCAGAGCAACTCTTAAATAGTTTATGGGATGGAAGGGTTGTGTAAATTATAAACAAGTTAGGAAACTAGATGTGTGTGTGTGCCTGTGAATTATATGCATATACATCATAGCCAAACACAAAAGAACCAAACCAAAGAGAAGGCATTTCCTTGGCAGATGGTGAGGGGGACATGCTGGAAGAGCCATTTATGATAGTTTTCAAAATGTATGTTGTCGGACTTGTTGGTTCCAACAATCTGTTCGTCTGTTTTAATGGCATGAACTGCTTGTGAAATTAGTATCCAAGTGACTGAGCATAGTTTTCAGCATGACACAACAAGAGAAATTCAGCATGACACAACATATGATAAACCAGTTCTTTTTAGATACAATCAATTTTTTCCTATTTGAGTGAACTGGAGCAATGTTAAATAAAGTGCTTTGCTCAAGGACATGACGCAGGACAAGGCTTGAATTAAGGTACAACTAAGGCAAAACTTTATCAGCAACATGGCTTGCTGAAGGACATTGTACTGTTGAAAATCATTCATGATTGTACACTGAACACCTTAGCCACTGAGACATGTACCTTCACCAAAGTTTGTAGTCTACATACCATTAAAGAAAACCAAGTTTATACGGCATATGAAGGTGTAAATCTAGATTAGTGTACCAGTATCGGTATGGTACACTTTCATCTTATCTATAGAATAAGAGATTTAAATAACCAGTCTGTATGGTCCTTGCTTTAGATTGTTTGGGTATGTAACACCCTACCCTTTATGTTGTCTGTATATACAACAGTAGGTTTGTAAGTGCTTATATAGACAGTGAGAGAGAAGGGGAGATGTAGAAGAGAAAGAGGCTGTAAAGTAGTGTAGAAAGCCAGGTTATTGTTGAAATCTGAAAATCTGGTGTTTAGAAGTAGTAGGATGTGTGAAGTAATGGGAGGAAGCGTATATGGAGTGGTGGAGTAGTTATCACCACCCATCACCTCTACCCACGACCTGAGCTATTGGCAGATTGTCTATTTCTATCACATCTTTGTTTTCATTTTTCTTAGTTTTCTTTTTTCCCTCTTTTACCTTGCTACATGTATGTACACGCACACACACACAGGGTGGCCCAAAAAAATGTATACACACTGATTAGAATGCTGAAGTGTATACATTTTTGGGGGACACTGTGTGTGTTATATATATATATATATATCTTTTGTTGTTTTTCTTTTCTCTTTTTCCCTTTCTCTCACTGGAAGTGTTTTTCAATAAGTCTATTATGTAGGAAGAATTACTTGTGGGCTGCTCTAGCCTATGGTGTTTTACTGTTTACTAATTTCTTATCTCGTTACTGTTTCCTTCCATCCCAAATGTCCCTTTGGGAAAGTGTAAATGTTACAGCTACACTTGTGGGGGTGTTTGGCATTGTGCCATTTTCTAAGGCATCTTTTATGTTGTAAGGAGATTTAGGTCTATATGGTACAATTTATGTATGTAAAAACCTCTCATATGTCAAAATTGCATCTGAAACACTAGAGAATTTCTCTTCAAAGACATGAAATACTTCAGCCATGATCATTTACTGGCCTTCTTTGAAGCCCAAGTGTATTTGTATTTGTGATGAGTTGAGACAACTGCAGCTAGTGAATCAATGGTATTACAATGGAAAGTTGACTGTATGGAAATTACAGATGTCCAGTGATTTCAGCAGTGGACATCATATAAGCAAGGACCAGATATTGATTTAAGATTTAACCCTTTAGCATTTAAACTGGCTGTATCCGGCCAGAATTCTCTCACCTCTTTCTGTCCAAACCGGCCATAACTGGCCACTCATACTTATGTTAAGGTATTGTTCTCAAAATAACATCAAAATCTGATTCGATATGAGATAGTCTTTACCACAAAAATACAATAGTATATATAATTGTTTCTACTTTTGGCACAAGGCCAGCAATTACCCAGTGCTTTGCTGGTTCTTTATTTTATCAACCTCATAAGGATGAAAGGCGATAAGGTAAATGCTAAATGGTTAACTTAATTGTGCTAATCCACATTTTTAGCTGTCCACTTTGCCTGTTTACACCATCACATGAGTGTGTGTGTGTGTGTAAAGGGGGCAGCTGAGATTGGTCGGGAAGTGCATGACCCAGCCAAAAGAGACAGCTTTTGAAGAGAATTAATCCAACGGCAATAAATTCACTCAAGTGTGGCATTATATTAGGTTACTGCTAACATGACATAGCTGCTGAGCATTCATTTTATATGCACAGGCACATACACACTGGCCAGATGCAGCCACAACTTAGGCCATATTCAAGCTGCTTCTCTGTGACCTTTCTATTGTTACTAATTTCAACACTTGTTCCACATCACAATTTTAAAAAGTTTGAGAATCTAAAATGGTATCAGTTTTATTTCTTTTTATACTAAATCACCTGGAAGGACTCCTTTGTTGTTATACAAAGCTGTTTATCTAAATTTCCATCTTGGCTTAAATGTTCTTACATAAAACTATATTCAAATACCAGCTTAATGAAAAAGGTGTTACTAAATCTGTGTGTGTGTGTGAATCCTGGGTTCAATTGGAGGTAACCACTCAATACATTAGTGTATACAACAAATTTAATATAGAAATGGCTTCTACTGGGCTATAACTGTTTCATTCAAAGGAAATTATCAGGAAAGCTGCTTTCCTGATGATTTCTTTCAAATGAAACGGATATAGTCCTGTAGAAGCCATTTCTATATTAAATTTGTTATATATAGAGCACCCAGTACTCTGTAAACCAGCTATTGAACCCAAACTAAATATGGGGCATGTACACAAGGCGTGGTTGCTTGACCCATCTAACCTTAGATCATGCCAACATGAAAAATGGACATAAATACTAATGCTGTCTATTTGGAAAGTTAAGGGGTTTCTCTTCGTCCTAACTATTAATAGCCAGATACATCAACTGTTTTAGTTGGGGAGGCAAGGTGGGTGAGGGAGGCATGAAAATATCAGTTATTTCTTCTCTCACTAACTTTTGAAATGATGGATGTAACCAGATGTTTTGAGGAAAATATATTAATAGGGGTGTATATGAAGGCATATGTGATATATTTATGTATGATAAACATAACATGTCTTGCATGAACCACGGTATATTAATGATACTGATTATGTATATGTTGCTTTATTTTCTTACAACATAGCTACAATGTTTCAGCAGTCTCTTCCTTGAACATCATAGCTATATTGCAAGAAAAGAAAATCAATTTATATATTTATTATAGTTATTGAATTTGTCCTCTTTAGAGCTTCCATCTGGCAAAATTCACTCACAAGGCATTGGTTAGTCTGAAGCTATAGTGGGTGAGTCAATAACTGTATAGGTGTATAGAGAAGGCAATCGTGCATATAGAAATGTTTATATCATACAAGGTTTACACAAGTTTAGACTTGACTTATCTTTAAACATGTAGTGCTGATTTGTAAACCATGTACTATATAAATATACATATAAACATACATGTGTGCACACACACACACACACACACACACACACACACATCCCATCTATCTATTGATTGAATCAATCATAGATTCAGTTTGAGACTATGCTGGGGGATGTGCACGAAGGATAGAGGTGGAATATTGAAACTGTTGCAGTCACACCAATTGCTTGTTCATCTGTTTAATTTTTAACACTGTAATGATGTAGCAGAAAATATCGACAAATGGGTTTAATTATAATGTTTATAGTATCTTTACTGGTGGACAGATCATTGAGAAAATTTGCAGCAAACTGACTTGTAGTTATGGTGTTCTTTTGTACTTTCAAAATTTTTTGCTAATGTGGTTTCATGTTTTAACCCTTTAGCATTTAAACTGTATCCAGCCAGAATTTTTGCAACCTCTTTCTGTTCAAACTAGCTGTACCTGGCTGCTCATACTGACATTAAGGTATTGTTCTCAAAATAAAACATCAAAATCTCAGATTCGATATTGAGATAATGTAAGATAAAGCCTTTACCACAAAAATACAATAGTATATATAATGTAAATGCTAAAGGGTTAATTCAAATGTTTGTAGTATCTTTACTGGTGGGCAGATCATTCTGAAAATATTGGAGTAAATACTTTAATATTTAATGTGATGCAGTCATAATGCTATTGTGTACTTTTCAAAAATGTAACGCTAATATTTTCACTCTGTACAAAACATTTAAAGTTGTCTTCTAGCATATCATGCCACAGTAAACCTGATTATCGAATTTATATTTTCCACACACACAAAAAATATATATCTTGAAGTATTCTTTCCATATTTGTTTTTTTCTAAATTTATTCTGGCGTTAATGATTTTTTTTTTTTTTTTTAGGATTTTTTATACCAACCTACCAGACACTCGTCCTGGTTCTTTCAATCATAATTTTATGTAATAACTTTTAAGCTATTCTCCTAGCAGCAGCTTAATATGAAATTCAGTTATATTAATTTTTTCATTACTATATTTTTAATGAAATACACTTGGTGAAATTTAACCAAATAACTATTTTTATTAGTAAGCTTATATTTAAAACAGTACTTGAAGAATTCCTAAATGTAAGGATTTAATGTAAGTATGAGCAGTTTTGTATCATAAATGCAGGGTACTTTGGTATCAAAGGTCTTGATTATTTTCAAAAATCATACGCAGTATATTTATGTGCAAATGTGCGAGGTTTAAAAGGGGAATCTTTATACCGAAGACCCCTTTCTACAAGACGACAACCTTACTCAGACCATATGCGTAGTATTGTTATGCAGGTTAAACAGCTACATTTGTATCAACTCCCCTCACATACTGTGATGGTATAGTAGTAAACACTGGGGATGGTTTCCACTAGGAGAATGGTGTTGTAATTGAAACAACTTTCATATTTCATCCTCCTGTAATTCCTCCTGTGTGTGTGTGTGTGTGTGTGTGTGTATTCTTCAAAATGCCTGTTTCTGTTCTCATATTTCTAATGATACATTGCCTATGAGATTTAGTAATATAAGAATTAAAAGTTTGTCCAGGGTGGCCTTGATTGAACATGCCTGTAATCAAAGGATTATATCTTATTTTTGTTACACATTTTAAAGCCAGGATATGTAAGTGGTCAGTCTCACTTTGGTCTGCTGGTAACAAAGCCGTCCACCATACAACAGATGCAAGTTTCATTCCTACAGCTGTCTCTGTCCATTTTGTTTTTCTGTTGCTAAGGGTTTATATGTATAGATCGATTGAGAAACAGTATTTTATACATGTACAAAGTAAATATTTAAGTAAATATACATATTTGAAGGCGTTAAGCTTATCTTGAAGTATATTTACTTACATATTAATTGCTCTGTATATATGAACAAAATATCAATTGTTCCTCAATTGATATATGCCACTTTTTATATATCATTTAAACTTGTATAACTGCCTGAAACTAATGTTCATGGAGTTTTTTTTTTTTTTTTTTTTTTTTTTTTTTGGAACATAATATATATGTGTATCATCATCATTCATCATTTTACGTCTGCTTTTCCCTGCTTGCATATACACGCGCGCGCGCACGTACGTACGTTAGGAAGGGCATCTAGCCAGAAACACCCCTGTATGAGCGAGACATGCTCCCCTGACCCAACTTGCCTTTAAATGGCACCCGTCTAATCCATGCCAGTGTGGAAGATACACTAATTGATGATGATGCATATATGTAATACCCACATATTTATTGATAGACATTCTTGGAATGTCAGGTAGTAAAGTGATAATCCTTTTCAAAATTTGTTTGTATATAGCACCAAGTCACTCTGATCTATGATCAGAAATCTTCCTGCTCTGATAATCCCACTCCCTCCATGCATGCACACTATACACTATATTCAATCTGTCCTTTTTAAGACAGTAGGAAAATTTTATTTCGGTTTCTAGCATATTTAATGGTTGTATATTAAGAAACTCGGTGATAGTTTATTTCCTTACATAATTTATTTTAAGAAAGTGTTTTCTAGAATATTTGATTCTATTTTAACCTAAATGAAACTACATTTAGTTTTGTTGGTGTCTTTGCAAGGTAAATTTCTAGCATTTGTACCCTTATAAAATCGGCCAAATACTCTGTAAAGGGCTTGAAGATTAGAGAAGGTAGGTCAGAGAGGAAGGACTTTAGCAATCTTGAGATAACATCTCTAGTATTTGTGCCAGGATAGAATGTACATTGCACATTCTGCAAAGTAGCTGATAGGGCTAAAACTGTACAACAGAGAGCTTTTTAGCTTTGTTGACATGACCTCCTCTCTAGTATTGGTGCCACAATAAAATGCACTGAATATGCAGAGTATTCATGTCTGATGTTTGGAAGGGCACTGGTTGTAGCAACCATGCCAGAGTTGGAACATAGTTAGATGTGGTTCTTATACATATGCCTAGGAAGTCAGTAATTAGAAGTGACTTTGACTGTAACAGGTCATTACCAACTTGGGAGACGGGCATTAGTTTGTGGTGGTAATCTGAACTGTCCTATGGAGCAAAGTAAATTTAATAATCTAATCTAGATAGATGAATTTAGTGAAACAGCTGTGAGAGAGTGTGCACGTGACCCTCCACTCACCCACCAGTGAACTTTCATTCTTGTGTTGATAGAAAGTACCAGGACTAAACTTCAACTTGATTTGTAATGTGAAAAAATAATAATTCTGCTTAGTCAGTTGGAAGAAAGCTACTGTAGAGTTGCTAGATTTTCTCCTATGGCCGCTGCTGCTGCCGCCACCACCACTCAGACATGCCCACCACCACCCTAATACATCCCCACCTCCAACCATGACTGCCACCACCACCACTCTCACGGATTAGAAATTACTGGGTTGCTTCAAAGCTTGTTCTGCATGATAGAATTTTAAAAAAGAATCTGGAAAAATCTAAAATGTCAGCATACATACACGTATACACGCACACACGTACACCCACATCTGAACATTATGTATATGCACACATATATAAACACGCATATGAACTACACATAATTATGCATACATACAAATATATATAAATGTACACATACATGGGACACACATGTGTAAGCACTTGATATCCCTTGTATTGTGAAATGTGCTGTACAAAAGAAATTGAGCCAACTCAGCTTTTCAAAACCTCCTCCCCTTCCCTACTTTTTGACACCCCCTCTCTCCCCTTCTCCCTCTACCCCTCTCTCCCCTTCTCGCTCTACCTCTCTCTCCCCTTCTCGCTCTACCTCTCTCTCCCCTTCTCGCTCTACCTCTCTCTCTCCTTCTCGCTCTACCTCTCTCTCTTCTACGCCCTCCTTCTCTCCTCTACCCCCCCCCCTTCTCTCCTCTACTCCCCCCTTCTCTCCTCTACTCCCCCCTTCTCTCCTCTACTCCCCCCTTCTCGCCTCTACTCCCCCCTTCTCGCCTCTACTCCCCCCTTCTCGCCTCTACTCCCCCCTTCTCGCCTCTACCCCCTTCTCTCCTCTACTCCCCCCTTCTCTCTACTTCTCTCTCCTACTTCTCTCCCCCCTCCCTCACTGCTGTCAACTGTAACAAACTTGTAAAGATTGGAATTCAGTTAGCAGCCTTAAAGAATTCCTTGTAGAGTTACAGTAGGGTGTCTGTGTGCTTAGGGGGTGATCTTTGTCTTCACTATATATATATATATATATATATATATATATATGAGCAGTGTATTGCCCCACTTCTTGGCAGATATTTTCATTGGGTGCTGTTAAACTTAAGGCCTCTATATTTATTTATTTGTCTTTAAACCTTCTCTTCTGTCGTGTCTTTTCTTCTGTCTAGCTGCTTTAACCTTGCCTCTAAAATATTTTATTTTATTTTGATTCTATATATCATACTTGAAACTTCCCAAACACATGCACACACCCATGTTGGCTTGTTTGTTTGTTTGTGTGTTGGTATGTACAGATTTTGTGTGTATATAGATACATACATATTTTTGTACAAACACACATAGTGTGTATAATTATACAGTGTTAGCTGTCAGTTGATAACTGTAATCAATAGCTATAGGTTGTACATAAATTTCAGTAAGATTTCTACCAAGTTTTGTTACTGAAAGCTTTTGGTCTCTGAGGAATTCATCTTTGGACACCCCACCCTTTTTTTTAAACCCCTGTTGGCATACCAAAAATAATTATTTGCAGCTGAAGACGACTTATTTTTCGTTAGTTAATTCTTCTTCTCCCTCCCTCCATTTTTTTTTTTCTTCTCTTTAAGGATTAACTGCCATTTTGTTAGACATTTTTTTAATTCTGATCCGTGCATATCACTTTTGGGAGTAGTTCTTAATTTCTCCGTTAATCACATAACTTGTGTTTACGTTTACGTGTGTGTAGGTATGTATGTATCTATGTATGTATATAATCATCATCATTTTACATCCACTTTTCCTTGCCTGCTACGGTGGGGCTGGTCCTCTTCAGCACAGCATCTCTCCATATGTATAGTTCAAGGTTAAAAAGGAGACAAACGCAAAACAATTAGTCTTATAAGGTTTACACTTGTGGGAAAAGGACAAAGGAAATGGTCTCGATGTATCGGACATTAGTCCTTCATCGGGAGAAAAGAGGTTGGAAAAGAAACTGCATATGTTCTGTATAATCAGGACTCTAACCATCTTAGAAGTGCATGTAGTACTAATGTAAATATTCAAATTATCCAGTATACCTCTGTTATGTGGTACAGTAGATCTACCTTTACATCAATGAACAAGGTGTGCATTCGTGTCTGCTTGGCTAAAACAATACAACAATGAATTAACTACCTAGCTTTCTTTTCTTACTATTTCATTGTTTGTTGACCATTATATTTTATATAACCCATGCCCAGTATAGAAAACTGGTATAAAATTGTGATGTCTATGTATTGTATTGCGTGTGTGTGTATAATATTTGTAAATCAAACTTGAGCTGCAGTACAGTATGTACAATAAGTCCAGAGTTAAACACTTATGTGACCCCAAGATAACTGACCAAAAGCACAAACTATACATACAAAATAACGATATTATATATATATATATATATATATATTAGTACAGTAATAGGTAAAAAGTTTTAATTATTCAGTTTTCCTTATGGTGTCTCCATTTGATCAACCCCTTTACAGTGTGTACTTGCTGAATTCATCTTGACACCAACACTAGAGGTTACCTTGCCCTTACATGTCAAGAATACTCTCTGCCCTTCTACATCTCTGTAATTTCAAGGTGGTTGGTGGCTCAGAGGCTAGTGTGAATAGAGAAAAGGTGATGGGATGGTAGAGGAGATACATATGTAATTATATCTAATTGTTAGTTATAAATGTAAATATGTGTATGTATGTGTTAATTAGGTAGACATGAACCTTTCCAGACACACCTTGATTTGTCTGAACAAGGCATTTATTCACTAACAGTGCTCCACAACGAATTAGCTACTGTCTATGAATTAAATAAGTGGCAAGAATGAATCATGAATATATTCCTATATTGTTCCAGGACACCAAGATGATTCTAGAACTACTGGTTTCTTTAGCCACTGTACTTTCTTGTGAAGCTTTAATATAGATAGTCAAGCCACTCGCAAGAGCAGAGCTTCCTCAAACTATTTGGGTCACTGCCCCCACATGGCCACATATTATCCTAGGTGCCCCCTAACCTTATTTCCAGAGACCTGTCTACACAAATTGTAATATATAATAAATAAAATAGTTAGGTTATACATAATATATACATAAATAAATATTATATACTTCTTATTGTTATATTTATATATATATATATATATGTATCATTTGATATTTAATGTACTATTATATCCCCTCTTAGGCCCCAGCGGCCCCTGGACCTTCTCAATGCCCTCGGGAGGGCGGTAGTGTCCACTTTGAAAACCTCTGTACAAGAATGTTATAAAGAATGTTAACCATTTGCCATACAGGCTTGGGTGTGTGTGTGTGTGCATGTTTATCATATATTCACATGTCATAGCAGTAAAGTCACACCACCTTTCTGTTTATATTTTGGTTTTAGCTTTTGACCCAAGCATAATTCGCATGTTTCTAAATACTATTTGCATCTTCACTTGTGGTTGTATTTGACCCTTTTCATAATAAACTGGTCGTATTTCTACAATACAAATCTTTTTAAATGTTTAGATTTATCTTGTAGTCATTCCATCATAATTTTCTGTAAGAATCTTTAAGCTATGTTCCAAACACCAATTTAATGAGAAAGTTATATTTATTTAATCCCCAAAAATTCTGGATTCTCAAAATTATTTTAAAGCCATAGACAAAAATATGGTCATAGAAGGGTTAAATAAAATGAAAATATTAAGTTAAAATAGACAATCGTTAGTCTAGCAGAATCCCAGAACCAAAAGTTTTCATGCCAAAAATAGATTAACCAGTACTTTTAAATGGCCATTATGAAATTGGTGACAATATATGTAGCATCAAATAACTCCTTTGTAGAACAATCATGTTGACCTTCCCGTCTTCGCCTACTTATTCCTGTTGGCCTGTTTTTTTTTTTTTTGTCTTTGGGTCGTTATGCTAGAAAGCGAACAACAAACACAATCAACTATAGGCATACATAAGATAGGTCTTTTCCAAGATCTCTAGATAGGCTGTTACTGTACATGCCTTTCTGACTATTTTCCCAGACATACAGCCCTAAACCATGGCACATTCATACACCCTGAGTGAAATTCTTCTGTATATCAAACACACACTTGGTTATCAGAAACCAAACAAAATTTAGACTTGTCTAACTATTTTTCACCAGTCATATCTCATTTCATTATTGGGCTCTTGGTCAAACTGTATATGGGGGTAACAATTTTTAAAGTATTTTGTTTGTTTTTACTTCTAATGTTCTACAAACCCCTGACTATTTGGTTGATATTTATTGTTAGTGACATCAGTCTGTATGCATGTTATTTGAGTGTCCATCACGTAACACTTGCTCAAAAGATCTATTCCAGCCTATAGAATGTTAATGAGCATCCGTCAGCAGCAATTGTTCAAAAATCTATTTCAGCCTTTCATAAAGTATTAAATTACTGTATATACTTGATTAATAAGCCAACCCCCTATTTTATGTCTGAGAAATAAGCAAAGATCCAAACTCTGTGTAAAAGACAAGGCAACTAATAAACACAGATGGTGTGTTTTTCAAATTCTAATGAGTGGAGAATATATTCATAAAGTTTTAGTATATTAAAATGTTTTAAGTGTTTAGATTATAGTTTTTGTTTCACAACCCCATAACATAATGATTTTTATCATTTCATATGTTTTGTAAAGTTTAGACAAGTTTCTTGAATTTTTGTTTACTCTTCCCTTTAAACTGACACTACTGTAAATGTATGTAGGAGGCATAGTTGTCTGTGCAATTCTGTGTGCTACCAGTATTTTTAGATAGTTTAAAATGGACAGAAAAGGGGTATTTTCCTCTGAAGCACTAGGTAAACTAGATTTTTTTTTTTCCCCGCTTGGATTGTTTTACAGCGAGACCGAAATTACTTAAAAATATATACCTTGCTATATATAACCCAGCAGCCTGCCTAACCCTAGCAAGAATGTATAGATATTTATTAATGTATATGTATAATGAATTGTTGGTGTTCCAGGCAAATGTAGTTCTAATTAGTACAAGTTTTTATCACTGTAGTGTAAAATAGCATGATACACACGATGCCTTTACTGTCTTTTCTTGCCCTATCTTAGGACAACTCTTTAGACTTTTTCACCTGACTGTGGAGTGATTGTGTATATAGTTGCTTTAAGGGTTTTGCTGAACTGGGAAATCCAATTTGCATAAATATCACTTTGCCAACAACTAGGTAAACTAAGTATTGATGCTTTTGAGCAGTTTATTTTGGATGATACAATAGACAATGTTATATTTGAAGAGATACTATATTTATCCATTATGCTTATCCATTTCTTTGTTGAATGGGTTACCTGACATAAAGAGACAAAATATAATTAAGCAGGCACACATAGATGATGGGCAGAGTTTCCATCTACCCAATTCCATTGACAAGATATTGATCAACATGTGTCTATAGTAAAAGACACCTACCAAAGTACTGCATTTTTGGAACAAACCCCAAATCACATAGTTGAAATTGAATTTAACCACAGTCATTATTGTACAGCTATGTTTACATGTGTAGCTGTACATATCCGCATATACACTTAGTCATGGACCAAGCCAGGTTTTTTTTTTTATTTTCTTCAGTTACCACCCGAAACCTTTCATGGTTCTATGAAACAAAGCCATCCATTTAACCCTTTAACATTTACATTATTCTATATATACTATTGTATTTTCACAATTCTCAGATAATATCGAATCTGAGATTTTGATATTTATTTTGAGAACAATACCCTAACATAAGTATTAGCAGCCGGTTACAGCCAGTTTGAAGAAAAAGGGATGAGAATTCTGGCCGGATATAGCCAATTTAAATGCTAAAGAGTTAAAGGCTTCCAGCATACTGTATATACTCTTATATAAACTGAGAAATGTGTGACAAAAAAATTGGTTGTCAGTTTTCACCAATTTCAAAATTTTCCATAAACGAGGTGCTGAAATATTTTCGTTTTGGAGGTGAATATTACACCGGTTTCACTTTCAAAGTGAAATTTGTATTGTTTTTGATGTTTTGAATGAATATGGCTTTCAAAGCAGTGAGAAATTTAATTTAAAAAATATTCGAATACATAAGGTAATTGATATTATGAAATGACTTTATGAAATTGTTCATATTTAATTAGAAATAGCAATGAAAGGGTTAGGCAAGCTGCTCAATCAATGGACTATATTTTCTCTTATGGAGCCCAGTCATTGGATTTTATTTATTCCTATAGGTTCCACACACCCCAGTGTACTACAGGCATACTTTTCTATCTCTTTTTCTTTCTCCCCCATTCTCTATTACAATGGTCTCTGCTTATCCACCTTCAATCAGGCAACACTCCTTCAGCTCTCCACCTGTCATCATGTTGTTTAATTCTCTAGGCTCCCACTCTAACCATTACACTACTCCTTCCCCATGCCCAGAATGTTGCCTACTGTAGGACATGTAACAGTTTAAGTGGAACATAAATTGCCAGTTTTGGGAGGGACATTTCTCCCCATTCTCCAGATAAGAGGAAAAAATATTCCTTCCCTGTTTGTATTTGAAATTTCTAAAAAATTTTATTTCTTTATATGTAAAAAAATTTCAACTGTTAATCATGTACAGATTTTTTTAAATAGTTTTGTCTGTACAATTGGTGTCCAACCTTTTACCATTTACATTACTCTATATTCAATATTGTATTTTCATGGTAAAGTCTTTATCCTACATATCAAATCTGAGATTTTGTTACTATTTATTTTGAGAACAATACCTAAATGTTGAGTTACAGCTAATTTGAACAGAAAGAGGCAAGAGTTCTGGCCAGATTCGGTTGGTTTAAATGCTAAAGGGTTAACCTAGCTAGTTCCCACTGCTATTGTTAAAAGTAAATAGTGTGATTCAAATATATATATATGTTAAATTAATGAAAAGGCTATAGGTGGCTCTAAACACACGACCTGGGATTGTACTACGACGACACACGAGATTAAAAACATGTTAACCCTTTAACATTTAAACCAGCTGTATCTGGCCAGAATTCTCCCAAACCTCTTTCTAAACTAGCCGTAACTGGCCACTCGTACTGATGGTAAAGTATTGTTCTCAAAATATCATAGGTTCGATATTGTGAGATAAAGCCTTTACTATGAAAATATAATAGTAAATATAGAGTAATGTAAATGCTAAAGGGTTAAGTTTTTAATACATGTATGGCTGTGGTGAAGAAGCTGAGTGGATGTTAAGTGTAGATCAGGCATGTCAAACATGCGGCCCTTTACAAGCACACCTGCGGCCAAAGGTTTTTACAGCGCGAGCATGTTTTATCTTCATAATATAAAATTTAAAATATTAGTTGCAATGTGCACAATTAGTAATCGTGTGTGGCCCTCAGACAACACGTGGTCCTTGGAGGACCCTCAGTTTGACATGCCTGGTGTATATATCAGACTTGGAAGTAATGTATGAGCTAGGAAGGGCTTCTGACCATAGACACTCCCCCAAAAGCATCATCCAACCCATGCTGGCATAGAAAAGCAGCAGTAAAAACTATAAGAATGTCTGCTTCTGTAAGTTAATAAATGAAACAGAAAGATCAATTTATTAGGTCAATCAATCATTGACATCAACTAACTATATATAAGCTTGTGTTTGTACAAGAGAATACATTGATGTTAATACAATCATTATCCTCCCCATACATCCTCTTTCCGCAGTGGTATGGGTTAGATGGGTTGTTACAGTCCGAGACTAGGTCAGTTGGAATGATCAGTCTTGCTCATTACATTCCATATATGACATGGTTTCTATAACTGAATACTCTTCCTAATCCCAACCACCTTATAGGGGTGTACTGGGCTTGTATTTTGTGATGTCAACACTAACACTTTATAGAGTGTACTGAGTGCATTTCACTGAGACACCAGCACGAGAGGTTATTTTAAACCAAACTGGCTACTTTATCGGTTGGAAGCCACTGATATTTCAGAACGCTGGTCATCAGAATCTTACCTGGTTTTCATACAAAACTGCTCATTTTAAAATGTTTGTCTTTACATTAAAACTTTCCATCATAAGTTTAAGAAAATTTCAAGTTACACTATAAAAATTAAGCTTACATTGATGAAAAAGTTCTCATTACATTTTTCAAATTTTCAAAATTAGTTGATACACATAGCTGAAGACAGAGCTCAACTCTTGCAAAAGAAGACTCTTGTGGATTAACAACAGGCTCTGTTGTACAATATAAGGCTGAATATGTTTATCAACTATGCTTGTGAACTTATTCACAATTTAATGCAAACACTCTCAGTACTTTTGGAGTGTGCGCACGCATATGATTCTTGTTTAAACTGAGGCATGGCAATTTAAGGCAAAGGACTCGATACATAGTGGCTATATTTTCATTTGTGAATGTGTGTGTGTGTATACATATTACTTTACCTATCTGTATGAAGCAGGCATGTACACACACACATTAACGACTACACCACCTTAGATAGGCTATGGTAGAAGTGGTGATACTACTTCTACTGTTTTTATCTCTCTCCAAATTCACTTTTTGGCTGGCTGTGTTTGTTGAATAGGTTTTACAGTTTATATAGTTATGTAAATCTCAGTGGTAGCACTTTTTTATTTATTTGTTTTTTATCTGTATTTTTTTTATCTGCATTTTTTTTTTTTATATTCAATAATCTGTGAACTCTTTACAAGATACACCATTGACCATCTGTGGTGGAGTAGTTGTTCAGGTGTATTGGTGTAGTGTGAGGAGGAAGAAGAGAATGACATATATTACCTGCCTGGCAATGAATGTTAAGTTGTCCTATTTTAGTCTTCCTGTCTTTTATCTAGGCTGTTCAATGTGGGTGTCATTAAACTATTGAGCTCTTTTGTGTGTGGTGTGGGAGCTTTTATTGACTATAATATATATATATATATATATATTCAATGGCATTATAAGCCAACACCCACCCCCTACTTTGTCTGAGAAATAGGAAAAAATCTAAACCCCATTTATAATTTGATGCAGCTAATCAACACATTGTTTCGATATCATGGCCTTGAAATTCTCGTGGGTATAAAATATATTTGAAGTTTTAGTATTTTGATTAAAATGTTTTAAGTGTCCTTTAACCCTTTAGCATTTACATTACTCTATATATACTATTGTATTTTCGTGGTAAAGGCTTTATCTCGCATAATACCGAAACTATGAGATCTTGATATTATTTATTTTGAGAACAATACCTTAATGTCAGTATGAGAGGCCAGGTTGAACAGAAAGCGATGAGAGAATTCTGGCCAGATACAGTCGGTTTTAATGCTAAAGGGTTAAAATTCACACATCCATTACATACTGCTTTTTTTACCATTTTAAAATTTCAACAAGTTTCTCAAGTTTTAGTTTACTTCCGGCTACTTATATGCTGGGATTACTTTGAAAGCAAGAAATCGAATAAGAGAATCATAGGGATTCATAAAGTTGGAAGGGGACAGCCAGTGAAAAAGTGGGGAGACAGAGCAGGAAAATAGAGGGAGAATGAGAACAATAAAGCACAAGTCAGAAGTAAGATTGAAAGAAGAAAAATATTAACCCTTTAGTATTTAAACCGGCTATAACTGGCTAGAATTCTCTACCTCTTTCTGTTTAAACCAGCCTTAACCAGCCACTCATTGTTTTCAAAATAAATATCAAAATCTCAGATTTCATATTATGTGAAATAAAGCCTTTACTATGAAAATGTAATAGAATGTTTGTTGGTGCATGCATGTATATGTATTATGTATTAAAAAGTTCATTGGAAATATTTTCAAAGGAATGCATAAGTAACACTAATGCCAATGTAAAGGTAGAAAAAGTTTCATTGTAAAATAATCCCTCCTGATATTTTAGCACCTTATTTATGTAGAATTTGAAGTTGGTGAAAATCAACAAAATATAAGCATTTTATCATTGGGAGGCTTTTTGGTTTTTTTGGTCACATATTTCTCTGCTTATATACGAGTATATATATATATATATATATATATATATATATATATATAAAAAGACAATTGAAGACCTTAGTGCTAAAACATTTTAACTCATTGATTTAGTGTGTATACATACATATGTATACACACACACTAAATTTTTGCCTACTAATTACTACTTGGGACAACATCATGCAGCCCCTCATTTTTCATACTGAGTGGCTTGATGTCCAATTTCCAGGACGTTGGCTGGGTTGTCATGGTCCACCTGAATGGTCAGCAAGAAGCCCTGATGTAACGCCATGTGATTGCATTTTTCCTGTGAGGTTGAGTGAAGGAAGAAGTTTAAAGCTCAAAAGCAAAAACACTCAATTGGAGGAACACATTGGTCATGTACTGACCACCATACCACCTGAGTTCCTGATGAAGTCAGTCAGTCAAGGATATACCCAGACGATTACAAACACTGGTGGACAATGCTGGAGCCTATGTAGAATTTTAAAACTGAATTGTACTTCTATCATTATACAGTTCAAAATGTTTTACGTTCAACATGTTTTATGAAAATTAACCAATAATTAAGTTAATCTTAGAGAATTTCTTTCTACCGATCCTTTCTAAACTTTTTGCATTAGTTATACACACCATTTAACCCTTTAGCATTTACATTGCTCTATATATATACTATTGTATTGTATTTTTGCGGTAAAGGGTTTATCTTGCATAATATCTTATATATCGATTTTGATATTTTGAGAACAATACCTTAACATACCTTTGGGATTTATTACTCTATATACACTATTGTATTTTCTTAGTAAAGGCTATATTTCTCATAATATCGAAGCTATGGGATTTTGATATTTATTTTGAGAACAATACCTTAACATGAGCAGCCAGTTAAAAAATGAAGTTTTTGTCATACGTTAAGTTTTGTTAGCAGCATAAAATGAATCAATAACAGTTTAATATCATGTTATATGTGAACAGCTGTGTAATAGTTTTATCAGATCTCACATACAGCTCTTTGTACATGCTGTGGAAAATGTTGTTTAAAAGAATGAAGAAACAGATTAACTATTGAAGACCCTACTTTTACCCTTTAGCATTTACATTAGTCTATATTTACTTTTCACAGTAAACATTTTACCTCACATAATATCGAATCTGAGAGATTTTGATATTATTTATATATATGAGCAGCTGGTTATAACCAATTTGAAGAGAAAGAGGTGAAAGGATTCTGGCTGGATATGGCTGGTTTAAATGCTAAAGTGTTAAAAAAAAGCTAAACTATCATTGATTTACATGTGAATTAAGTTGACTTAGGTTCTCTTTGTTTATAACTAGGTCAGAACTTCCTAAACTTTTCACATTAGTGACATACCTTTTAATGTTTTACTTTTTGTTACCAACATGAAAAGAACCAAATTAATCAATAAGCAATTAAAATAACTAATTTCATGTCTAGTTAAAACATTGTTGTTGTCACATTTAAATTACACACCACAGCTATATATTCATTGTGTGTATATATGTACATGTGTATATGTACATATATGTGTATAATATATATATATATATATATGTATGTATAAATAATCAGATTTGACCTCGGTTTCATGACACGGGTAGTTTGATATCATACTGCCCAAAACCGACTATGGTTCTGATACAAAACTGTTTATTTATCTAAAAGCCTTCCAGTAATTTATTTATGTAAGAACTTTTACGTTACTAATGCCAATTTAGTAATGAGTTATTTTACTAAATCCCTTCAAATTCTTGAATTATTTTCAAAATTAGTTGATTTTTTTTTTTATGGTAAGGAAAGGATTGTGAAGTATTCACTATTTGTTAGTGTGTGTATATATATATATATATATATATATATATATAAAAGACGTAAAATAAGAATTATAGTAATTAACTTTCCTGGTGATTTTCTTGAAATGAAACAGTTCTAGTCCTGTAGAAGCCATTTATATATATATATATATTTATTAAAATAATAGATTAAAGTTTAAGCAAAGAATTGCTGCTTAAGGGTGAAAGCACCGATTCTTTGCTTAAACTTTAATCTATTATTTTAATAAATATTTGCTCTAGGGTTCTTGTATATCTGATATATATTTATCCTTATCGAGCCCTCTTTAGATTTGTCTTCACATTTATTATTATTTCTATCATTATATATATATATATATATATATATATATATATATATATATATATATATATATATATATATATAGTGAGGTATTCACTGGCTGTTTGTTAGTATAATGAAGTGGATCTGTGATATGTTGTTAGACTATAACTAGATGTAGTCACCTGCTCTATTCTATATACTATATATGGTCTTCTCTATTCTATATACTAACCCCTTGCACTATTCTATATGCTAGTGATCCCCTGCTCTATTCATCATTTTCGTCCACTTTTCTCTGCTTGCATACTATATATGTTCTGCACTATTCTATATACTAATCCCCTGCTCTATTCTATATACCAGTTAGTGGTCTCCAATGTTTTTCACAATACCAAAATACCTAAATATTGTATTTAGAGGAATTTAGTTATATAGCTAATTTTCTCATTAAGCTGGTGTTTGGAACATATAGCACTTGTTTTGTTTTTATTTTCAATTTTGTAAATCAACAATTTGAAGAGATTTAGTAAAATAACTAACCATATTATTCAAATGATATTTAGTAGATAGCTTAAAGATAATTTTTTATAACATTATTTGTATTCATGTAGGAATAGTTTAAAAGAAAATGTTTGTCATGAGAGAAAGTATTGGAGTAATTTCGAGCAGATTGGTTTCAAAAAGCTTCTTACATAAAATTATTATAGAAAGTCTTTAGATAAATATTAATGGCTTAATATTACAGAATCGGAGGTGGTTTCAGTTGCAATTTTAATTCTTCCACCTAGTTTCCTCTTTAACAAGTAATATTTTTTTTCTCAAAATAAAAACATTGTAATTAGATTAAAACATTTTTGTTTTACCCTCAGTGATGAAAAAATTGTGTAATTTAGTGTGGATGGAAAATTTAACTAAGAAAAAGTTATCTAAAGAATTTCATTAAAATATGCTATTATTCCATATAACTGCTGGGTTGTTGTTACTAGTTTTAAATCTAAAATAGACTATCTACTGTACAAATGAAGTTGGATGGTGTGTGTGTACATGTGGTGTTTTTCTTTAGGCAATTGTTAAGCTGAAAAGAAAGACAGAATTGTTTGTTATGGACAATTAGACTATATACAATTGTAAAGTTAACAGCTTCAGTTTTAATTTACCAGCAAGCCAGTCAGTTGGTTGGTTTGTAAAGCTGGTTATTAACAATGTGTGCGGCAAGTAATATATTTTCTTTAACCCTTTCATTGCCATATTTCTGAAGAAAAACACATTCTTTTGTTTCAACTTATGGGCATGCAGCCATGCTGGGACACTGCCTGATTTTCAATATAAAGATTAGATAGATTTGGTAGTAGCTATTGGAAGGTTTTCACATAAATATTAAGACAACTCTTTCTAATGAAAAACACTACCTAACCTATAGTTTTTTAATAATTTGGAAATAATTTTAAGAATCTGAAAGGATTTAGTAACATAACTAATTTTCTTATCAAGCTTGTTTTAGAAGCATAACAGTTTGGTATTAAATTATGTTCATTTTTGTTTTAAATCATTTGTTTCACATTTGAAAAGAAGATATTAGCCCTGAAATATGTTGAAATATACTGGATAAAACATCTGGTTTTTTGTCACCTTTTGCCCTTTATATTTTCTACGACATTAAACTGGCTTTCTGAAACTTATCAGTCATTTGTGATATACCAATAAAAAACATGAGTATTGTATATGCTCATTCTTTCTGAATAGCCCCACCTACTCACACACATTTTTTTCTTTCTTTTTTTTTTATATGTATGTCAAAGATATCTAATCAATTCTAAATCTTCATTTATCTATTTTGTGCTATTTACTTATAAAAAGAACGCAAGGGGATTGCCAAGCACAAGTTGTACTAAATTTTATATTAGCTGTTGTGCCTTTTTTCCCCCTCTTCTCAAAATGACATAACTTTTTTTGGTTTTTTTTTCTCTGTAA
>OZ024749.1:33245252-33262752 GCA_964016885.1 Eledone cirrhosa | reverse complement strand
ATAGAAGCTTTGAGTAAGATCAGCTCTCAAGATTAACATTTGATGAATGCAACTGCCATACTGCTTGTCTGTTTGACATGACAGGAAAATAAGGATTAAATATCAACAATATTTATTTTCCATTAGAGATAAGAATTCTGTCATCTTGGAAAATGTTTTTGCAAATTCTGTTTTTCAAATTACTTCTCTACTGTAATTAGACTAAATTGCACACACACAAATTCCTTCGAGTAACTCTCTTGATAATTTAGCCATTTAACCCTTTAGCATTTACATTACCACAAGAATACAATATGTACAGAGTAAAGGCTTTATCTTACATAATTATCTCACATAATATTGAATCCGAGATTTTGATATATATTTTGAGAACGATACCTTAACATAAATATGAGCAGCCGGTTTGAACAAAAAGGTGAGAATTCTGGCTAGATATGGCCATTTTGAATGTTACGGGTACTCTTTTGGTACTATATTCCCCTCTCTTCTGATATAAAACTGTTTTAATTAAGTTTTATACTGTTCAAGAATGTCTTGCTAATGTTGTTTTGTGATACAGGGCGTTAAGAGTTAACCTTTTCAATACCAAATTAAAAACCACCTATTATTCTACTATATTACTGAGCTCCTGAAAAGACTTGATCGATGACCTAGAGGATGTGCTTCACACGAGACGTATGCTCTGGTACGGCCATGTCAAGCGCAGTGAGGGCTGGATCAGCAAGGAGATGAATGTCGATTCAGGAGGCAGTAGAGGCCCAGGAAGACCAAAAAGGACTTTGATGGAGGATGTCCATTGGGATCAAGCTAGGCTTGGCTTGGCCCGGCCCACGTGAGACCAGTGGACAGAAGCACATCGAGCGAGACACAAAGGAGCAATGTCAGACGGGACCCACCCCTACTTAATCAACATTATGTCCAACATAATCAAAAACTGGATGATGATGATACAAAACTCTCTCATTTTCAATTGTTTATCTAAATATTTTATGCAAGAAACTTAGTTCCAAACTTTAGCTTAGTATTATTTTACTTCCTTCAAAATTCTTGGTTATTTTAAAATGATTTGAAACTCATAAGCAGTGTCTTTCAGTAGAAAAATGGTTAAATTATATTTATCAAAAAGCCTTTTGTCACAATTTTATTGATGCTGTTGATGTAATCGGTAATCTGTTTTGTATTTCAGTTTAATTTTGTCGGAAGAATATTGGGCCCACGGGGTATGACTGCAAAAGAACTTGAACAATACACAGGTTGTAAAATAATGGTACGAGGGAAAGGATCTATGCGGGACAAAGTAAAGGTAAGTTTGTCTGGGTTTTTACTTTTGAGGGGGCGGATCTTTGTCTTTCTGAGGGAGTGTTTTATGGCCATATTCCCTTCCCAACCCTTTTAGTCATTTAAGATACACAGTGTACGCATTCTAAATATGGCTTTCATCTTAGTGTTTTTTTTTTTTGTTTTTTGTTTTTTGCTGCTATTGTTACAGCTCACACCTATCTAGATCTACCTGACCTCCTATCAGCTTACATCTCATAGGGTTCTCAAGTATTTTAATGCCAGGGAGTTGCCCGTCATATGTAAATATTCTTTCTACCTTGGACCAGATGCTAATCTGCTGCTGTGGTTGAACTGAACTGGATGTACTTGGAATTACACATTTTGTTCTAGGACACATCTGGAGCAGGGATTGAACTCACAATCTTAGGATTCTAAGTTCAAAACCCTAACCACTAAGCCACATACCACCTTCCTTATATATATATATATATATATATATATATATATATATATATAAAAAAGTGTGTGTGTGTTCCACACCACTTGAATAGTCATTAGTTGACCTGTTAGGGGTTTGCAACCCATAGGTCAAATTTGACCATGGGCTACTCTACTTATTTATCCAACTGGAAACAGTTAGTAAACAACTACTATATTTAGTTTATTGATTTCAAATACAAATAAATCATTCTTCCTCTTGGGGTTGTTTGGAATCATCAATAGTCACTAAGCATATATATCTTTAAATAACTTAAGTGTTTTTATCAGATTTTGGTGCTGCCAAAATATATAGCTATATAGTTTCAATAATTTTATACTCATTCACACGAACACATGAAAAGGAGCAATCAATACATGAAAATTTGATAATGAAAACAATTTAAATTGGGATTATATATATATATACATCATATTTCCCAGCATTGGTGACGCTACCTTTTTTCCTAAAATAAGTCTCAAAAGTCTACCATGTGTCCTGGAAGCTGAAGGTTTTTTCTTTTTACTTTTTCTTTCTTTCTTTCAAATTTTGATCATACACATAGTTAATTAATTGTTCCTTTGGCACTAGAAGTCTTGCAACATGACTGGAGATAATTAATTGTGGTTTGTCCAGTTAGACATTTAAAAACACCAAATTTGATGTGGTAAAGCTGTCGGTTCATCTTGCTGTAGTGGTCCAGTTTCTGACAAATACAATACAAGGTTAGGTTACCATGGATGATTCTGTCAACTTTTGTTATATTTGAAATTTATCATTTTAGCTGCATGCACACATTCACATGTGTGTATGTGTGTGTATGTATATATATATATATATATATGTGTGTGTGTGTATATATATATATATATATATATATATATATATATATAATATATATATGTGTGTGTGTGTGTATATATATATATTTATATATATAAAACCATACACTTTAAATGTGGTTGGCATTAGGAAGGGCATCTAGCCAGAAATAGTCCTATGAGTAAGACACGGTCACCCGACCCAACTTGCCTCTTATGGGACAAACCCATCTAACTCATGCTAGCATGGAAGATAGACGTTAAATGATGATGATGATATAAAATGAACTCAACAATTTCAATAGAGTACACACATACATATGTGTATCTATCTATTTATTTATTTGTGTGTGTGTGGATCTATGTATGTGTCTGTGTGTGTGTGTGTATATATATATATATATGTGTATTTTTGTCCTTCCAACCCTATATCAGTTCCGTTGTAAGAAACTTAGCAATATTAATTTGAAACCTTACTCTAACATTAGTAAATAATGCATTCACAATACATTATGGTAGTGGTATTTTGTTTGAAAATATTTAGTCTTGGATTACATGTTTTTCTGCAAGTATAGGAGGGATTATTTACATATTGTCAGAAGATATTTTTACAGCTGGTTGCCCTTCATTGAACTCTGTTAAATGAGATACCTATTGCAAATTGAAATTTGGATAGCTTCATATTCTCCTCTCTCATTTACATTGAGACTTCTCATCATTTACCAAAGTTCTAATATTGTTTGTATATTAAATGTAACGTCTCTTCAGAAAAGTATTTTGTTTTCAAAAATAACAAATTTCTCTTGATTTAACCCTTTCATTCTCTTTCTGTGGGTGTCCCTGAAATATGAAATCCTCGTAATTCAACCAGTTTTCAGTTATCTGTACTGGTTCATAGCTTATTAATTTCAATTGCCTATACAAACTTTAGCTCTTTGCTACTGACAGCTGATTGTTTTTACAGCTGGTTATATATATATTTATATATTTCCTTGGACAGCATAGTCACTCTTATGTAGAACAATTGCTACTTCTACCAACACAGTCTAATAGGGAACAATGGTTGCTTCTACCAGCAGTCATTCTAATATAAAATTATTGCTACTTCTACCAACACAATCTAATAGAGAACAATTGCTACTTCTACCAACACTGTCACTCTAATAGGGAACAGTTGCTACTTCTGCCAACACAGCTCTGCCAGTTAGTAGTATTTGTAGTGTTGGATATGACTTATGCATTATATTACTTAGTCTCTCTCATCCCCTACCTTCTCATTTAGCTGTTCAAATCCTCACTAAGCTGTCGATACCAACCTGTTCAAAAAAAAGTTTTGTTTAAATCAGTTGGATGTTTATTTGTGAAGACTTTAGTAATGAATATCTCTTAGTGATTCTAGTTTATTAGAAATATTGCAGTTCATCTTGTCACTAATCAGTTGCTTTCTAAGGAAACTAAAAATAATCAAAAAAAAAATGTCAAAGAAGGTGATTTGGATGCATGTTGGTGCAGGAATTTGCAGCAATTTCAGCATTGGAAATTGAAATACTGCTTTCTTTTCTTTCTTACTTTCTATTTAACTTTTTCTACTAATTCTAATTACTTACAAATAACCTAAAATTTAATATTTTCCCACCATCTTCTGAAATGATATTCTCACAGTAAATGTTATATAGGTTGACTAGAAGTGGAAGAGGGGAAGTGGACTGTCACTAAAGTTGAACGAACGTTGCAGCAACAGCATTTTGGTTTCTGTCTTTGTAATATTTTCATATTTCAGCAGTAAACCAACAAAGAATTAGAGGTTGGTGGGAATTTATAGATCTTTAAAAGATAAAATAAGGGAATGTTGTGTATCGCATTTAGAATAGGTACACTGTATCCTTGCATGTCATAAGAGACAACAAGAAGCCATATAACATTGCCTGAAAAAGGACCCCATGATGGGTATAAATAAAGCTTGTCATGGGACTCACAAGGTAACTTCTGCTTTAACAGGAAAAATGACCGTAAACCTTTAGCATTTACATTAATCTATATATACTATATTTTCACAGTAAACATTTTATCTCACATATTATCAAATCTGAGATGTTGGTTTTATTTATTTTAAGAACCATAACTTAACATAAATATGAGCAGAAAGAGGTGAGAGAGTTCTGGTCAGATACAACTGGTTTAAATGCTAAAGGGTTAAAACGTTTGTTGTATTGCTAAAAACATATCGGATGTAAGAAACCCTGTCTTCAGTGGTTATATCTTGCTTAGGGACAGGATTATATTGTACCTACCCAACGATGCAAGTAATTAAATAAGAGTTGAATATTCCTTTAAGGGAAACTTTGTGTTTTTGCTTCAAGAGAGACTCTATATTAAAAACTCGACTCGACTTCTAACATGGAGACAGGTGAATACAAACTGGCTTTTATAGTTATGAAATAGTGGGAGTATACCATCATAAACTCAGTGCAGGGTGTTCAGTCTGAAACCTACTATTGAAACTTTACTAGATATCTATTAATCTATTTATAATAAATGTTCTATGAATTCAATGTTACCTCAACATACTTGGCAGTCATTCATTTAAAAAAAGAATTATGCAAAATACTGCAATTTGTTTCTTTTATTGAGGTAAAGATTGAGGAAGTATGTTTTTTCTTTCACCATAAGCTTTGCACTGTTGCCTTCACACGGTTTTTTTATTTTTTTTTTTATAATTATATATTTTTTATTCTGCTTAACCTCAATATCTCTAGAATTTCCTATATATACTATGTCCTGTTGCAGCAAACACATCCAGAGCAAGGCCATCTGACTGACTGATAGGTAAAGATTCACTCAGCAACATGTGATAACCACAATCTTAGCAAGTGTGCTGTTTCACCTCCTTGCCTCATCTTCCACCTCCACTATTACTACTGCTGCTCTGGACTAGCTAGATTGTACAACTCTCCTCTCCCCAGACATGTCTTCCATCTTGGATTCTGCACTTTGCTCAGTCAGTCTTCCTATAAGTGCAAAACTCTGGCATTCTTTTCCTATCCATATGTTTTCCTTGTTGGCAACATCTTTCTGATGATGTAGACCATGGGCAATCTTACTTCCTCTAACTTAGGTTAAATGGTATCACAACTGCCTGGTTATTTTAACCTTTTTTTTATTTTTTTTATACCAAACCACCTGAAACTATCTCGGCTTTACAAAGCTGTTTATTTTAAAGTGTTTATATTTATGTTAAAACTTCCCTCATCATTTTATGAGGCTCTTTAAGTTATGCTCTAAACACCAGCTTGAGAATGAGAAAATTAGTTATATTACTAAATTCCTCCAAATTCTTGATTATTTTGAAAATAATTTGATCATCATAGGCAGTATATTTCATTAGACTGTTGTCCTTCATTAAAATACCCAAGAAACCTATGAGAAACAACCTCATAAAAGGCAAGCTAAATTTGCATAGGTATGAGCTGCATAAATCAAATTTCAATTAAATTGTATAATACAATTCAAAAGTCAGAGATAGAAGTTAACATTTTTTGTAAACCAATGTTTAACCCTTTAGCATTTAAACCGGCCATATCCAGCCAGAATTCTCTCACTTCTTTGTTCAATCTGGTCATAACTGGCTGCTCATACCGACATTAAGGTATTCTTAAAATTAATATCAAAATCTTGTAGATTCGATGCGAGATAAAGCCTTTTCTGTGAAAATACAATAATAAATATAGAGTAATGTGAATGCTAATGGGTTAAACTGCATTGGTGCCTATTGAATTAAAATTGAAACTCAAAATATTAGTCCTACCTTTCTTGATCCCCCCCTCCAACCTATCTATGGCCGGTATATTGAAAACAGCACCGAGTGTGCTGGAATAACATTTTGACTTTTTGCTGGGCTTCTTGACTGTTCGTTCAATGGCTTTTGGCTTTTGCTACTACACAGGAGGAGTTGAATCGGGGAAAGTTAAACTGGGAACACTTGAATGAAGATTTACATGTACTCATCACTGTAGAAGACACACGTAACAGAGCAGAAATCAAGTTACAGAAGGCTGTTGAAGAAGTGAAACGACTACTGGTGCCAGCAGTAAGTAAAACAGTAATAATAATAATAATTATAATAATAATAATAATAATTGTCTTTTTAAGTTGGTTTTGAGTAGATGGGTATTATTCCTAAACTGAGGGTCTCTGAGGGTGGAGTGGTGGGCTATAGAAGCGATATCTTTTAGTTCTAAAACAGTAGGTTCTAAAAATGCTTTATTCTGCTTAGTTTTGATTTTTGACTGCTGATATAATAATAATAATAATAATGTAATTATTAATAAAAATAATGATATTGATTTACTAAGCCAATGGCAAATCTGTATTACAAGACTAGTGTTTCTTTCTGGTGACTAAATTTTCATTACAGCATGGAAAGGGTTCTAACTAAGCTAATAAGCAAACTAGTATTTTTTCTTGTTGCTTGATTAAAGTGAAAAAACAAAAAAAAAAAACTAATTTCTTTCTTTTAATTTTCACCCCCAAATCTGATGGGGTTGGGTGCAGCAGTGATAATATTCATGCATATCTTTCTTTGTAACACACTATTTGCTTGTCAGTTCTAAGATCTCTAATATGGAAATGCATGACCTTAGCTTCTTTACTTATCTGAAATATTATTATTATTATTATACTTAAGAGGTTTTTCATATTTCTAAAGGCCCTTTTCTCCCTCCCTCTGTTAAGCATATTTTTTTTAAATTGTATCCAGTGACAAGGAAAACAATGTTACAGATCTGTGAAAATTTTACTAAGTTTTTCTTTTGTTTCTCTTTTCTTCCGACTCGTTACTTGATTTAGCTAGTTTATTTCACAATTGTTCTTTATATGATCAGAATTTGAAAGTTGTTCCCATTGTCATCTATCTGGTTTATTATATTTGTTTCATCATTTTTGCATATACTTTCCATACTGGTTTGGCCTGGTTTGGTCGCAATCCAACACTTGGTAGGTCTGAGACCCACGTCTTGCTCATACATCTCATATTTTGGCAAGGTTTCTACAACTGAGTGCCCTTCCTAACACCAACCCCTTTCCAGGAAGGTACTGGATGCATTTTATCATGGCACCAACCTCTAGAGGTTATCATGGACTCAACGAGAATGTAGAGTCCTCTCTACTCTATATTGTCTCCAATCACCAACCACTTTACAGAGTATACTGGGTACTATTTTATCATAGTACTAACACTAGTGAGGTTGCCATGTCCGCAATAAGACCAAAAGGTCCTTCCTACCCTACATTGTCTTGGTTTGTTCATCACCCAATTTATTTGGGGTGGGGGGCAATACTGAATGTATTTCATTGTGAAACCATGGAGGTTGTCTTGTTTTCTGTATTCACCAATCTCTCACCACATCTCCTTTTAGCACCTCAGTAGTACTCTTATTTTCCAAGCTTTCTTGTCTATAACACTACTTGAATAAATTTTGAAAAGTTTTACCAATGTTTTCTCCATTTCACATCATGGAGAGAGGGATGGCAGAACCAGCAGTGTCAGACAAAATAATAACTTGGCTGTTTGTTCTGTGGTGAAATCCCATCTAGGTTGAAAGCACTGCCCCAGCATGGCCACATCCCAATGATCTCTTTTAGTTAGTAGTTTCTCTTAGTATATCCATTAAGTATTCAAATGAAGACATTGACTGTTTATTCTTGAAACTTAGTTTTGTGCTCCACCTTGTCTTAGGTCAGTGAATTGGCAGTTGTTAGAGCTTCAACATTAGTTCTGAGTTCAAATCCTGTCATGGTTCATCCTTTCTGGGTCAATAACTAAAGTACCAATTCATGGGCAGTCACTTGGCAGGCAGAATTGTTAAAAAGTGGGATTTCTTTGCAGTATCTCTTCTAGCTCTGTGGTTCTAAATCCATATCTCATCTTCCTGTCACTGAGAAAGCTATAATACTTCTGCCAGGAGTTGCAACCAACTGAAAGTGCAAACAATAGAAACCTAGTTTCTTTTAGACCTTTTGCTTAACATTAGGACTGTTGTATTTGATACGTGAATTTTTCTGGAAAACTTGCTGTAGACCTCCTCTACCTTAGGTACCTTAAATTGTCGGGAGACACGGCGCTATTTTCACCTATGAAGAGTTGCCTTTGTGGTGTAGTTGAAGTGGTCTTCTACATGATGACTGGAAGTTTTGGTTTTAGTGTTTATTACAAGTACCTGGGCTCCATTGTTGACCAAATAGCAAACTGCAGCCAGGAAATCAGAGCAAGGTTTGATTCTGGAAGATCAGCCTGTGAGTCTCTTAGTATATGGAAAGATATGCATCAACAAAAGCGTCAAATTGAAATTTCTATAAACTTAGGTATGGCTGGTAGCTTAGTACAGGTATGAAGCATGGACCCTAAGGGTGGCTGACACCAAACAACTGAAGGTTTCAGATGACATGCTACAGAAGAAAAGGGTGGATCAGTTGGGTGGCATGTAGGATGAATGATTCAGTAAGGAGGAAGGTGGGAACAAAATGAAGGTTGGTGATTGTCAGAAGGCAAAAATTGCAATATTTGGACCTCCTTATCAGTGTCTAGAACCTCTGTAGCGTCATCCTTGAGGGCTATGTGGATGGAATACTGGTTCACAAGCAAAAGAAAGAGCTAGAGGTGACATGAAGAACTGGACGAGGCTTCCTGGCAAATTGGTGCTTGTCTGAGGCCCTCAACCATGATAGGATTTTATTATAAAGAAAAGAACCTTTAAAAATACAGCTCTTTCTTCATTAAGCCATTGGAAATCCTGTAATTTGTCTTGACCATGAGTGATTCTTGGTTGGGTGGGTGTGTTGTGCCCTTCCCCTTTATATCTATGATTTACAGATTTGAAATATATGGGTTGGTTGATTATAAACAACTAAGTATGTGATGGTTAAGCCCCAGTATGTACACAGTTCAATGACTGAGCTCGGTAAAAGAATATGGATAAGTTTAATAGTATTTGGCAAGTGTGATGGTGTTTTATTTTATTTATTTTTCTTTTTTCTTTTTTTTTTTTGTGGAAATGTCTGTTTGGAGGTGTATTTAGAAATTCAAGGAAGAAAAAAAATTTATTTATTTCTTCTAAGAGGAAATAAATTATTTAGGTAAATAAGATATTTGCTCGTATTAGATTTCTAAGACTATTGTTTAAGAATCCTGCAACAATTTTTATTACATGCTTCGAGGAAGGACAATCAGCTTGATTCCAAACATGTAAGTAAATCTATATTGTGTGTTGCACACATATATATATATTATATAACATATATATATGTGTATATATGTCTATATAATATATGTATATATGGTATATGTATATAGTATATATATGTATATATATTTCTGGAAGGTTCTTGCATGATTTTCCCAAAGTATAGGTGTAAAGCTTTGTTTTATATTTCATATTATTTCCACCTTACCAAATTCTTTTTATTTATTTCACTTCACTTTCTATTTGCTAAAATTATATATTTGGTGATCTCTTTTTTTCTCTTTCTTTCCAATTTCACAGGGTGCAAATTGCTTTTTGTTTTAATTTCTTTTTAAGCAAAAAAAAAAGTCTCATTTTACACTTTGGTACATTTTTCAGTAAAGTTTTTGTAATTTTATTTTTTCATTTTTTTTTTCCCCATTGCTTCAGTTATTTTTTCCTGCAATGTGATATATTTGCAAACACCTTTTTTTTTTTTTTTTTTTTTTTAAACCCCCTTTCCCACCCATCCACACTTGCTTCAGTGTTGTGATTTTTAAAACTAAAAAAATGTGTTGTCGGTCTGACTTACGTAATATAACGTTATTCAGTAGGAAAAAAAAAACCCCAAAAATATATAAATCTATTTCCAAAGTTTGTTTCCTTTTTAAAAATTGCAAAAAAAAAAATGATTCCTCAGCAGCAACATGCATGATATTAAAAATTGAACTTGTGGTTCAATCTATCATTTTCCTGTTAGATAGTATTCTCTATTGCATGTTTTTTTGTTTTTTTTTTGTATTTTTTGTGTCCCCTTTCTCCCCATCCCCACACACTTCTGAAACACACTTGCCTTATCTCCTCACACTTATAAAGAAAAAAAAATGCATGCTGTTTTCCTCCCCCCAATATTATATCTATACACACTTGATATGGTTCCATTATTCATATCTCTAGATCTTTTTATGCAAATCAATGATTTTTTTAAAATATCTTCCCTCTTTTCTTGAGTGTGTGTGTGTGTGTGTATATACATGGATATGTGCTGTACACAGCATATACAAACACATGCTCATGTCAATAGTCGTAGGGAATTCAGATACTACACTGCCACCACCACTGAGAATACAGTTTTAAATAATTTGACAATGTCATAAATCTGACCTCCATAAATATGAATAAAATGAAGATATTTAACTGCATTAAACAGTCAGTTTCTCACACACTGACACACACAATGTTGGCCTGATGATTGTCCAGTCGATCACTTACCTGGATAGCAGACCAAACCTGCCAAACTCTGAAAACCTAAAATGAGGAGTATCATGAAAAGAAGTGCCTCAAACCAGTGAGACATGAGGAAAAATGGGGAGATTTTACATAATGAAAGCTATATTCATTTTCACAACAGAAGACCTCTCGCCCACCTCAAAGTGGGCTGGAGATCTCCCCCGTCAGATGAGGAGAGTTGGCAGGTTTGGGATATAGGTTACCAGATATCAGTCATTCCACTACTGTGATTAACATAAACATCACAACTTTACTCATGTAGCATCCTTGATAAACCTCACTGGAGAACAGCCCTGATTACTGCTGAACTAAGTTGTTACAACATTGCTTACCTTCAGGAAGACATGTCCCCTGGAGAAGTGTTTTCTAATAAGGTGAGTGTGGTGTCTTCCATGACTTAGGACTGGTTGTATAAAACACCCCTGTACTGTCTTAAATATTTCATTGGTACTTGATTTCATCATGAGACATGGCTATGCAGAAGCAATTGTGAGACATGGCTATGCAGAAGCATTTGTGAGACATGGCTACACTGAAGCATTTGTAAGACATGGCAACAGACAGGAGCAATTGTGAAACATGGCAACCGATAAACAAAAGGTATTGATGCCTCCTAGCTAAGAAACTGTGTGCTGAGACTTGGTCTGAGCTCAGTAATCACTGCAGTATAAAAGTAGACATATATCAACTTTATGCTCTGAAGTAGTAGCCCAATCTATTGTCTATAAAAGCAAAAGCTAAGGCTGGTTTGTTAATAAGCACACTCATTCCCAACATGTACAAAGTATACTGGGTAACTTTAGCCAGTCCTTCTTCCACTGTAAACTTAGCTTTGCTAAGGAGGCTTGGAGGAAAGTGCAAAAAACAATATAGACCCTACAGAAGAAGGAATGGTAAATGAAAAAGTCTATAAGACCCAGTCCATTTTAATATTTTACAACACTGTCAAAACCATCTTTAGACCAATAAATTGATCCCTCGTTTGTCTGAGAATTGATCTCACATTCGTTAAGTATTAGAATAGCATACCATTAGATGGGTGGTGTTGAATATTTTAGCACTGTTTAATCATGGCTCAGGTGCAAAATCCTTGCTGAACTGCCTAAATTTCATCCCATCTGCATCTTCTGTTTACTGCCAACCTTCTAGGAAGTTCTGTCAGCTCTCTGTTCTGTCTCTGTGTGTGGACTAGACCTCTGTCTGTTTCAACAATGACCCAGTTGTTCAATCAATGAAACGGCCAGTTTATGAAATTAACATTGAAGGTGATGCTCAGTGAGATTCAGCCTGACACAGTTTGGGACAAAGTAGGCACTTTGAAATATAGGTCTTGTCCACCTGACAGGCTTTGAAACAGTTTTCTATCCACACAGGTCTTAGTTCAACTCAAAGCTATTAAATAACAATTATTCAAGATGCTACGCAGTGGAATTAAACCAGACTATAAGATTGAGATGCATGTATGCATGCATCAGCTGTTGAGTTCTCTTTGCTCCTACCACAGTTTACCATAATTTATTTTCCAAAGTGCTAGTTTAAGACATTTCTCTTGGGGATGTTACAAATTTTACTTCAGACGATTGCCAATTAAAGATTTAATGATTATAGTGTCTCTTTCGTTTTATACTCGTGGACTGTAACTGTAGCTGCCATGATGCCTGCTGAGTTAGCCAAACTGAGTCCATTTGGAATAAAAACATTTTGACATGTACATATCACTGGTGATTGGATATGGGTTGAAGACTGGCATCTTATTAGCTTCTCTACATATTTAGCCCTCATTGCAATGTCAGACTGATATATCGGGCTCAAAACCACTACATGGATGAAATAGTTGGCCTATGGAAGTCACTGCCTACATTTTGGAAACTAATAAAAAAAATTGGAAAGATTTATTAATATAACTAACTTTTTCACTATAAAATGTATATATTCATCTAAATGTTTGGAACATTTAGATGAATATATACAATTTAAAATATATTACTTTGTCTTGTAGAAGAAAGGGCAGCTTGGTATCAAAAAGGTTAACCCATGTTTTTTTTTTTTTTTACTCTATAGTCTAAAGGTCATAGTAGGTGTTAAGTACTAAAAGAATCTTGGGGGGGTGGGGGGGATCATACTTGGGATGTCTTATGTGCAAGTTCCAAGTTGAAAACCTGCTGAAAAGCTTACTGTAGACTTTCTGTAGAGGTGAGGGGGGGGGGGGGGGGCTTCTTGCTTCATTTCGCTCTAGGTAATAAATACTTTGTTAGACAAAGACAATGATTTTTTTTTCTTTAATACACCACATCTTAAAAGTGGGGATCTTTGTAATATGAGCTTTCTTTCTGATGGAAGAACTAATTTTACTACTGGTCGTTCAGTTTAGATGTATTTCAATACAAAAAACAACTTATAATTGGATGTCTAATTTCTACAAAATAAATAAATAGAAATAAAAAAAAAAGTTTGGTTGTTGTAATCACTATCCTGGCTTTTTCTTATCACTGCCAACACTGATAATAGTCTGAGCTTAGATGTCTTCTGGAATGTTATTACTTGGCTTAGTGAAGTTTAGTGAGAAGCTGACGACTTCTGCTTCTATTCAGCCTTACTTGTAGTTTAGTTTTTGTATACTTAGATTTTTTTTTTTTTTTTTTTTTTTTTTTCGTTGTGCGATGCTGCCCTACTTTTCCCCCTCCACTTACTAATTGTTCTTCGCTTCTAATCACCCCTGCACCCCATTTGTTTTCTTTCAGCCGGAGGGGGAGGATGAACTCAAGAAAATGCAATTAATGGAGCTTGCCATCTTAAATGGAACTTACCCGGGATTTCAAAACTGGTTCATCCATTCATCGTAAGTTTGCTAAATAGTGCATGCTGTGTACGTAATCTATTGATAAGTCATGTTGTTACAACTATGTTCCTTGTGATCCTTTTTCAGCCCGAAGGAGAGGATGACTTAAAGAAGCGACAACTCATGGAGCTAGCTATCATTAACGGCACATATCGTGACACTTCTAAACCACCCGCCTCGGCAGCACAACCTTCCTCCACCCGTAAGTTTGGGAAGTGCCGTGCAGTTTTAGCTGTGTGTCATGGTTTTTCTGACAGCTTAGGATTCACTCTAGCTGCACCTGCCCTCTTGTCTCTAGCCTGCAACTTTTTCTATCCCTTCTTAAATTTTACCCCCCTTCCCCCCCACTCTGTTTTTTTCACCCTCCTTGGGCTCTTCCTTTGCCAGTCTTATTGCCTCAAGTCATTATTCCTGGCCCCCCACTGCTCTCCTCGCCTTTTCATTTCTAGGTTGATTTTTTTTTGCTCTTTGGATTTGATTTGATTTTTGTTTTGTTTTGTATTTTTTTTTTCTTTTCACCTGACTTTTATCTGTAGATTGTTCTCAGTGGAACAGATGCCATGACAATCCTTTCTTGAATTGCTTAGAACAGTTTTTTTTTTTTTTTTTTTTTGTCTTTGGGAAGTGATGGCTGGGGGATTGTTTAGTTTATAAGCTTTAAACCTAAATCTATTATAACTTAATCTGCATGGGAGCCCTGTTATCGCATGTGTTATGTTTTGAAGTTGCCATCTCTGGCTGGCTTTTATAGTTCTGATAGACCATTAAAAATTTGTCTTGTGCATTTAGTTGCAGATTTTTTTTTTTTTTTAATGTGTTTCTAATCCAATCACAGGTTTGCTTGCATGTTGAGTACTTGATGATTGTTTCTTTTTTTTTTTTCTTTTTTTTTTTTTTTAAATTAAACCTAATTAATAAGGTTAACATTAAGTAAACATGCTTCAGGTGTTTTGAGGATTAAAATTGTTTTTGAAACCCGTTTCAGGTTATTTAGCTTAATAGGGGAGGAGGGTTTAGCTTTGCTTTCAGCAAAGCAGTTTAACTTTTAGATTTGATGAATAATTTATTAGTAATCTCAGATCCAATTCTGTGTTAGATTTCTTTCTTTCATAAAAATAATTTTGCAAACCGTCTCCTTTTCCTTCCTATCTTCTCATAAATAGAAAATTTTACCTTTTTGCTACCATAGTGATTGCAGAAAAACTGATAAGCTTTGTTTAGTCTGAAATATATATTGTAGTTTGTTAGTAAAGTTAAGAACCGATTGTTTTTTTTTTTTTTTTTTTTTTCACTTCCCTTCCCTTCTTCCCCCAAGTTTAAATCTCTGAATATTGAAAAGACAGGGTTTAGTTAAAACATCCTAAATGAGAATAAGAGCAATATCCTAAATTTTACACTTCAGTATGTTAACCATTTTATTCATTTCCATACAAACAAATGGTAGAAACTGTTAAAATAAAACACTTCGGTATGATGGATCTTCTGATGGTCATCATTCAGTTGTTTATTGAACTGATTAAGCCAATCTGTAAATTAATGTATACTCTTCATGTAATGTCTAAGCCAAATCAGCATGGCAATGTGACTAGGCCAAACCTTTAAATTACAGGTGCCCAATTTCACTTGCTTGGCTTGGTTCAACCCGAGGCTATGGTAAGATGCCTTGTGATTGTGAGTTAAAATATAATTTAACAAAAGCTGCTTAGATATAAAGTTTTGATTTAAATATGAATACTTCAAATCATTTTTTTTTTTTTTTTTTTGTTATAAAGGCTGGTATCGAAAGGGTTAATGTAGAATTTGGAAGGATTTGCTCAAATAATTTCATTAAGGTGGTATTTATAATATAATTTAAAAACTGTTCTTTGGAAGATTGGAAGATTATTTAGATTGTAATCCTTTGAAGAACTAGGGACAAATTGTGGGCTGGTTGGTATCAAAATTGTAATCATTTGATGTAGAACTAAGGACAAATTGTGGTCTAGTTCTTATCAAAATTGTAGTCTTTTGATATAGAACTAGGGGCAAGTTGTGGGCTAGTTGGTATAAAAAATACTAACAAGTTATGTTAAATTTTACATCTATTTAAGATGATTAAAATATAATATAAACAAAAAAGCTGCTTAGATTAAATTGTTTTAAATTAAATATGTTCCTGAATCTTATTTGGAATTTGATTCTCCCCCCCCCCCCCCCCCCCCCCCCCCCACACACACACACCACCACTTTTAGATATTGAGTCTTACCTTTTCTTTTTGGAAATATATTCCATTTTGGATGGATTGGGTGATTTAGTAAATAATGGTAAGGTTAATATAAAAAAATACAAATTCAATGTTCCCTTCATTCTTTGATATTGTTACCAGTGCACTTATCCTTGTGTTCTATGCTTCTTGTAATATAGTGCCTTCCTCTCTCCCCTTTGTAATAGGCAGCAGGACTGGCTAAATTCTTATTTTTAAGGAGCTTGTATTTTATTCTATTTATTGGTCACTCGTTTTCCTGTGTTGTTTTTCTCTTGGGCATTCTCTTTAAGAATTTACCATGACTTGGACTTTCTACAGTTCCCTTATTTAATTCCAATATCTAAGCCGTTGATAATAGACTTACCCCATGAATTGGTCTTTTCCTTCTCTTCAGGAGTGTTCCAAACGAACAGCGAGAGACTGGAAATTACTTCAATCTCAAATGAAACGATTTTTAAAAAAAATTCTTTATATTTTTTATATTTTTTGATGATTCATTGTATAGTTCAGTAATAATGAAATTGATTAACCAAGAAAAAAAAAAGTTATTAGTTTTACAAGTACTTTATATATATATAAATATATCTATATATATATAAAGTTCAATATAGAAATGGCTTCTGCAGGACTACAGCTGTTCTCATTCAAAAGAAATCATCAGCGCTTTCCTGATATCTTTTGAATGGAACAGTTCTAGTCTCATAGAAGCCATTTCTATATTAAACTTGATGTTTACACTCTACTAATGTATTAAGTACCTTACTTACTGTGGTTACTCCCAATTGTACCAGGGACTTGTATATAAATATATATAAAATGAATGTATTTTGATAATTAAATGATTATACTAAGTTAAATGGAAATGTTCTAGATTCCCATCTTGTTAGAACTAATTGGATAGAAGGGTCTTTAACCCTTTAGCATTTACATTACTCTATATATACTATTGTATTTTCATGGTAAACACTTTATTTCACAATTATCTCACATAATATCAATCTGAGATTTTGATATTTATTTTGAGAAGAATACCTTAACATAAGTATGAGTAGTCATTTACAGCCAGTTTGAACAGAAAGGTGAGAATTCTGGCCGGATACAGCAGGTTTGAATGCTAAAGGGTTAAACACAACCTCAAAGCCAAGACAGAAAAAATGTTTTGTTTAATTAACAAAAAGTTGAGATGGCAGTAAGTAGCCAGGTAGTTGAGTATTCACTTGAAAATCTATGTTGGACGATGAAGAGGACTTACTTATAATAATGAAAGTGATCCTACAGGAATATTTCATCTGAAGAGCAAAACTAGTGATTTACTACAAAGCTGTCAT
>OZ024749.1:33187752-33240252 GCA_964016885.1 Eledone cirrhosa | reverse complement strand
TATATATATGTATTTATTTATATATATATATGTATTTATTTATATATATATATGTATTTATATATATATATATATATATATATATATATATATATATATATATATATATATATATATGTATTTATTTATATATATATGTATTTATATATATAGGTTTCTTACCGAGCAAAAATGTATATCGCTTCTCCATGCTCTATTTTGTATTCATGTAAGGAAAAACAGATAAAATGCCCAGACCCCCTATGGCAGCTTTTTAAATTAGATTTACCTTCTTGTTTGTTAATAATGGCAGCAGTATTTCACCTAGAGTATCCATCCACTTGTTCTGTCAATGTTTTACATTTTGTTTGAAAATATGTCTGTATATGTATGTTAGTGCTATCTTATTGACATATATAATTGGATAATTATAGAAAATGTGCCCTGCTTAAAATTACCTTTTGAATTTTCTGATGACTTGAAGAAAAACATCAAGCGAAACAGAAGTCTTTCAAAATAGCGTTAATAATTTAAAATGTGTGTATGTGATGTATGTAATGTATGTGTGTGTGTGTGTGTATATGTATATATATAAATTGTTTCAATTTGTTATAGAATTTTGGAAGCTGATATTCAGTTTGGATTTTGTTTTTAAATATTTAATGGTTCAAGGGTAGAGGTTCCTTTTTTTTTTATATATATATATTATTTTCATTTCAATTGTTAAATTTTTTCATATCCATTCCCCCTCCCTCCTTTTCATTGATTTGATTTTGTGCCATCTGTTCAACTGCTAACCAAGTCTTTTAGTTGGTTATTTGCAGTTCCTCGATCTGCTTGCTTCCTTCCTCCACACTCTTGTTTGCTTGTGCCATTCTTTGAAAGAAAAAAAACCAAAAAAAAAACCCCCTTTAGTATGTACTGCAGGAGTATTTCTGTTTTCACTCCTTGCTCTACATCCAACACACGCTCATGTGTATATATATATGTGTGTGTGTGTGTATATATATATATATATATATATATATATATATATACACACATTTATGCATACATACATACATAAACACACTAATTCTTAAAGGAATTTTTATATATTTGAAATTCCTTATCGCAAAACCAGAACACTAAAACGTTAAGCGTTTTCTAGGCAGTTTATTAGGATCTAACCAAATTGGGTATGATGGTGTGTGGCCTAGTAGTTAGGCTGTTGAACTTATGACCATATGGTCTGGGGTTCATTTGCTGAACTGTATGGTACATTGTATTCTTAAGCAATTTACTTCATTTCACATTGCTTTAGATGATAGAACTGGGGCCCCTATCATTGAAACACCCAAGAAACATTGAAGTCAGCTAAACTCCACATAGGTGTAAACAGTAGATATTTTTTTTTTTTTTTTTTTTTCCTCTCTTCACCTTTTCCTTAACTGTGTTAATGGTCTTGGATGATTATTGGTTGAAGTCATTCTATACAAACAAACGGTTTTGGGTGGGAATGGGTCTTCTTGCATAGTAAACCCTGGGGCTTATTACTTTCCCCCTGTTGCATAGATTACCTAAATTATTCCTTTGATGATTGAAATCTGTTGGAATTGTTTTGCGTAGATACTGAAGCTTTTTTTTTTTTAAATGCTCTTTTGGCATCTATTTTTAAATCTTAGTTCCTAAATTGGTTCTTTAATTGGCTTTAGGGTATTTAGTCGGCATATCCTAATTATGGCTGTTGTGTATTTTATATTCCTTTTCTTCCTTTTTTTTTTTAGTGTGCCAGCATAAATTCCCTGAATGTGGAATATGGCACCCATTTCTGTCAATTATTCAAGGGTTATTAGGGAGGGGGCTGTATTACAGATTTAGGACTATTTTGATTGTTGTTTGTTATAGTTTTTTTGCTATTACCCCATATAGGGTAAATGTTAAGAGTTCAAAATTTAATAAGACTTGTTTTTTAAAAAATGGATAGTTTTTTCCAACTTTTTCACAGGTCTATATGTTGCTAAAATGTTTTGTTATACAAACATTTTAAAGGCTACTTATCCCCTGCTGGAGTAAGATTTAACCTTGCAGACCCCAATGACATGGAGTCCTTTCTTGAATAGGCACACTGTACTTACATGGTTAAAGGGGTTGGCACCCAGAAGGTCCTGTCATGTCTCCATATTTCCAGTGGCAGGGGGTGAGAATTGAACTCAAGTAACAACTCTACCAGGAGTTGCTCACTGATCTCCAGGCTACGTAGCCTATCGAGTTATTTCATAGACCCTTCAGAGGAACCCTATTAAGACATGGGAGAACTTTGAGGTTAAGCTGGAATCCAACTTTATAAGTTCCCTTCTATGCCTGCTATCAGAAACTTTTCTGGGATTGTTCTCTGAAGATAGGTGCATCCTCATAAGGTGGAATGAATACTTTACTGATCTCCTTAAATCTGGTCACAGGATCTTTTGAGGTACATGAGGTGCATCTCGGGGCAAAATATATTTATTTAGTATAAATATTGTTCTTACAGATACTCACTTTGTGAGTTTAACTGGCATATTATCAGCTTCACAAAGGTTTCTTAGGTATTTTAATAATAGCGGCCCCAGACCTATCATGCCTGCCAGTGGTAAGTAACAAGGCTTGAACTAGAACAGATACCCCAACACACCCTGTCTGACACCCTAACAATTACACCAATCCACCACCCTAGACTAGTCCTGGGTGGGTATTTTATTCATTGAGGCCTAGAACAAACACTAGAAGGATTTACTCCACTATTCTGACTGCTCTTTCGCTGCTCAGAGAAACTGCTTATGGGTTTCAATTAGTCTTTTTAATGATAAAAAATTTGAAGGGATTTAGTAATATAACTAACTTCTCACTATTAAGCTGGTGTTTAGAATATAATTTGGATTGTAACTGTTTGCGCATCAGTGTTTCCAAGACTCCACCTCCTGATCAGTGAGCCTTGCAAATGCAGATGTGGACATTTTGTCCTCCATCCATTGTCATGCCATTATAGTGCTGTCTGCTGCCCACACCATGCTGCTCTCAACGAGATCATAAAACATAGCCTGGATGCCACATACTTCTCCTTCCAGTTTGAGCCAGCAAGGCTGGACCAAGAGGACATTAAAATATATACTATTGCATTTTGTGGTAAAGGTTTGTATCTTACATAATATCGAATTTGAGATTTTGATGTTATTTATTTTGAGAGCAATACCTTACCATCAGTATGAGTGAACAGAAAGAAGTGAAAGCATTCTGGCTGGTTTAAATGCTAACAGGTTAATGTAATTCTGAAGGAGTTTCAACAAGACTGATAAGGCTTGCTCAGGAATTACAGGTACAGCCTATTGAACAGGCTTCCAAACAGTTTGTCTACTCAATTACACTTACAAGGCTTGGGTAGACTCAAAGATATGGTAGAAGACAATTGAAATACCATGCAGTAGGATCGAACTGGGGACTTTGATTCTGAGGCAAACTCCTTAACAATTCTGCCATACTGCATCCAGATTTTTAGGAATACTGCTAAAAAAAAATTTTTTTTTTTTTCTAAAGTAAATTTTTCGTTATCACATGGATATTTTATTTGCATAATTCTCTTACCATGTATTATCTGCTGCTCTGTTCGTGTCCTGAAATGATTTTTTTTTTTTTTTTTTTTTTTTTTTTTTCCTTTCAATGTTGTATTTTAACATTTGAAGCATTTTGAATTATTTTAGGTCCTATTCCAAAAATCAGGAGAACACTATCTGGTGTCAGAGAACACCCTTACAACAGGGTGGGTCTCCCCTGATCTTTCTCAAAAACAGGTTAGTCCCCATATTTAATACAGGTTCTACCTTGGAGTTTTTTTTTTTTTCATTTTTTTTTTTTTATATCAAGAGCTTTAAATGTATTATTTTTAAATTGAAACAATCTCAAAAAGGAAAGAAAAAAAAAATTCAATTTCCAGCTTGGTATTTGAGACCAGTTTAAACTATGATCACTATAACAGTGAATGTCTATTTGCCAATTTCATGCACCAATGCAATTCTACAACTTAATGTTGATTAAGTGAATACGTATATACATATAAGTTACTGCTGCCAGCTGAATTACATACAAATCAACTCGTTTAAAAAAAAAAAAAAAAAAAAAAAGTATTGGTATGTATTTGGACCATCTCTGATTCCAGTGACTGCCCTAGAACAAATGTTATATTTGCTGTGTGGTTTGAGTTTGAAATTTGCAGCAGTGTTTTCTTGGATTTTAAAAAGATTATTAAAGGAAGAAAAAAAAAAGACAACTCACTTGCAATACACACCCGCACATACACACCCTATACATACATACACATATACCAGAAACATACACCTTTAAAAGTTCTTGCCTCTGGGATAACCGAATGTTCTGGCTTGAAGTTGAAGACAATTTCAGAAGTCTCATCTTAATTATGAAGTATTTTCATTATTAATTCCTGTAACCAACGACTTTTAAATTTCATCAAGTAATTCTGTGTGTGTTTGTGTGTATATATGTATATATATAATGTATTTATTTTTTAACTAGAAATTGACAGTGTCTTTGAAGTTTCAGCTTGGCTGCTTCATCTGACAGCCAGATGAAGTGATCAAAGTGAAATTTTGGAAGTCAGTCAGTTTTCTATATAGGAAATAAATGTCTACACTCTACCCACCAGTATTGAGTGCTCATTCAGTGAATGTTTTAACTATAGTACAATGCACAGGGAATGGTCATAAAGTCTTAAAAGATTTTTAATATATTACTTCCAAACGAAATATTAATACTAAGAATATTTAGCAAATAATGATTTTACAAAAAATGAAACTTCATCTGCATATAAAAACACAAGGACCCAATCAGCCGATTTCATTGATGCTTCCAGCTGTTTACTTGTACCTCATCTCATCGTTTAATGAAAATGGAATATTTCCTTCAAATGCACCTTGTTACCTGGAGAAGTTTTTAAAAGCCTGTTTTAAGACTTTAATTGCTGTTGGTACATCTAAATTTATTTCAACATAAGAAAGACTTCAATATTTGTATTTGGAAATTTTAGATTTAAAAATTTTCTGGACTTTATAACCAACTTATTAATGATTTTATTTTATTTTCACCAAATGTCCAAGACTGCTGTTTTTCTGTGAAATATAGTAATATTTTAGCCAGAGTTTATTAAAATTTAGTTATAGGGCCCGATGTACTTTGAATCGGAGATTTATGGAAACTCAGGTTTTTTTTAAATTCAATTTTTGTGTTGTGACTCGATTTGGATCTTAGGTACATGAACTTTTGTATATAATTGCCTTGCTCTCTTTAAATCTCTCTCTCTTTCTCTCTCTCTCTCTCTCTTTCTCTCTCTCTTCAGCTCTCTCTCTCTCTCTCTCTCTCTATCTGAATTGTCTGGATTTTCCAGATTCAATTTCTCGAAAAATGTTGAAATTTGTTAAATGTATATTCTGCTATATTTATGCTTCGATGTTTTTTTTTTTTTTTTTTTTTTTTTTTTTTCTAAATTATACATACATACAAATATATTTAAAAAGAAAGAAAAAAAATATTTTGAGCTGGAAAGAAAAATATTTTCACGTGCAATTTTTTTTTTATTTATATGTAGAATAAAAAATTTATAATTTGAAAAAAAAAACAAAAAATCTAAGTCTTCTGCTTTTGAATTAGAATTGTTTCTATTTTTGTTAAATTGTTCTCTGGTCACATATTGATACGGGAGGAAAGAATATTGATATGGGAAAGAAGAAAAAAATATATATACATGGCATCTAAAAAAGGAAGGATCTATCTCATCATGCTTAAAATTCTGCCCGACCTAATGGATTGTTAGCAAAACTCATTCCTTTCAAATGCTGCAGTGTGCGTGCGCATGTGTGTATATGTGGTTATTTGTATATGCATATGAATATATGCATGTGTACTTGTGTGTGTGTGTGTATATATATATATATGCATATGCACTTGTGTGTGTATATATATATGTATATGAATGCAGATGTAACACAGCACACCTACATGTATGCATACTTGCTACTTGAATGTCAGGAAGAAAATATTTCCTGAAATGAAAAGGGGAAAAGAATTTTTAAAAAAAAAAGGGATTCCCCCAACTCCTTCTTTCCACCCTTCCCCTGCTCTTAGACTTTCTTTCTTTCTTGGATTTAACAATGTTTATTTACCTTTTTTTTTTTTTTTTCTTCTTTTAAACCACAAATTGATCTGTTTTCCTCCTCATGCTAGTGCAGACAGTTCAGTTTTGATTACTCCAGCTTATTTCTTAATCATTTATAACAAGAAACAAAATGTCTATTGGTTTAACCTACTTCAGTCTTTAACAAAAGAACTCTAGTTTTTTATTTATTTTTTTTTTTTTTTAATTATTATTCATTCATTGATTTATTGCTGAAGTTAATCTTGTAGTTGTTTCTTCTTACTAATATAGGTAATACTAACACTTTGAGATAAAAAAAGTTGTGCTTTTTGGGGGATATAAAGTTGAGGATAACCTAAAGATTCTAAAAAAAAAAAAAGTGGCTGAAGGAACCTAGTAATTCGTGTTGTAATCCCCCCCCCCCGCCCTCACACACACATACATACTTAAAACAAAAATTATAATTTGATGGTCGTTTTTCTTGCCATCATTGCATCAGTTTGTTGAAGCCTGAAGCTTCACTGCTATTACTGAGTGAACCAGAGCATCATGAAATGGACGGTCTGAGAATTAAACCTATAGGTGAACCCAACATCTTAACCACTAGGCCAAGAGCATTCACAAACATGTGAAATGAAACTTCATTGTGTAGGTCAACAGCTAATGTTATTTGTTAGACAAAATGTAGTTGGTTAGTGATGAAATTAGATAGAAATAGCAGAAACCAAGCTGGTTTAGATACTGTAAATATTCAGTTCACATCTTGATCATATACTGGATGGAATAGTTGAGTTGACAATGATCAACTGAAATGCTATGATACAATATAAATACTACAATATTTCTGATTTAGTTTTTGAATAAGTTGGAGCAGATCTCTTGTTATGAAGGCACCATTCTTAATCCACAAATGATAGAATTGGGTATAATAAAGTAGACTTGTTTCCTAAGGTGTTAGTTTGTATGTTAATGTAAACATGGGAATAGAAGCCGATTGTCAGATTGGACCAAGGAAAGAATGCTTCCATTGTTGATACTAACTGCTGGTCACAATTGCTGACAGAATATCATGAACTGCATATAGATTTATCATATTAGCAGTAAAATAGAAATTAACTATTTTAAGTCAATGTAAGATATAATGATAATGAAAATTGTGTACAGTGCTCGGGTGCACTTCAACTCATCAAAGTTGTAATTATATTTGTGACTTTGTCAAGAATTGGGCTCAAATAGTATGTACATTGTTCTTGTACATTCAAGAAAGTTATTTGAATGGCAATGAACATTTCTTTTTTTGACATTGTATCTCCACTTGAATATCAACTGCAGTTTTTTTAAGGTCATTCTCCCTGATAAAGCAGGGTTTAACTCTTTCATGACTGCATTTCTAACGAAGTACACTTTCAATTAATTAATGAAGAATTTTGAATGATTTACTAAAATAGTAACTTAATGTTCTTATATAAAATTATTTTGGAAGATTTTTAATTTAAATTGGAAACCTTGAATTCATAGAACCAGAGGTGGTTTTAGTCAGGCTGGTAACTAAAGTGTTAACCTAGCTAACTGCATAACAGGCTTCATAGTCATCATAGGATCCTTTATAAGGCAATGTTTTATAGCTAGATACCTTTCCTAACACCAACCCTTTTAGTCACCTCATATATGCAGAAATATGGTATATCTATTTAAACCAAAATGGACTCAAATAATATTAATGAGCCATTCGAATTTTCATTTATATCTAGTAATTCAAAGCAAGATAAATTCTCCTCCCTCAGTTGCTTTCTCCATGTTTACAGACGAGCACTGCTAGATTACCAAGTAATTACTCTAATATAGTGTTCTTAGTGTTTAAAGAAATAAACATTCACTTTGTCATATATTTACAAACCAGATACTGGAAAATGAATATTCGTAACATGCAATGCCTCACACAAAGAGCATTGATTGTACATGTAGAATATGAGTGATTGAGTCACCTTTAGTCAAGACCCAGGGTCCAATGCCATGTTCTCTTGACCAGTTTGTCTGCGCCATGCTTAGCAAAATCTTTTTGCTAAGCAAATAAATGGAAATACAGCGGTGACACCGATATTAAAAATACATCGAGATTGCACCCCCAACATTTACAGGAACCTATGGTGGTATGGTGTAGAAAAACATTGCACTGGCTTGATATTTCATGTTGCAATTCCCTATCCTAAGATATCAAAATGAGTCGATGCACTTTGGTTATTTTTATCCCTAGGTGGATTTATCTCAAAACAGCTTAATGCTATGAGATAACTACAGCTCCAGTCATAATACCATCACCACTACTACTACTACTACTAAGAGCCTTAGGCAAAAACTACCCTACAGCCTCTTTTTTTTTTTTTTTTTTTTTTTAATATACATAATTTTTAATCTTTAATTTTTAGCATGTGCTTCTTAATCCAGGCATGAATAATAATAATAATAATAATAATAATTAGCACACTTTTTGATTCTCAAAAGGTTCAGTAATATCTAAAAACAAACATGATATTAAAAAAACATGCAACTCTGAAATGTTTCTCTTAATAATAATTCGTAATGCGGTTTTTTTGTTTCAAAATAACTAACATTTGTCTTTTATTTTCTTTTTTTTTTTTTTTTCTCCACCTTTTTTTAACCTAGCTGGCAACTAACCCTATCATCCTGGTCACAAAAGCCCTGAATCCCTTGTTCGTGTTGTAGACTTCAACATTTGCCGGGTGGGATGTTACAGAAGGCGCAGGTCGGGCGAGTTGCGGCCAACAAGCAAAATTAAGCAAAACTTTACAAAAAATATATATATACATTACAAAAAAAAATAAAATTCTATAACTACTACTACTACTACTACTCCACCTCGCAGTGCACCATGACTACTACTTCTACTACTATTACCACCACCACCACTACTACTACTACTACTACTACTACCACTACTACTACTGCTGCTGCTACTACTATGACTACTGGCATCAATTTATCTGCTACAGCTGTCCATATTTTCTACTCTATCCTTACTTGTCAGTATTAACTGCCAGCTGTCTTGTGGCCAACAATGGCACTACAACAACCATCTTCATCACTATCATCATTATCTACACCAAGCACAGCAGTTGTCAATGGAGACAGAAGAGATATAAGAGAAAAAGCAACAGAAAAGGAACTATAGATGTATACACACACATGCATACACATATATGTGTATATATATATATGTGTGTGTTAATTGAAACACCAGAGAAGTCAGCCAATGCAGACGAAAACATTGGATTTCAATTTCTTTATATTTTTGAAAAGGAAGTTTCTCAATATTCCTTTTAAAAAAAAAAAAAAAAATTTTTTTTTCTTTTGCTCCATTTCAAGGATTTTCATCTTAAAGTGAGTTTTTAATTTTTAGTTTGTGTGTGTGTGTGTACATATATATGTATATATGTATGTATGTGTGTGTGTACATATATCTATATATGTATGTGTATCTGTCTGTTTACACATGTGTATGTATGCCAATATGTTTGTGTGTGTGTTATTTTTTTTATTTTTTTTTGCCTCTTTTCTGTTGGGACTGAAAATTTTACAATATGCAGCAGGAGTCTTTTGCGGTAGTAAAGTGCCGCTTTTGAATTTTGAACTAATTTTTATTTTTTTTTTACATATACTAAAAAAGAAAGTGCGGGGAGATGGGACGCAAAATGTTTGTTTATATTAACTGGAAAAAAAAATTGTCTTATTCTGTTTTTTTTTTTTTTTTTTTTTTTAATTATTAACTGATAAATTTGTCTTATTCTTTGTTTTATTATTATTATTAACTTCAATTAATACTTCATAGTGGAATGGAAGTTAGTGTGTGAGTATTGAGGAAGGAAAAACATGATGCATATTTACTTGTCATTCATTCTCTGTGGGCTTAGTATCTCTTTTCTCTCCATAAGTTTCTCTCTCGTGTGTGTGTATGTATGTGTATATCCATAAGTCTCTATCTCTCGAGGAGTTTCGATAGTGTTTATGGTGGATCCGTGTTTTGTTCATTTGCTCTTAGTATTTTAGAATTGTCTTCCTTGTTTTCTTTGGCTCCGTGAGAAGTCGTGAGGTATTTGTGTAGTGTAAACGTTTTTTCCTTCCACTCTTTTTTTTCTTTTTAGGGATTCATTCTTCATTCTTCCACAACTTTATTTGTACCTAACATAAATTGGCATTAAAACTTTTAAGATATTTCGAGCATCATAGAATGCCTCCTTTTCCTTTCTACTGCTACTACTACTCCTTTGCTTTCTTCCATCCACCTTTGTATCTTCAATTGCTGTGTTAGTCATGTAATGTTGCTACATGTAAATTCATTATTATAAGGTGTTCACTTATCATAAAGGGATGACAGACATTTGTTGTGTGAAGAATGTCAGTTTGTACATCCACACAATTCTGAGCTACTCTATCTTATCTCTTAAATTAATCTTCTCCTTAACATATTTCTAGTGAAAGACAGTCTGTGATTTTCAAACCATTTTGAAAATAATCAAGAATTTAGTGATATAACTTCCTCATTATTTATCTGGTGCTTGGAACATAACAAAGATTCTTACATAAAATTATGATGGAAGGTTTTTAGATAAATATATACATTTCAAAATAAATAAAACCACCCTGTATTATAAAACCAAATGTGGATTCAGGCAGTTTTGTATCAACAGGGTTAACTAGTTTTAGAAACTTCTGCTTATAACATCCCTCCTGTCTCGCATATTTCAGCAATCTTTATATTTGTTTATAATTTGTAAAATATATTTTGTTTTAATGTTTAAATTTAGCGATTTTTTTTTTTTTTTTTTTTTTTTTTTTGTGGAATAATATTTCTTCTTTTGTATTGTATTCCGATGCCTGAGTATTCTGAAAGTTTTTCCCTCTAAACTTTGGCAAGGAGTTCTGTTTTCTCTCTCGTAGTGGTGTGGTATTTTTACTACTTTACCGTTTATCTTTCTTACAAATTTACAACTGCTAAAAAAAAAACCTTCACTGTTGAGGCTAGTTGATATAACTTTTCTTATTTCTTAACCTTATTTTACCTCCCCTTGCCATCATCCTGTCTGGTGGAGAGGCTATTGTCAACAACGTGCTGCTAACTTTCTTTATTCTACATTTGTTATCTTTGTTTCTCTGAAACTGTCTTAAACATATCAACAAAGAGAGGAAGAAAGAAAACAAACTGTAGAGGCAATACTTTACAAAAAACCTGAATTATGTGTATATATACACACAAACACACATTTGTATCTGTAAGCCTTGTTCTCAGAAACTGTATGTATGTATATATATATATATATATATATAAATAAATAATCTGAACCATAGTGTTAAAAAGGGTGCTAAGTTTTTGGGGTTTTTTCTTTTAACTTATAGAAAACTAAATTTGCTGACATTTTAGTTCAAATGCTTTCTTAGTTTTTGGTAATAGAAATAGGGTTGGATTGGAGGGAAATGGTGCTGAAAAATACATTTGTCCCCTCCCAATTTTTTTTTTTTCAGTTTAATTCTAGTAACTTTTATACTATTATTATTAATATCATTATTATTGTAGTCCTGTCTTCTCAAAGGTGTAGTGTTCTCCCATCCTCAGAGTCCGGTTCAACTAGCATGGCATTGTCTTCAGAGAGATTATTTTCAATTCCTATTTTAGTTGCTTTTATATTAATTTCATAATTATTAGATGGTGAATTGTCAGTCATTAGAGTGTGAATTATATCTTGGTATTTATTCTGGCCAGCTCTGATGTTCTGTGTTCAAATTCCACCTCCTTTTGCCTGTAGTATCAGCATAGAAACAGTTTTCCTTGATCCAATCTGATGATCGGCTCCTATTTTTAATTTTAATTGCTACATTTTTTTTATTAGCCTGGATGAATGAAATTTAATAGAATTATTTTTTTTCTTTTATTCTAAGAAATTAATATTGAAAAAGACAGCTGGAAAAAAAAATCATTGCTCCCACCGAAAAAATATATTTTTCCTTAGTTTCTTTATTTTTTTCATTTTATTTTGTCAAACTTTCATATAGTCTTCTTGTGTGATTGTCTTAATCAGAAATGTTTATTTTCTCATGGTATTATAACCAAGTTATTTTTATTTTATTTTATTTTTTCTTAAATTCCTTTCTGAATGGGTTGGTTGGGCCTGAGGATCTTATGGGATGATTGGATATTTTGGCTCTCTGAACTTACATCTTTTTTTTTTTTTTTTTTTTTTAATTACCTTAATTGTTTCTTCTGCATAATTTTCATGTTATTTGTAATCACCAGAAAACAAAACAAAGCAAAACAAAAAGGAAAAAGGTAAAAAAAAAAAAAAGTATCAGTTTTGAAAAGTCTATTTATAAAAATATATATTTAAAGAACAAAAAAAAAATGATATTGATTTAAATAAAAAAAAAAAAAAATTTTCAAAAGAGGGAAAAAATACAAAAAAAAAAATGAACTGCAGAGAGAGACACACAGTTCTTAGAGGAAGAAAGTCCTGTATGTCACCTGACTTTTTTTATATACATTATATATCTAATCCTGGGGTGATATCTCAGTAACATGACAATCTCCCAGGTGTCAATGGCAAAGATATGCTCTCTTCTTTTTTTTACCCGTGCCTTATAAATAACTGCATGTACTAAACAAAAAACAAAACAATCCGCCCCCACCCAAAAGAAGCTGACTAGAAGCTTTGCATATTTTAATAATAATAATAATAATAATAAGCATATTTTTGTTACCTTGCTGAAAAGAAAACTATACTTGTGCTGTTATTTTCATATCTCTTAAGATGGAGCATAATAATAATATTAATATTAATATCAATCATTGCAGCCAACTAACTTTTTTTTTTTACTTTCCCTTTTTTTTTTTTTTTTATAAAGAAAAAAAGAAATTTCTAATAGATTTGTCTTGAATCTCATCTCTCACTTTTTACTAATTCTGATGTTTAAAAAGCCCTGGTCAAGTTACATTTGGTGAACAACAAGAATATATGATATTAATAATAATAATAATGATAATATTGGTAGTAAATTTTCAAAAAAAAAAAAGAAAATACAAAAAAAAAAAAAAAAAAAGGCAGACTTAAACCAAAATCAAATCAAACAAAGAAATATAAACAAAAAGGGCAACTTGAATAATGTCCGGCTATGGGCTGACACTTTCCATATTTTGTATCTTCTTTTTAGTGAAAAATAAACTGGTGTTGCTAGCCAACTTGAATTTCTTCTACACTTTTCTTTACTAACTCTTACTAATGCTTTATTTCATTTTTTTTTCATATATTTTATATATTTTTTTACCTACTTTAATCTTTTTTTCTTTCTGGCTTCCATACACGCTTTTATGGTTATCTTTCTACTCCATTTCCCCTCTCACCTAATAATATAATAATAATTTACGTAGTGGACAAGCTCGGGTTCCATTAGTTTAAACGAAGCTGTTTTCAAAGTAGCTGTGCTAAGTTATATTGAATGTTGTACATGTGGTTATTGCTAGGATAAAGGGAAATACATTAGATTGTAAATAAACAGCTATTTAAATGTTTCACCATATGAATAACATTAAAAGGTAAATCTGCAATTATCAGCACATCAGACTACTTGTTAGGGTTATGGTAAGAGAGAAGACTATCTTACCCTATGTCCACCTTTACATTTGACAATGTATTTCGGCCAAAATTATTTAGCATTTACATTACTCTATACTTTTGTATTTTCACGGTTAACACACATCTAATCTACGAGATTTTGATATTTATTTTAGTATGAGCAACCGGTTTGAATAAAAAGAGGTGAGAATTTTGGCTGGATACAGATTTCTAAAGGGTTAAGGAATGTCTTGTGGTATAAAGCCCCTACAAGAATAATGTAGCTGTAATTTAACCAATGTCTTGAACTTTAGCTGTCCATCCCTGAATATTTCTTCATGGTTTAACTTGTTAGACTTGATATTTTTAATCCTTTAGCATTTACATTACCCGATATATATACTATATTTTCATGGTAAATTCTCACAATTATTCCACACAATATTGAATCCGAGATTTTGATATTATTTATACAGCTGGTTTGAACAGAATGGGTGGAGAGAATTCTGGCAGAATACGGCTACATTAAATGCTAAAGGGTTAAAGAATCTTCTTTTGTATTATGCTGAATATGGCTAATAATGTCAAATGCCTTTTCTGGCGCCAAACTCTCTTAGTTGCCTCTTACAATACATGAATGCTCACTCAAGCATATTAAGGCCATTTTCTCTGCTAAAACAGGGGTTAGCTTTGTGCTAGCCATACTATGAAGTAATTTTTGAGGTAATATTTTCCTGCCAAATGCCGTCCCCAGTACCAACATATTTAGTCATCTCTTATGATACATAGGGGTAATGCGTACTTATTTTTAACTGGACACACACAGCATCAGCTTGGAACTAGTATTCAATAGTAAATAGTCTGTGTAAGTAATATATATATATATATACATACACACACACATACATACACACACACACGATTGGAATTTGTTAGGGATATGCTTTGAAAACCTTAAACTTATTTCTAATCTTCACCAGCAATGTTGTTGCAGAAAAGTTAGGAACTGGACAAATTAATGTTTAATGAAAGACATTGTCCATAATTTTCAAATAATTTTCAAAATAATGAATTTGGGGGAATTTAGTAATATAACTAATAGGGATTGAGTTTCGAAACAGTTTTTCAAGGCATTGTGACAATATTATAAAAATGTTTAACAGTCCAGACATTGCATGTACAGAATTAAAATGTAGTGTTTTAATTCTTTGTATGCATTGCTTAGACTTTTAATCATTTAACATTTTTATAATATATAACTAAATTTTCATTACTAAGGTGGTGTTTGGAGCATAACTTAACTCTTACATAAAATTATGGAAACACTTGGAAATTAAAATCTTTCTAGCATAGAAATGGGGTCAAATTCAAGTGGTTTGGTATCAAGAGTTAAGATATAATTGAGGAGAAGCAAAATATTTTTATTGACTAACTCTTAACTTGTATTTCTATTACTTTTCTAGTTTATGCTATGCACATTAACAGTTATTAAAATTAAAAAGGTAAAAACAATTAACAAGGTCTGTTTAACTCTTTTAACATTCATCATTCATTTTCTTCCCTAATAATAATCTATAATAACATATAAAATGTAATATATAGAATTTAGTTTTAGTTCTTTCAACTACCACTTCCATTAGTAATGTTCTTGCAATGATAAATTATATACATATCCACACACATTTAATGTTAATCTCTATATTAGCTGTATTTATGTATTACTATTGTTCTAAATCTGATTCCAATTGTTTTGCACAGGGGGGAAAATTGATCTGTGATATATATATATATATAATGTGTATAGATATATGATGGATGCATATGTGCATCACTTTACTGGAAAGTATTTTTCAGGATAAAGGAGTTTCCTATAGATCAGTGAAAATCAACTGCTGACGAGTTTATATAAAACTTCAGTCGACGGTTTGCTTTACAAAACAGCATGTATTTTATATTTTACCTAGTAACTAGTAATCTGTAGTATTCTATTACTTACTTTTTATATATATTTATACATTATATGTCTTTTCTTTAATTTTTAGTTCATATTAACTTACCTTTGTATTATTATTACTACCACTACTACCACTACTACTATTGCTACTGCCTCAGCCTGAAACAATCCTTGAAAATGATTGCTGCAAACCTTGTATCTGCTCCCTTGCAAGCAACATTGTCTGGAAATCCTCTTCTTCCCAATTACTACTACTTCCTCCCTACCTTTACAACTAGTTGAACATGAATCTCTTGACCTCTGTTAAGAACTTTTCTTGTCTGCCAATCATGACACATGGAACGAAGGATTTGAAGCTTTATTTTATTTTATTTATTTATTTTTTTTTCGTTTATATTTTTGTTATAACCCTCTTTTAACACACACACCAACATTTTCTTGTTTTGTCTCCTTCCTGATTGATCCCACTTCCCAGTATTGGTAGGGGGGTCATTCTAACAGATTATCAGATATCTTATTTTCATAACATACCTTTGCCTCTCCTCTCTGTCACCTATTTTTATATATATATATATTTATATATATATTATATCCACTAACCAACCCCAATTATCATGATGTATTTTCTAAAGCAGGTGACTTATGGACATAATTTTCTAAATAATTTGCTCAATTGTTCATTATTTGCTCAAATGTACTCCTACCCACCCCACATTCTTTTGTCCTGCCCTCTTCAGTCCCTTCTGTCTGCCTACTTAGAAGTTCGAATCTCAGAGGTTCAATGCCTCATCACCATCACTTCCTGTACCAGTAATAAACTATGGTCAGGCAATCTGTGCAATTATTATTAATATATTCCTCGTTCTTTTAAAAACAAAACAAAAAAAAAATTAATCGTGTGCCAAGTGAAAACCCATTTACTCAATGGTAGCACTGTGGTGTAATTAAAGAATTTTATGGCATTTAATTAACATGTTAATGAGTTTACCTATCTTTGTGAAGGGGTTTAACTTTGCCCTTTTCATCCATCTTTCTGAAGTTGATAACGAAGTAACCAGCCAAGTATGTGTGGGTGGGGGTGATTGATAAACTTCCCTCTCCCTTTCTACAAATTTGAGACTGTCAATGTAATCATTTGCTCATAAGAACAAATTGAAAAGAACCTAAATCATAACTTTTATTTTTAAATTTAAAAAATTTCAGGAAAAGACTTCCATTTTAAAAGAGAAACTCTGGGAAAGAGAAAGTTATGCTGTTTTTGTTGTTTTTGTTGGGTTTTTTTAATAAAAAAAAATTGTTTGAAGAAAAATTTAACGGCAAAAAAAAAATATAATCAGTATTTTACAATTTAATTGTGCCAACAACGTATAAAAAAAATTGAAACAGCAAAAAAAAAAACCATGTGATCTTCACAAGTGTCATGTGATCACAATATCTTCTATAGAAAAATGTCATATCATTGAACTAAACTGAAAATGTTTTGTTTCTTATATAACCTTCACACTCCACTCATATACATACATAACACCTACATTTCTACTTTTCTCTACTTCTACACCAATTTCTTATAACCTTCACACACCACTCATATACATAACACATTTCTACGTCTTCAACCTCTGCTTCTACAAGTTCTTGCACATATGGTACCACCACCACTACTACTGTTTCTGGAAGAATCTATCATCAGCATATCAAGGAATATTTCTCGTCTCCTGCCATCAATCACTTTTTCTAACATCACCAAATGACACTGCCTTTTTTTTTTTTTTTTTTTTTTTTTTCTTCGTCTATTTTTGAGTTTGAGCTTTTATTTATTTTTTTTTTTTAGGTTAAAAAAAAACAAAAAATATGAAAAAAAAAAATAAATGGAAAAAAAGCTCTACTTGTAAGTAAAACATGTGTGAGTGAGTTTAAGGGTGTCAAATTGAAAAGATAATTTCATTGTCTACTCTTGACATTTACTGATTTCAATCTAACTAAAGCCGTCTTCTATCCTCTTGGTTTGTGTTTTTTTTCTTCTTCTTTTTTTGTTTATTGTAATGCATTGTTTATTTGAAATCTGCTGCTGCTGCAAACTTTGAAGAACAAAGTTTCAACTATTGTCTACCTTCACATAAGGTATATAATACTTCTATCACAATAAGATATGGGGGGGGGGGGTTATGGAAGTGAGAAACATTTCCAGTTAAACCCCCCCCCCCCTCCATCCATATCTCTCTTTCAAAGCTCAAAACAATCGCTTGCTACCTAAAGTTTCAAAGCCCCCCCCTCCCCTTGCATAGTTCATGGAGACACGATCGATGCTAGTTGTTGCTTATTGCTCAAGGATGGACAGAGTAAATTTGAAGGGTGGGCCTCCACCATTTCCTGGCTATATTGAGATATTTTTTTCTATTTTCCCACACTTCGATTTACTGTATTCCCAGTCCCGAAACCCTAGGTACATCATGCGTGCGAAAGAATGGATCTAAAATGGTGATGATGATATATATTTTCTCAAATTATTTTCTTTTGTAAATAACTATGATCTCCATTTATTAAACCTTGTTCAGAGGCAGTTTCCATGGCATTGTGGGTGACTAATATCCACTTCAGCTCTAGATAAGATGCCAATCTAATAAGAGATGAATATTTACCCATAGGCAGAAGTTAATTTTGTAGTTCTAAACATTTTATTTTACTAGGCTACTAATACATAACTCTTGCCTTGCCTGGTTTCTAATAAAACAATGATTTTTGGAGGCATTTAGTAATGTTACTTGCTCATTGAGTTCTTACATAAATTCTAATTGGCTGCTATTTCTTGCTGGCAGAGAGAGAGAAACCATATAGATGCAAACCTGTCAATGTTTATCAAAATATTGCCATCCTAGAATAAACATGCTTTGATGTTTTAATAAGATACACTGTTAACATATTTTATTTAAATATTAAAATAATTTAAAGTAATTTGTCATAATTCAGCTGTTATTTGAAACTTATCTTAAAAGGCTTTTACATTAAAAACTATAACGGACGGGTGTTGTATGATAATAATAATGCTTTCTTTATTATTAATAATGAAATTATTGTGTACAGTACTCAGATGCACTACAACTCATCAAAGGTACATAGAATAATGTTCAAATGTCAGGAAAATGAACAGTGTACGAGTCATGATATACATGTGTGTATGGAGGGGGGGGGGGTATCAGGTGTAGTGTTGGCGAATTTCAGGAAGCATGGAGGTTTTAAAAGATGCAGTATCTCGACAGCTAACTGATGCAGGTAGTTCGTTCCATGCTTCAGCGACTCGGAGCGTAAAAAAAAAAAGCGTTTTAGGCAAGTCAAGACACGGGATAGCGAGGCTAAGGCGCTAGAATAGCCAAGCACCACGAACATCACCTGATACTTCGGTAAAGCTTGCCGCCACCAATGACAAGGAGCTCGTAGTCAGCAGCTTAGCTTTCCCAAACATCTCCAATGTCACAGACCGAAAATGAAGTACTTTGCTGATCATTTTTTTTTTTTTTTCCGCAACTTTTGTGAACACTTCAAGGCGCAGAACCAGTATGGATAGGCCTTAGCTGTGAATAGAGCAGGACTAAAAATAAAATGTGTTGCCTTGGAGTTATATGAACTTATTAGTCAAAACAAATTTGGTATAATTCTTTTTCGTTAGATTGTATTAGCTTATATATAAAGCTAATATAATTGTTATCCTAATTATGTTACACAATAAACAGAAAATCGGTCTATTTTTAGGCTTTATATATATATATATAGTCTCCATTCCCCCCACCCCCCCCCCTCCGTCAGTTTTCGGTATTTGTCGATTCCCCCCCTCCCCTACCTTTTACAGTTAATCGGGTTCTTTTTCAATTTGGGAAATACCTTTATTCTACAGCTAGTTTATAAATACAGCAATATCCACACACACATATCACTTCGTTTGAACAAGTTTAAATAAAATGCAGAGTAACTTTTATTTTAAATGTAGTCGTGTAATACTGCAGGCAGAGTAGTCTCCCTTGCCGAGGAAACTTTTACTTTTCAGTTTTTTTTGTTTTTTTTTTGTAACGTTTAAAGTTACAAACGGACAAATTGTTGACATTTCTTCACTTTCAAACAACAATAAAAAGAATTTACTTATCAGAATTACAGTTCGAGAAAGACTTAACAGGAATTAAGTTAGGGGCGTTATAAGCGATACCGGAAATAAATCACTAGTTATGCAAAAGAAAATCAACTTAGCAGGCACATAATGTACAGTGGATTTTTTTTCTTTCGTATATGTATCTTTACAGATATGAGTTACCTACTATTCTAAATAAATTACCTTTTTATAATGTTTAAATATAACGACGCTTTTATAGCCTGTATGGCAGCAGTGACAGGCTATATATTAGCCTGGAGAACGTAACCATAAACATTACACGGACCATGTCATCAGCCCAACACATGCAATGCTTTTTTTTTTTTTCTCCATGCTATATATTTCAAAAGGCTATAGTACTAAAACAGTTATATGTACGACTAGAAAAGTGGACCGTTCAAAGTTAACGGTGTGTGGATTGTATTCAGTTGTATAAATAACATTACAAATATATTTTATATATATATATATATATATATAAATAACATAAATTGCTCGCAATTCGTTCAGAAGAACATGACAAATAATGTCACTGATAAACGCTTGAAAGACAGAAAGGCCACGCGTTCCTTTTTTTTTTCTCTAAGTGATTAGGGGAAGTTTTTGTAGTTAAGGGAGACTTCACAGGATATGGATGTGAAAGTTGACCGCACGTTAAAATGTTACCACGTTACAATATTAATACTTAAGATGAAACTTGCCGTGAAGAGAAAACAAACTGTCAATATATTAATAGTTTAGTTGATATTTAATACTTTCTGCAGTAACTAGAACTAATTATAAGAGGATGAAACAATATTCTGAATAAGAACTAGGCTAGATACATGAACATAATGAACTGGGTAATTGCTGGCCTTGTGCCTAAAGTAGAAACAATTATTTCTATGCAGGTATAAATATTCTAAATTTAGTCATGAGATCATATTGAAACAAACAGTATATATATATGACGCATCAATCAGAAATCATATTGATGGAATAGATTGGGCTATTTATTTTTATTTTGCGCTTTTATTGTAGTGGATTATATATATATAATGCAAAACATTAAACCGGCCATAATCCCCTCACCTCTTTCTGTTCAAACCAGCCGCTCATACTGATGCTAAGGCACTGTTCTCAAAATAAATAATATCAAAATCTCATAGATTCGATAGTATGTGAGTTACCATGAAAATATAATAGTAAATATGGAGCAATGTAAATGCTAAAGTGTTAAGCTGCAATTGACAAGTGTATATATATAACTACATAACATCTTAATTTCTTCAGATTATCTCCCCTTGCCGTTTTTAGAGTTGCTGATAATTGCCGCTAGATTTGTATTTTCCTTCCCCGGCTCAACCATCAGAATTTAATTTGTATATTTGGTTTGTTGTACGTCAATCAATACATCTCTTACCCGAATTTCATACTCGCAATATATATTATGTATATATGTTGATATTTTATTTTATTAATCAGTTCGATTGATTGATATTAGTTGTACTAATTTTATTGGTAACCCTTAGTAATTCTATTGATAACTAATTAGTTTGTTCAATATAGCCACTACATTACTAAATCTGTATGAAAGTACTTTGTTATCTGAATTAATTTCAGTTAGCATTGAGTAAGTTAATGTATGGTACGGTGTTACAATGTCATGGGCAAAGCATCTCGTGGCAGTGTAATTTCGTAAATTTATTACTAAATATATATATATTCATTTTATTAATTAACAGGCGAAACTACAGACTTGCTGTTTAGCCTTAAAAGAAATATTTAAAGTCTACCTCGTTATTGAGTACTCTTATCTCCTAGATAGATGTATCATCAATGCATCTATTGATCTATAATCAATACACCTATCATTTTATCTGTTATATCAATAATTGTTTCTATTTTAGGCACAAGGCCAGTAATTACTCAGTACATTACTGGTACTTTGTTTTATCGACCCCGTAAGGAAGAAAGGCAAAGTTAACCTCGGCAGGATTTGAACTCAGATCCTAAAGTGACGTAACTATGCTGGAAAGCATGGCGTCCGACCCTCTACCGATACTGCCAATCAATAATACCGTTAATTATGGACTATTTAACTACATTAATCGAAACAATTGTAAAATAAATATTTTATTGATATTTTTGGTTGTCTCCCTCTAAATTTTATATTATACTTTATAACCCTGCTTATCTTCAATCATTTTGACCTTACAACACAACATGCATTACTACCTTGGACTAGTTTCGCTTGCAATAATTGCTGATAATTATAATACATTGACCATATCTATATCTTGATATATATGACTGGAGTGGATATCTCCATTTATGATTAAATTCTTTATAGATACCTGCCAACGTCTAAAAACTCAAATGGGGAGTACCATGAAAAAAGTGCCCCAAAACGAGGAGAAATGAGGCAAAATGGGAACATTTTACATAATTGTTTCTACTTTAGGCACAAGGCCAGCAATTACCCAGTGCATTACTGGTACTTTATTTTATCGACCCTGTAAGGATGAAAGGCAAAGTCAACCTCGGCGGGATTTGAACTCAGATCGTAAAGGGACGTAACTATGCTGGAAAGCATGGCGTCCGACCCTCTACCGATACTGCCAATCCACCGGAACATTTTACATAATGAAAGCTATACCCATTTTCACAAGAGAAGACATCTCTCACCCACCCTAAAGTGGATGGGACGGGGAGAGTGTACAGGTCGGTCTGATATATATGTGTGTGTGCTTTGTATGAGTCTGCCTTATCAAATATATCATTGCAAGAAGATAAGTTAGAGATTCTACGTCTAATGTTAGGGACTACAACTTTTAAAGATTACTGGAGGGTTGTTGCAGAACGTTCTGTTAGTATATCTTAATTTTTCGTTAGGTTTCATGTAAATACAATTTAACATCTAAAGTCACTTAGTTCCTTGTGGAAATTATTTAGGGAATGTCCGTTAGAGTAGAAACCAATGGCGTGGTTGTGGAATTTTCTTTTAAGGGTATGAATGATGAAGAATCCAACCAAACCATACACCTCTGCTTTGTCGTACGATCCTATCGATTCATCGGAAGGATCATCTGGGGTTGATTTTTTTAACCCAGGTAGACTCATTTGTAAATATGAGGAGGGTCTAGAGTTTTATTTCTAGGTCAGTGATTGGACTAAACCGACGGGCGAACTCTAAAGCTTTAGCTAATGAACTAGTGATAGAGGGGCAAAAGCTGTTATATCGAATTGTGCAATTCGATATAACAGATTTTTAACTATACCACATGTATATATATATATATATATATTAATGAAAGTTGTTTGATCGTATAATCCGCCGATTTTTTTTGTAAAGACAAAAAGCACTCTACAATTTGTATTCCTTAGAATGTTTCAATATTATAAAGAGAGACGGTTTTATGTGTACATCTTTTTATTACATAGTTATAAACAGATGTACACATAAAATAATCTCTCTTCATAATATATATATATATATATACATGCATACACACACACTCGTATATACCAATACACACTCGGTAGAGGGTCGGACGCCATGCTTTGCAGCACAGTTACGTCCCTTTACGGACTGAGTTCAAATCCCGCCGAGTTTAACTTTGCCTTTCATCCTTACGGGGTCGATAAAATAAAGTACCAGTAATACACTGGTATAATTGCTGGCCTTGTGCCAAAAGTAGAAACAATTATAATAACACCATATATACGCTAGTACACACAAAAAAAAATTCTACACTTTTGCGTATTTGGCATGTTGACAACTGAGGATTTTCGTCATTTTTTATTTTCTCAACATATATATATATATATATATATATATATAAAGAGAGAGAGATATGTAAAATCCCTGGATATTACATATTTCTATACACACTCTACATCTCCCCATGTGTCGAGTACACATGATTAGTGGTTTCCTCAGTCTCAGCAGCAAAGGCTGTCTCTATATATATTACCGCAAGAGGCGTAGGCGTAATTGGAGTAAAAGGTAAAAGGTAGAACTAGATGAGGTAAACTATTAGACTTCATATATTGCTTGTAATCCATCCTCAAAAACTATTTTTCTTTGACTCAATTACGCTGAAAATAAATCTATTACATTACTGTGATAAAAAAAATGTATCTATACATAAAGACGATAAAACGTCAAGATTGTCATAGGTAAATATTTCATTTATCTCTCTCGCTCTCTCCATTCCATATTTATTTGTTCAAGTATATTTAGCATTAATAGAGCAAGCAATATAATATGTTTTCAACTTATCTGAAGCTCTACCGTTACACCATAAATAAAACCAACTTTTTCCATCAAAGAGAAAGAGAGGGGCGATTTCTACTCGTAAAAGTATCAAAATTCCGATCACTGCGAACTCAGTCAGTTTGTTCATGTTTAAACTCAGTATAAATTTTATAAGGTGAAGTTAGTATCGAATGAAACATACTGACCATTTTTTTTTTTTTTAAAGATATTTGACAACCGTTACACCAAAAATAAAACCAACCTCTTCCATCAAAGAGAAAGATAGAGGAGGAGGGGGGGTTACTCGTGAAAGTATCAAAACTATCTCAAAATTCCGATCACTGTAGAATCTGAATCAGTTTGTTCTCGCTTAAACCAAGAGCGGTGGAAGCATTTCTGAATTGGGAGGGTGGAATTTGGTCAATTTAGTTGTAGTAATTAGTTTAGCTGTTATGAAATATAAAGGGCGGGGGATTGGCAGTATCGGTAGAGGGTCGGACGTCATGCTTTCCAGCATAAAGTTACGGCCCTTTATGGTCTGAGTTCAAATCCGGCCGAGGTTAACTTTGCCTTTCATCCTTACGGGGTCGATAAAATAAAGTACCAGTAATGTACTGGGTAATTGCTGGCCTTGTGCCAAAAAGTAGAAACAATTATGAAATATCAACCAATATATATATAAACTTCGATACGCGATAAACATAACACGTACATAAATAGTAGCGCATATACAAATAGATGTTTTGGTAGTTTTGGGAGCCCTCGCCCTCTCTGTAAACACAGTATAAATTTTGTAAGGTGAGGTTAGTATCGAATGAAACGTACTGACCATTGTTTGTTGAAGATATTTGAAGAACAATTCTCGCCATTACCACCACGTAACTAATTAGAATAATTGCTAGTCCCATCAGTAGCAATTATATTTTTCATATTTTTACCACCTTGTTAACGATAAGCAGAAGCCAATCATTCCCATTGCAATAGTGATTCCGAGAGAGGTGGGGGTTGTGGGTATAGAAACTTGGAGGAGAATTAAAACTAACTGCTGTTGCTTTTACTATTATTTTCGTTTTCTTCTTGATACTCCTCTCCGCAACGAGAGAGGTGTGCTGAAAGAAAATAAAATAGTGCAATGAATGGTAGAGCAATTCCCAAAGAACTGCCTGTCACAGAAAACGACCTTGTCACATTTCGAACACTGTTACCATACATCACTATTAAGGATTTAACCCTTCTGTCACCATATTTCTAATAGAATACACTGCGTGAATTTGGAAAATACTAGAAAATTTTAAGGAATTAAAAAAAAAAATGTTTTCAATAAACTGATGCTTAGAACATTAATTAACAGTAATTTTAATAGAAATAGGAACACTTTAAAATGGGTATTTGTATATATATATATATTTGTTTATATATAATATAATTACTCATTATAGTATAGTATTTCACTATTTTCCATGACTTTTTAGATATATGTATATAGGCATAGTCTGGGCAAAGACGTATTTTGTCAGTGTACTGGTTGAACAAATATATTGCTTTGGTTATTTACAATATCTCCCCCATCACACTGCATAACTCCTTATATATTTTTCATAAATTTCCTTCTCTCTCTGCTCCTCTCAGTCTAATCGTCCATCAACTGTGAAATATACCCTCGTAATTCTACGCACGAGGTAACTATTCTGTTTGTTTCAAAAAACAATGTTTAGAGGTTGGTAAATTAACGAATTGGTACTCATTAGAACGTCAGATTAGACTGCTTTGTGGTATTCGTTCTGTTTTTCTGTTTACCAATGACGACGATATCAACTTTGCTTTTCATCCTTTTGAGATTGATAAACAAAATACCAGTCCAGCACTAATATTACTTTTCTCTGGAAGACGTGGAGAGGGACGGGCTCTGCAGATTTAAATGTCCAAGACAAAATACATATGATACTCCCAACGGACTCGATATGATTGACGGTGCCCCAGCATGTTCGTAGACTAATGACTAAATCCAGTAAAATAATAAGATGTATGTTTAAGCGTGTTGAATTACTCATTTGATATTCTAAATATTTTAAGTGGGACATATCTATTGTATATATTTTCTGTATTAGTTTGTCTCAGTTGTTACAATCGTATGATTTTTCTGCTACATAAGCTCGATATTGTCATCAACGTTGACGTTGGAATCGAAAATTATTAAAGAGAGAGAAAACAGATTAGAAAATATGATTAGATTAGATTTATTGAGACTTCTTTTCTCACTTGATGGAGTCTTTATTGTATTTTGTCTTTCTTGAAGATAGTGTGGAGTTGATGATGATGACCATCAGAATGGTGATGATAGTGATGATAATGACAATAAGATGAATCAAAATAATATAAAGTTAAAACATTTCTCATTAATCAACACCACCACATCTAGAATATATATATATATACAAACAACTGAGTAAGACAAATGGATACATATATGTATATACAAATTTAAATAACATAAAAAATCCTTTTCCTATATCAAGTTGAAGTTGAGAAACTACTAGTATTATGTACATATATATATATATATATTTAAACAAATACTAAATGTATTCAATTAAAAATAGAATCAAGCCCAAATCTCTATATATATAGAGATTAAACCTAATTATAGTATGTGTTCCTGGGACTTAGGTTCGATGCTGTTCTTCATTGTTTCGTTTGGTCTTTATAGTGTTGCATGAGGCAACCATTTGATCTCTTGCCTGTGCTGAGTTATCTGTATGAGGGCTTGACATGGCATTATCAAATGTTGCCTAAGATGGACAGGTGACATCCATCGCAGTAATTACCAGCATTGCAAAGAAAAGTCAGTCATACATGGCCATCTCAGATGTTAGACACAATTATTGTCAGCTGTGGTCTACTTGTGTGGTAGACTTCCAATCATGGTTTACTAACATCATCTCACACTTGGCTGACTTCAGCTAGCAGAGTTCTCTTTGTAACAAAACAATTAGAGCAAGGTTTCCAATTTAACAATATCTTCTTCCCATCTTCTCACCAGTTTCAGAGGATCCGAATAAATAAAGGTTCAAAGACACTGCCTTTCCTGTTTTTTACATCCATTTTTCCACATTGCATGGGTTGGACGTTCCTTCATCTCCTCTGTAATTTGAGATCGGCTGACACCACTTCTGCCCAAGTCTTCCTTGGTCCACTTTTACTGTGGCTTTCCTCCACTGGGATTTCTTGGCACTTCTTTACCCAGTGGTCATCATCCATATGCATCACATCTATACAAATGCAGTCTTCTCTTTTGCACACCACTTCAGATTCCTCTTAAACCCAGTTTTTCCCTCAGTTCATCCAAGCTCTGCCTTTCTCTCACATTTACATTGCACATTCAATGAAGCAACCATGCATCATTTGTTTCCAGTCACTGTCCATGTTTCACTACTATGCAGCATCGCACTTCACACACAGGCCTCATACAGTCATCCTCTTGTACATAGGGAAAAACCTTTTGTTGTCAACAATGAGTAGTTCTCTAAACTTCTTCCATCCTATCCTTATTCTAGCTATTGATTTCTTAGAGCACCCTCCTCCATTACTAACTAATAAGTCACCTAGATAGCAGAAATTACCAACCATTTCTATAGATCCTTTATGTAATTGGAAAAGGTTTACATCATTAAACTCTTCCCATTGATTACCTTTGTGCATTTACTACATACAAAGTCTTTTCATCCTGTTATCCCACTACAACTCAATGCCCTTCCTAACACCAACCAGCATACAGGGCGAACTCAGTGCTTTGTCCCCAATACAACCATCATACAGGGTGGGCTGGGTGATTTTAATCATGTCAACACTAAGTACTTGTGGATAATAGTACGTGATAATGGGCATGCTAGCATTGATCATATCCTCTTTTCTTTGCCAGTCCAGTATACCTAGGACTACACTATCTAATGCGTCCTTCTTTAAGAAGACGGCATGATTTGAGGGACATTTGGCTGCTATTGCTAACAGGTTGAGTGACCACATAGTAGCTTCCTTCTTGGCTAGTAGTAGTGGTAGTGGTGGTGGTAATAGTATTTAGAAGATTTAGGCTATATACCTCCAATCTATGGGATTTTCTAACAATATTGGCACTGTAATTTATGGGTGTGTATAGCTGTTTTATTGAAGACGTGCACACATGGGACCTCATGAGTATTATGACTGGGAGATAGCAAACAAACATAACTATTCATTCTCAGTGGAATTGTATCTCACAATTTAGAGTATGTAAATATGTGATATACATACCTCTTACCCTCTTTCAATATATACATTTATATATAATTATACACACACATACATATACATACGCATAGATATATATATATGTGTACCGAGTCATATATGTACACATACATGAATATAAAGTTACATCATAATTTACATATGTACACACTCAGCAATTTGCGTGCATTTACACACCTTCCTTTACTATCTCATACCATATAAACTATACGTACATATTAATGAAGTAGAAATTCAGCCACAAACTCAAGCGGTTTCGGCTTGTAGACTCTTTTTGAAGATGTCACAAGCTGAAACCAGTTGAGCTCGTGGTTGAATCTCTACCCCATTAATATATCGACTCTGCACCCCTCCATGCATTGAGTACCACCCTGATTTGTGGTCTTCCCAGTCCTCGTACTCCAGGCATTCAATATCTATCTAGCTATCTATATACATATATATATCATCATCATCATCGTTTAACGTCTATCTTCCATGCTAGCATGGGTTTAGACGGGAATTGTCCCACGTGAGGCAAGATTGGTTGTCTTGCTCGTATAGGAATGTCTGGCGGGGTTTTCTATGGCTGGATGCCCTTCCTAACACCAACCACGTTTACAGTGTGGACTGGGAGGTTTTTACCGTGTTACCTACACGGCCACATTACAGCATGGACTGTGTTTTTTTGTCGTGACACCTACACAACCTCATTTATTTAGGACTGGATGTTGTGGTACCAACATAACTTTAAAGAGAAAGGGGTAGGGGTAGGGGATGGGGGTGTATATTTGAGTAAGAGGTGCCTACTGACTGTGGGTTTCGCTTTGTATTTAAGCAAGTCGGGTCTTCTGTATTACTACTTAGCGCCAAAGATCTCGGTCCAGTGACATTGTCTTGGAGAGGTGTAAGATCGGAATTTATCAAATCGTTCCAGGTCTTCCATCTATTTTGATCGCCCTGCACTTATATATATATATCATAAAAATGGGGTGCACAGGAAAAAGACAACAGAAAAAATGAGAGAAAAATGGACAGACAATTCTCATCAGTCAACCTAAGGAAATCACAATAGTTTCATTGCATTAAGGTTGATACTATTCATTCCAGTGCACACTAGGACGCAACAAAACAAGTAGACACAGGATGAGGTGTGCCTTTCAGCAAATTACACTCAAATGAAATATCTCTCTCTCTCTCTCTATATATATATATATAGATAGATACACACAACCGAGGCACAAAATCTTCCATAAATTATCAACAAGCTACATATATATATACACAAACAGTTTGAACATATACACACAGTATGTGCTGCACCTGTAGGAGGAGAAGTAAAAGCAAAGGAAAAAAAAAGCCTCTCCGCCCACATAATAATAATTGTTTCTACCTTTGGCACAAGGCCAGCAATTATCCCAGTGTATTACTGGTACTTTATTTTATCGACCCCGTAAGGATGAAAGGCAAAGTTAACCTCGGCGGGATTTCAACTCAGACAATAATAATAATAATAATGACAACATTGTGAGATTTTCATGGTTTAACACTTTGACAGCTTATATATATATACATACATACACACACAATATATATATATATATATATATATATATATATATATACATATACATATACTATGAATAAGTTAAAAGGATTCAGAAAATAAATAAATTTAAAATATAATAATAATAATAACAATATTTTAAAATTACTTTAAAAAAAATGAACAAAAAATGATTACTATGAAATAATGGCTGGGGTAGTGGTGATGGTGGTGATGGTGGTAGTGATAATAGTGTTAGTGATGATGGCATAGTTCCAACTCTCCAGTCTGATAATGAACCAACCGAGAAACATGACACCACCACCACCACATACATATCAACATATACATATATATATATCTAGATGTATATACATATATATGTGTGTGTGTGTATATATACAAGCCCACCCTGTATGCTGATCTGGTGCCACAACATAAGCAACCAATCTATCCTGTTAGATGCTCGTTTTCCTACCATAATAAAAAGCACCCAGTCCACACAGTAATGTGGTTGGCATGAGGAAGGGCATCCAGCTGTAGAAATTTAGCCAAAATGCAATACTGTATGAGAAAGATGTGGTTACCTGACCTGACTTGTCTCATAATATGACAACTCGTCTAACCCAAGCAAACACGGAAAAATAGATGTTAAATGATGGTAATGATGTATATATATATATATATATATATATATAACCAAAATGGCTGACTGAATACATATATGCTTTTTCTCAAAAAAATTTCTTTTCCTTCCTTACTCTTCTCACTCTCTATCTTTCTATTTCATCTTTTATTTCTCATTCAATCTTCTGAAATGTAAAGACTCTTTTCCTACTATATCAAACATTAAACTAATATATTTCTTCATTGTACTGTGTTGTTTGCTTTGCTGTTTCCCTTTACTTTTTGCATATATATATGAATGAGACATTAGTTAACTAAGCAATTGCAAGGATTAGCCAGTACCCTTTTAAACAAACAAACAAAACCAAGAGAAAAGGAACAGTTGCCAAAATGCAGACAGAAAAGCCAACAGGAGGTAAATAAATTTCACTTTTTACTGCCAACGACATCTTGTACATCTTCAGCCTTCGTTCCATCTTTCTTTCTTTCTTCATCTCTTCCTCCTTTGATGTATCTGATGATGTAAACATACATACACACAGGTAGGTTCTTACATAGATAGGTATGATAAAGGTTAAGATAACGTAGGTAGGTTAGGTAGGCAGTGAGGCATTTTTTTGTGGTTTATTTTTTAATTTTAATTTTTACTTTTTAAAATTTTATACAAGCCATCACCTGTGCCACCACCGACCACCAGTCTCTGTCCTCTTTTGTCTGTCTGTTTGTCTGTGTTTGCCAGCCGGCTGGCCTGCCACATCGAATTTATTTTGAAAGAAAAACTAAATTTTTCAACTGGATTGCCTCACCAAAAAGAGAGCTTGTCATGATTTAGCAGGGAGTTTGTCCATTTTTAACTTCTTTCCAGCAGATACATGAGAAGCTACTACTGAAGGGACACGGCTCTGAAATTTAAGAAGAAAATAATAATAATAATAATAATTGTTTCTACTTTTTTGGCACAAGGCCAACAATTTGAAATAGAGAAAAGTCGATTAGATTGACCACAGTGTGTTACTGGGACTTCATTTTATTGACCCTGTAAGGATGAAAGGCAGAGCTAACCTCAGTGGGATAACAATAATAATTGTCTCTACTTCTGGCACAAGGCCAGCAATTACCCAGTGCATTACTGGTACTTTATTTTATCGACCCCGTAAGGATGAAAGACAAAGTTAACCTCGGCGGGATTTGAACTCAGACCGTAAAGGGACGTAACTATGCTGGAAAGCATGGCGTCCGACCTTCTACCGATACTGCCAAATCACCGCCAATAATAATGTTTTCTACTATAGGCACAAGGATAGCAATTTGAAGGGGAGGGGAAGGTTGATTAAATCGACTCCAGTGCGTGACTGATACTTTATTTTATCGACCCTGCAAGGGAGGGCTTGGACTCAGAATATAACGGGCCGTAACTCTATGCAGCAAAGCATGTTGTTCGACTCTCTACAAATACTCCAATCCACAAGGCCAGCAATGTGTTGTATTACTAAATTTTACCAAATTTATAATTATTTTAAAAATTAATTGAAACAGCGCTTTTCATTAAAAACATGGTAATGAAAGGGTTAATTCAACAGTGATTATGACGTAAGCAAAACTAAACCAAAAACTGATACTAAATTACTGACATTGCTCACTGAGATCTTAACTCCTCTACCTTAGGTTACCACTCACACACACACACATACACAGACAGGCACACACACACACACAGAAACATAGAGCTGCCTTTCTCCGTACTTCTACAGCCTCCAAGCATCTTCATTAGCATAACTATATCCAGTCTTGTAGAGAAAGGTAACCGATGTGTGCATGTGTGTGTATATGTATATGTATGTGTGTGTGTGTGTAACCAACAGTATAATTATAATACTAAGCCAGCATCTTCATTCACATAACTCTATCCAGTCTTGTAGAGAGAGAGAGAGAGATAACTGATGTGTGTTTATTTGTATGTGTGTGTGTGTGTGTGTATGTGTGTGTAACTAACAGGATAGTTATAATACTAAGCCAGCATCACTTTCACCAATCTTGTACTGATGAGAAGTTGAAGGCAAAGGATGAGGGTGAGGGTGAACTAAGGTGATAAGAAAGAAAGAGAAGGGAGGAAGGGAAGGACGGAGGAGTATTAAGTAATACAGTGCCATAATGAGTGAAATAATTGGAACAGAAAGGAAAGATAGGATAGGGAGCCAGGCAGAGCCTGTATGTGTATATACACGTACACATGTGTGATGCTGTGTGTGTGAGCTGAAAAAGAGAGAGGGCAAGGTGAGAAAAGGTATGTCAGAAGGGGTGTTATTGGATGAGACATTCCAGATAGATAGATAAAAATGTGTTGGCACATGTGTGCACACACACACACAAATGTGCTCTTCCACACACATATATATATATATATGGATAGATAGATAGATAGTATACATAAATTTTACTGAAGAGCTCTCTTATGGGGACATTCTTTATCTGTATATCTTATATCTGTGTGTGTGTGTATATATATATATATAATAATAATAATAATAATGAAATATTGTGTACAGTGCTCAGGTGCACTACAACTCATCAAAAAGTGTATGTATAGTACATAGGGTAATGTACAAACGTCAGGAAAATGAACAGTGCATGAGTCATGATATACACATGTGTGCATGTGTATGGAAGGGGTAGTTTTGGCGAATTTCGGGAAGCATGAGGGTTTTAAAGGATGCAGTGTTTCGGCAGCTATCAACTGACGCAGGCAGTTTGTTCCATGCTTCAGCAACTCTGAGCGTGAATAAATGTTTCCGAAAGTCATGGGAGCTGTGCTGTTTTCTGATTTTGTAGGCATATCCACGTGTGTTAGACACATGGAGATCAAAAAGGTGCTCAGGGTTGTTGTTGGAGAGATGGTTAATAACTTTGTGGGTATTTACCAAGTCCATTACCAGATGTCGGAGCTTCAATGAATCCATGCCCAGGGAAGCAAGGCGTTCAGAGTATGCGCTTGGTTGCACGTCTCTGAACAGTTTCCAGGAGGTCAATGTTCTGAGCAAGATAGGGGTTCCAGACTGATGATGCGAATTCCAAGTGTGGTCGTATCATAGCTGTATACAGCTTTAAATAGATGGCTGGAGAGCGGCTAACAAAGGTCTTGCTGAGTGATGCCAAGACACCCTCGGCCTTCTTGACAATCTAAGAGACATGCTTTGTCCAACGCAAATCGCTGCTGACAGTAATGCCCAGGTCACGTTCACAAGAGGACTTCTTGATATCAGTGTTGTGGAGGGAGTATGTGGACACTGGATTTATCCTCCCAAAATGCATGGTGGTACACTTGTCCACAGCCAGCTTCAGTTGCCAGTCTGTGATCCATTGCTGCATTGTGTCCAGGTCTGATTGTAGGAAAGAGTTGTAGATTTCAGGATCAGGCCTTTTGATTTCAAGGTACAGCTTGATGTCATCTGCATATTTCAGTACCGTGGCATTCTTTAAGTTGGCATCTATGTCATTAATATATGCCACAAACAAAAGGGGACCAAGAACAGATCCCTGTGGTACACCAGATGACATCTCATATGGTGAAGAATGCTGTCATAGAACCGTCACTACCTCTTTTCGGCTGAGAATGAAGGATTTCAACCAGTTAAAAAGATCATCCCTCACACCCATTGCAGAGAGTTTTGCCATAAGTCTTTTGTGTGGCACAGAATTAAAAGCCTTAGCGAAGTCAAGGTAAACAACATCCACCCATGAGCCGCTGTCAGTGATCCGGGTAATGTCTTCAAGGAACTCGATATGCTGATCACAGCAGCTGGAGTTAGGGATAAATCCAAACTGCGAGGGCCGGATGAGGCTGTGAGAGCTCCAGAAGTTCCAAAGTGTTTCTCTGACACAGGATTCCATCAGTTTAGCAATACAGCTAGTAAGACTGACTGGACGATAGTTGACAGGTGACGTGCGGTCACCCTTTTTGAACAGGGGAATGACACTGGCAGTTTTCCACTGCTCCAGAGTAGCACCATTGTTGAGACAGTATTGAAAGAAGAAAGAAAGCTGGTGTAAAAGGACGTACCCGCCACGTTTGAGAAGCAGGTATGCAACACCATCAAGACCAGGGGAGGCATAGTTGTGCTTATTCTTAAGGTGACGTCGCAATATTGCAGGTGTAAATTCCATAGTTCTTATGGAATTTGATGTTAGAGATGGTGGAGATGGTACATTCTGGTTTTCAACAGTAAAAATGCTTGCATAGCACTCAGCAAAGAGTTCTGCGCATTCTTTGGGATCATCAGTGATCTGGCTTGTGTGGGGATTGCGAAGAGGACCAACTGGAGAGTGAGGTCTCTGCTTTGAATGAACATATTTCCAGAACACCTTACTGTCAGGATTGGTTGCTATGCACTGTTCAAATTCAAGCACTGCCTTTTTTGTCACTTGCTTGAGATGGTTAGAAGATTTATTCCGCTTTTTTCTGTTGGCATCTGATTTATGCAGTTTATATTCCCGTTCAGCGTTCCAACGTTCTTTCCTGGCAAGTCGGACCGCTAAAGTTTCCCAAATTGCACCTTTAGGGTGAGTTTTTTCTGCTTACGTGGCACCGATGCTGCACACGCTATCCATATTGAGTCCAGGATGCTCTGGAGGATAGTGTTCACATCTCCAGAGTTATAGAACTCATGCCAGTTTGGGCGCTGTAGCTCAGTACAGTACAAGTTCCAATCTGCTTTCTTCCAATCAAAGCAAGCAGATTGGAGATGGTTCTGGTTTTTGTTGCTGCCCGCAAGAGCCAGATTGATAATGATCATAGCATGATCAGAATCGCCTAAAGGTTCCTCAGTAGTACAACTGATAACCACTTCTATGTGTGTGTGAGAAAAAAATATGCACGCCTAGATACATATAAGAAAGTCAGAGAGAATATATACATATGTAGCAATATCCGTAGGTGTGAAAAAGAAAAACTGTTCAATCGGAAAGAGAGCTGAAATATTATATTATTTATTTATGTTTATACATATATGCCCTTCCTCACGCCAACCATATTTACAGTGTGGGCTGGGGGCTATGGTGGGAATTAGGGAGATGAGTATGTGGGCGTGTGTGAGAGGCAGATTGTTAGGATGTGGAAGGTGTATGGAAAGGGGATGAAGGTGAAGGTGCGTACTAGATGTATGCTTGAGCCTGTGCTCATTGGAAGGCGGATCTTCTGTATTACTGCATAATGCCAGAAATCTTTGAGGTGTAATTGTGTAAGGTCAGCATTTATCACCTCATCCCAAGTCTTCCTGGGTTTTCCTACTCCATAGCTTCCATCAACTTTGAGCGCTCTGCACCTTTTTATACAGCTGTCATCCTTCATATGCATCACATGGCCATACCAACGCAATCTCCTCTCCTGCACACTGCATCTGATTCCTCTTATGCTTAGTTCTCTCTCAGTCCATTTATGCTTTGCCATTCATGTGTATTACTTACACAGCCATCAATGTATTTGGTTGTAACTGAAGGATATAAATTTGAGGACTTTCTGAAGCCTAGAGGCTAACCAGGCCAGAGCATATACTAGTTTCATGAGGTGTTAAACAACCAAAATGTAACAGACCCCACCCACCAGTTGGAATGCCAACCTCTCACATGGTTAATCTCCAACTGTCACTGAAATTAGTTTTTATCTGAGTTGACTGAGGCAACTTGAAATGAAGTGCCTTATTCAAGGATAATATCTCTGCCTGGTCCAGAATCAAACCCATGACCCTATGATCAGCAGTCCAACACACTAACCTCTAAGCTATGGGACTTCCAACATTGGATAACATGGATAAACGTAAAATGCATTTCAACAAAAAGAAAAATTCTAAAGACATATTTCAAGCTAATAAAAAAGTTTACCTTGTTTAATTTGCCGACTATTTTCTCGTACTCTTGAGTATAAAAGGCAAACACTTCTTGGCAGTCTCTGTGGACAGAACTGCCAAGGGGATTGTACAAACCACAGTTATCACGCACCAATGACATATCATTATGGAAATCTTCCATTGCAGAATAATATCCAGACTGAAATCAAAGAAAATACATATATGTGTATATATCATACATAAGTAAATGATATATATAAATATACACACACAATTGTATATATATGTGTATCTCGGGTTCAATCAGGGGTAACCACAATAAGTAATGTACTCAATACTTAGTAGAGTAATAAATATTCAATATAGAAATGGCTTCTACAGGACTAGAACTGTTTCATTCGAAGGAAACAGTTCTAGTCCTGCAGAAGCCGTTTCTATATTATATATATATATATATCAGTTCCCGTCCCTCCCTTGCAAGCAGGGAAAAAGTGGACGTAAAATGAAATGAAATGAAAAAAATATATATAAACAAAAATATTGTTCAGTGTTAATAATATATTTTAAAAATGACTGTTTATAGTATAAGAAAGGCAACTAAATAAATAAAAAAATAATATGAAATATATTTCCCTTCACATCCAGTCTATGTCTCAATGACATGGGCTTTCATGAGTTTGCAGTAATGAAAATAATTCAAAATGCAAGCTTGCTACAAAATTATCATTCAGATATCTAATACCTAGCATAATAATCATGCCACACATAATATACATTCTTTAGATTTTTATTGATGTACAGAATATTATGTCAACAGTAAAATAATTTATTTTTACATAGATTTTTATATTCCTGATCTTATAAGAAGAGCCAGAACAGAACAGTTACTTTCAAAAGTATTTAGATGCTTTTTATAAGATTATAATTACTTCTGTTTAATTAACTTTGAATTAATTTTGTTTGTTTAGTTGCTACAGTTATAGTTTTAAATAGAATGTTAATTAATTTAACATTCCTGTTTCTGACTGTATTTCTAATAAAATACACACCATTTAACCCTTTAGCATTTAAACCAGCTGTATTCCGGCCAGAATTCTCTCACCTCTTTAATTCTCCAATTAAATAACTTCAAAATCTCGTAGATTTGATATTATGTGAGATAATTATGTAAGATAAGGCCTGTACCAGAAAAATACAATAGTATATAAAGAGTAATGTAAATGCTAAAGGGTTAAAATAGGGACACTGTATCTCCACATATTGTAAAAGGTGACTAAAAAAAGTTGGCAACAGGAAGGGCATCTGAATGTATTTCTAATAAAATACACACCACTTAAAATAAGTACACTGTATCTCCATGTATTGTAAAAGGTGACTAAAAAAGTTGGCAATAGTAAGGGTATCTGGTTGTAAAATTTTGCCTAGAAAAGGACACCACAATGTGGCCTGCATGGCTATCTCCTGCTTTAGTAGGGAAAATGTCCTTAAAAAAACCTGTTGTACTTTCTGCTGTTATATGCACACTAATATGTGTCACCTTCTGTTTGCAGCATCAAAAATAGTCCTATCACTACCAGCTCACCCAACCAACAGCTTTAAAGGAATAAGAGTAAAACTCACCTCCAATCGTTTCCGTATCGTGCTGAAATCCATCGGATTTTTCACAATGGTGTAGTAGTCAGGAGCTTCAAGAGGATCCACTGAAATGGCAAGGAGTTAACAATTAATTTGGTACAATGATACATACACAACTCAGAGGCAAAACTGATTTTATTTACTTTGCATCCAGCTGTAGAACCCTTGTCTAAAAAAGATTTTGAGAGGACCCTTCAGTTATGTCAAAAGCACAGCAAACTCAACTCTCTAGTGTTGGTGACATAAAACACACTCAGTACACTCTGTAAAGTAGTTGGTGGTAGGAAGGGCATCCAGCCATAGAAAACTTGCCAAAAAAAGAGTAGAGAGGGCTTTTCAGTTGTGTTAAAGACATGATGACCTCATTATTTTTGGTGCCTATGATAAAATGCAGAGTGTAGTCTGTAGAGTACGAGATTTGTGACTCCAACTGAGTATCGGGTAGGCCTGTGACAACCCACCCAATCTTTGATAACAGTGAAAATGCACGTTAAATGATAATGATAATCTTAGTTTTTATTCAATTAATTATTATTGTGGTGAAGGTGTGTGACTTAGGGGTTAGGGCATTTGGCTGATGATATCAAGGTTGTGAGTTGAATCCCCTGTCCAGGTGGCATGTTTTGTCCTTGAGCAAGACACTTTATTTCATGTTGTTCCAGTCCACTCAGCTGGCAAAAAAAAAACAAAAAAAAAAAAAACGAGTTGCCACACACATGCCTGTTGAATGCTAAGCTATTTGCATATTCATTTCCCAAGCAGGCTGTTCTGTTGATCAAATCAACTGGAAGAGCTGTTATTCCGGAAGTGACAAAGGTCCAATATACACACTAACTATTGTAAGACACTAACCTGGTCGGGTGAACCAAGAGGCTGCATTCAGTTCCCCCTTTTCTCGGTTGATGCCTCGGAAGCGAGATACTCTCTCTAGAAGTCTGTAAACAGAGAAAAACAATTATAAAGATAAACAACAACAAGCATTTTAAAAGACAACAAGCATTTTAAAGACAACAAGCATCTTGTGGACTCCATGACAGGCTCATACCCTACATAGTGCCCTTTTGAGGCAATATTTTACAGGACTGGTAACCCTACCATTGAAACACACGAGAACCATCCTATAAGATGCAGCATCGTAGGAAGCCGCTTAAACCTGCAGGGAAGCAGGGGAATCAGTTATAAATTTAATTTATTTTTGAAATACTTTACATGATATCCTTCCTGATACTAACCCTTTTAATTGCCTCTTAGGACACAGGGTTATGGTGTACCTAGTCTAAACAAGATACACACATTGAAATTACAAAGATAAACAGTGTGAGTGAGATAAGATTCTTCAACTAGTCCCATGCCACTATTCCAAGCTGGACCTGTGCCAGTTCCCAGGTGCCCTATGCCACTGTTCCAAACTGGTTCCAAGCCACTGTTCCCAGTTGGTCCTGTGCCATTGTTCCCAACTGGTCATGTGCCTAAATCAGAAACCATTCAGTTGAAAGTTAATTATTACAGTAAATCTCTCATAATTGTTTTAAATATTTTAATGATTAAAACACAGAAAGGCAATCAGTATCTTCTTGTCAGAAATATGGAGAGAGAGAGAGAGAGAGAGAGAGAGAGAGAGAGAGAGAGAGAGAGAGAAAAGAGATATGGAGAGAGAGGGTGGTAGTGAGGGCAGATGACAGCACGAAAGAAAATGAGTTGATAGTATGAAAATCTAGAAACAAAGAGATAATAAAAGATAAGTGTGTAACATCAAATACTATCATACCTACCACCACTATTACTATCATCATCATTATCAATAACAACCAGCAACTCTCATCATAGAAGAGCCTCCCCTTACCCTCTTCTCAGGCAAATGCCTGTCTCTCCCCCCATCACTCCCACTCCTCAGGCAAATCCCTGACTCTTTCCCTCCACATCACTCCCTTTTTTTCAGGCAAATCCCTGTCTCATTCTCTCCCTATCCCTCCCACTTCTCAGGCAAATGCCATCATTTTCTTTTCCTATTCACTGAGGAACTACATCCAGCACATATCATACATGAGCTCACAAACAACACAACAGTATATATGCATATATATCTATATATCTGTGCCCAACAACCAGTCTCACCTACAACACAACAGTAATATACATTCATACATTTATATATATCTGTGCCCCACAACCAGTCTCACCTCCAACTCAACAGTATCTCTCTCAGCCCCACCCTTCACAACCAGTCTCACCTCTAGTGACCTACTTATAAAATCACATATGGTTCTTAGCTATCTCTCTGTGGTACATTGCACATCACCTCACACCTCTCTCATTCTCCTACTTACCTGGTCTTCACTCAGTGAGATACACTGATTAATAAAGTGTGAACACACACACAAAGTAGACTTGGGGAAAGAAAAAAAAGGAAATTACACCACAGATTGTATCCCTTTCTCTCTCTTACATACACACACACACAAATGCACATACACAGACATATATATACAGAAACACACACAGTTTATAAGGTGAAGCAAGTAAAAAAGAAAAAAAAAACAACAATTTATAGTGTTGTGTAAAGTAGATAGTATGTGATGTCAGGAGCCTAACTAGTAACCCAAACAGGTACATACAGATACCTTCATACATATATGCAAAAACACATTTTTAAAATGCTACACACATTATATTATATGTTGATGATGATGTTATACACAAACACACTCACACACACATATAGATATATATATACATACACATACATATATATATACACACATCTATAGACACCAAGCATACATATTATCTGTCCAAAGCTATTTCTACACTTGAGATAAAGATCTCTGCTGGTGGTCTGGTTGACATACACAGACACCACATGTGGAGAGAGAGAGAGAGAGGGGGGGGGGATAGATAGAGAGAGTGGGATAGACAGCGTGTGTGCATGTGTGAGATATGATATTTATTGTAACAATTTGAGACCTTAAAAAGATTCTGTAGTTACAAAACCCCTATTCTCCATGGGGAAATGTTAGGGAAGGCCAAGAATTAACCCTTTTCTTAACATACAGAGTTTTCTCAGTTCTTTAAGGACATGTCTTTTAATAGTTGTAACTTTTTCTAACTTGTCCTGATTACTATTTCTTTTCAGATAAATGATGACAGACATCAAATGAAAAGACACACTGTATTTGTTACCTTAATGGCAGAGCACATTGATTTAGAGTGATCACTTTCTGAAAGTTGCACATTCGTTTTTTGTTGAAGTTCACAAAGAACTGGAAGCTGTTGGGAGGGATTCTACAGTAGTAGCCAAACAAAAAACGCCTGCTAAGGGTCTTAATACCATCGGAACACCAACATTTTAATGAAAGGTGCAGAAAATTATCAATAGAAACTCCCAAAAGTTAATTAACACCATTGCTAAGAAGCTCAATGTCTGAAGACACTATCGGAAGAATTGTGCATGATGACCTTTAATACAAGTCATGTGATGTGGAGAAGCCAATTCTTGTCTACAAAGACAAAAGATAACTGATCTGCAGAAAGTGCTTGTTGTGCAAGTTGAAACATCAAGAATCTGAAATGTTTTTTGTTTTTTTCTGATGAGAAAAACTTTGATCAGGACCATAATGTCAACTGAAGGAATGACAGATGGTTATGCAGAGACTCTGAAGATATTCCAGTGGTCATCCACCAGCAACTGTGAGCAATGAGAGAGATGTCATGCGTCTTTACTTCTTTCCTCGGGGCTTAAGGGTCAATGCTGCTGACTATAAGGTGCTGGAGAGGATTGTGAGGCCTTGGATAGGGAGTGTGAGCAAAGGAAGACCATACACCTACTAACAAGACTTTGTGCTATCTCATAAGGTCAAGAAAACTCAAGAATGGGTGAGTTATAATCTCCACGATCATTTCAACCCAAACATATGGTTTCCTAGTTATCCAGACCTGAATTTGTTGGACTACTACGTATGGGACGTAATTGAGCAGGAAATCAATCAACACACTCATAACACTATAAAATCTCTGAAGTCCGGCATAACTAGCACAATATCTAAAATAGATAAAGATCAAATGATTTGGGCATGTCAACGTTTCAGACCTTGTATTAAAGCAGTCATCAACACAAACAGTAGTGGATTTATATAGCAGATGTACCAAGAAGAGTCTCAAAATTATTCATGCCAATTTTTTTCTCACTTCAAACTCTTTTTTCATGACTTAGTATGACAACCTGTGATGATGATGATGATGATGATGATGATGATGATGATATCATCATCATCATCATCATCATTTTACGTCCGCTTTTCCCTGCTTGCAAGGGTGGGACGGGAACTGATTCTGGCTTGATTTCTACAGCTGGATGCCCTTCCTAACACCAACCTCATTTACAGTGAGTGCTGGGTGCTTTTTTGCCGTGGCACCTCCACGACCACTTTGCAGTGGAATGATATGGACCCCAGTTCCTATCATCTCATTTCTACAGCTGAGTAAACTGGAGCAATATGAAATAAAGTGTCTTGCTCAAGGAAACAACACATCACCCGGTCTGAGAATTGAACTCACAACCTTTCGATTGCAAGGCCAATGCTCTAACCACGAAGCCATGTGCCTCCATATTCATTCATCTATATATATATATAAAGTGAGTGACATGTAGGGTATAGACAGGATTAGCGATTAGCATCAGCACTGGTCCTCGATCCTGGTTAAAAATAACATTAAAAAACAAAAAACTAACTGCAAAGACATGATGCTCAAAGACAGGTTCACAATAACACACACACACACACACACAGGCATGTACACAGATATACAAACATACAGATAAAGACTCATGCAAAGACATACATACAAAGGCACCATCACACACAGGTACATGTAAAAGAAAACAAAGATATGTACATATACACACACACACACATATATATATATATATATATATATATATACAATATTAAATAAATGGAAACTATATTTATAAAACCATATTTATTTCATTATATATATTTCAGGGATATCATATTAACAATATGCTATGCCTTCCTCAGACAAAATACAATATAAACAGTTTTATAGATAAATAGATTCGACATACCGTAACAACATCGACTTGCATTTGAAGAGGTTGATTTGGCAGATATTTATCTATAAAACTGTTTATATTGTATTTTGTCTGAGGAAGGCATAGCATATTGTTAATATGATATCCCTGAAATATATATAATGAAATAAATATGGTTTTATAAATATAGTTTTCCATTTATTTAATATTGTAAATATACTCCAAATATTTGTCGAGTGCTTTTATATCAGTTATAAATATTTACTAGTTGTAACCCAACAATTTAAATATAACTTTCCATATATATATATATATATATTTATAATGATTAACTTACCCCAAAGCAATCCGAACCCAGCCTCCTAAGGAAGGAGGAGCAGGGTTATCATCAAGGGTAGCGGGAGGTTTTCTCTTCCTCTGACTAACTCTGATTGGGTTGCTATCAGTGTTGAACAGACCATCACCTTGGCTGTCTGAACTGCTACTCACTTCAGTCCCTGAGGGAAGGAAGAGAAACAAAAAAAAAGTGAACAAAAATAAATCTATAAAAAAAAAAAAAACATGAAAAATACAATGTGTTGCAGATTAAAGGTGTGTAGGTTTGTGGTTAGGTGGTGGTGGTGGGGGGAGGGGGGTTTAGAGGTATGATTAATTAATCTTGAAATGGTAAAGCTATGTAAAGAAGCTGGTATATTGATGGAGAATAACCCTTCACTTTGGCTGTTTGAAACTCTAGTTATATTTTCATTCCTGTCTATCAAAACATCAACAGCTGCACCCCTATTATTTTTGATTGCTCTCTCTCTCTCTCATGGTACCTTTTGTGGGCTGTTACAAAAACATCAGACAAAGAGAGACAAGACTTAAGCAATACTTATTTATGTTTAACAATACCAAAATTCCATCAGGTTTCTGGATTCTTTGGGGAAGGGAGTTACTGTTTAATCAGAGAAGTGAGACATGGGTGATGAATGAATATGAAACAGCAGAGAAGGTCGGAAAGAAACAAAATGGGATTGGTCCAGTGGATGATGGAAACAGAACCAGTGATGAATGTACTGAAGAGAAATACAGAAAAATGGTTGGGTTGTTTTTCAGAAGGATGAAAGTGATAGAAATGAATGTGGAAGGAAGTAGAGAAAGGGGAAGACCAAGAAAGACAGTCAAAGATGATGGAAGAGGAAATGGAAGCCAGGAGATTGGTGGTGAGGAGGGATGGAGATGTTAGGGTAAAATGGAGAAACTTTAGCAAGGAATATGGCCTTAAAACACTTGTCAAAAAGAGAAAAGGGTGGCAACCAGGACCCCTTTTTGGGACCACTGAGACTGGTGGGAGGGAGAGAGAAAGTTATCCTCAAACCAGATACAGAGTCTGAATGTTTGCAACAGAGAGGTAGCACTCCACTAAAGGCAGTACTCTGAGGTAGAATTGACAGTGTGTTAGTGACTGGTGACAGATTTCAGTACTCTGAGGTAGAAGTAAGTGACAGTGGGTTAGTGGTGTTGGTTAACATGTTGAACTGAACACAATGACATTAGTGAATAACAATGTAAGAGAGAGAGAGAGAGAGGGGAGGGAGACAGAAACTTAATACTGTAAACTGTTATTAACTAGTACTGAACTGGTTAGTTAGTTGCGATGTGCGTGTGTATGTTTAAAGCATCTTAAACTGTTGTTACACTTCCATCATTGAATGAAAATGAAGTAATTTGACAGTATTCATCTCAACACATCACATGGAGCACTATAAGTGTTTTACTTCTTATGAAAGAAACAGCTTACCAAGTTAACACAACACTATGAAAAGTACTGGTGTATTCAAAGTAAACATCTTTCAAGAATTAGATAAACACACACACACACACACACACATGCAGCCAAGCTCAGGATAGACACACATACACATCAAGTCGCTGATTCAGATATCATACAAACCTTAAATACGTTTTCATACCAAACTGGTTTCAGTTCTATAAAATAAAGCTATCCATTTTAAACTGGCCAGAATTCTATCACCTCTTTCTGTTCAAACCAGTTGTAACCAGCCACTCACACTGATGTTAAAGTATTGTTCTCAAAATAAATAACATCAAAATCTCATAGATTCAATATAATGTGAGCTAAAGCCTTTACCATAAAAATACAATAGTAAATAAAGAGTAATGTAAATGCTAAAGAGTTAAAGGGTTTCTATTTTAGTTAAAATCTTCGAATATAATTTTATATTAATTTATTTAATTACTAAACATAGCTTAGTAATTAAATCAATAATAGTTTTAGTAAATCCCTCTAAATTCTTCATTAACCAGTTGTAATTGAGTGTATTAATTAGAAACTGGGTGATGAAAGGGTTAAAGTAGAGTTAGAAAGTTGATGACCATGAAATACACCAGCTTAATACAAATTAAAGACAAAACTCTTGAAACTAACATGCTATAACACTAACATGTTTAAACTGTTATATTTATTTAAAAACCTTCCATGTAAGAGCCTTTGTTAAGTCATGTTCCAAATACCAGCATAATAATCAGAAAGTTATATTCCAAAATCTTGAAAACCATAGGCAATATCTTTCATCAGAAATATGGTAATGGAAGTGTGTGTGTGTGTATATATATATGGAGGGGTGGGGGGGGGGGGGGGGGAGTCGTTAACATTTTAAACCAAGAAAATAGGTTACAGAATTACACAAAGAAAAACGACAACAACAATGACACCAACAAATTTTCTTCTTAACAAGAAGCTTGCTAGCAGAAATATTTAAAAAGTCATGTAACGTTATACATATACAGGAATGTACACACACACACACACACCACAATCACACAGAGAGAAATTATATTCAGTATTTATTGCATCACATATCTTAATTTACTGTCTTCTTGTTTTCTCTTACTGAAACAAGACACTCTGGACTAGATTTGTGTGTTTGTGATTATGTGAGTGTGTCGTTCACCACTCCCATACAGAGAAGAGCTTCCTTCACCCAAATTTCCCTCTCACTTTACATCTAATTTCCCTGTAGACACATACCCTCCTCTATTTCACCATTTTACCTTAATTTTTCATTACCTGTCATTCTCTGTGTGTGTATGCATGCGCATTGAAATCAGGCTTATGTTCCCTCATTTTACTATAAGGGTATGTATATATATGTGTGTGTGTGTGTATGTATGTATGTGTGTATATATATATATATATATACGGATTGTAATAAGTTACTGTTGATTCACCAAAATGAGCACTCAATGTGTTGTTTCCAGTATGTACTTTGGGGTTGTACTACGCAGTGTGTATATATATATACGGATTGTAATAAGTTACTGTTGATTCACCAAAATGAGCACTCAATGTGTTGTTTCCAGTATGTACTTTGGGGTTGTACTACGCAGTGTGTGTGTATATATATATATATATTTCTTAGGGTTTAGACACAGACTCTCTCTATTTCCCTGTTAGTTATATGTATATGTATCTATCTATATACATATAGCTAACAGGAAGATAGAGAGAAAATGACCGATGACTATTGCCTTTTACACACACACACACACACATGCACATATATATACACATAGAAACATTATTGCGGGGGAAAAATTAGGACACACACACACACAGAACAGTTCATATAGATGATTAAGGCATACTAGCAGTGGATCAGCTTTCAACAAGAACACTTAACCACACACACACACATGTACATAGAATCTTACTTTATTCTCAAATTACCAAAAAGAAAAGCTATCTTTTTAAATTGTTTCATGCCAATGTTTACAACATTATTAGAGTTAGGTTGGGTGATATGCTGGTCCCATTTTCCAAATTTGAACATTTTCCCTTTTGGTAGTGGGTAGTTGTGGCAATGCATACACTCACACATACATACATATATATATTATACCCTCTTTTACAACCAGATGCCTTTTCCTACCATTAAGCACTGAACCATGAAATAGAAAGCAGCAAAGAGACAGAGTGCAGAGTAATGTACCCTTTCATGTCAACAGACACAAAACAACAAATAACCAAATAAGGGAGTTTCTGTGGCAGGAGGTGGAGTCTCCTCCTTCAAATTTAACCTTTTTCATTACCAAACTGCCTAAAACTGTGCCTGGTTGTTAAAGAAAATAAAGCTGTTTATTTTAAATATTTCAAAGTTTGTATAGTGTTTGAAGACTCTGCCCTCACAACCCTCTCAGGAATAAGTGGGCGAGGAAGAAGAAGCATATTCACATAAAAAACACAATTTCATCATCAATTTTGTTAAAATACATTCCAAACTCCAGATCAATAAGTAAGTTTCTTATATTACTAAATCTCTCCAAATGTTTGGTTATTTTCAAAATTATTTGAAAATCACAAGCAATATCTTTCATCAGAAATATGATAATGAAAGGGTTAAATCTATACTTCTTAAAAAATATCCAACTCCCTGAAATGAAACTGTTTATTATAGAGTATTTATATTTATATAAAAACCCTTCATCATAATTGTTTCTACTTTTGACACAAGGCCAGCAATTACCCCAGTGCATTATTGGTGCTTTATTTTATCGACCCCGTAAGGATGAAAGGCAAAGGTAACCTTGGTGGGATTTGAACTCAGGATGTAAAGGGCCATAACTATGCTGCAAAGCATAGGTTAGAAGAGTTGTCCTGTTGTGGGCAATGCTAAGTCTCGTTCACACAGGCTTGGTTTCTACAGCTGGATGCCTTTCCTAATGCCAACCTCATTTACATTGAGTACTGGGTGCATTTTGTTGTGACACCTACACAACCACTTTACAGTGTGGGCTGGGTGCTTTTAGTTGACATCTACATGACCACTTATATATATATATATATATATATATATATACATATACCAGTCCATCACAGAAAGAAGTTAGTTGTATTACTAAATCCTTCCTAATTCTTGATTATCTTGAAAATAATTTGAAAATTATAAGCATTGTCTTTCTTTAGCAATGATGATAATAAAAGAGTTAACTCTTTAGCATTTAAACCAGCCATATCCGGCCAGAATTCTGTCACCTCTTTCTGTTCAAACCAACTGCAACCAGCCACTCATACCAATGTTAAGGTATTGTTCTCAAAGTAACTAATATCAAAATCATAGATTCGATGTTATGTGAGATAATTATGTGAGGTAAAGCATTTACTGTGAAAATACAATAGTATATATAGAGTAATGCAAGTGTTATAGGGTTAAACCAGCTTGCTGTCAAAGCCTCTAAAAATATGGTAATAAAAAAAGTAACTAAATAAAACCAGTTGAAGGTATCAAATGACTGCAACAGAAATTTAATATAATTTACATACCTATGAATTTATCAAGTCAAAGTCATTTTATTTTCTTAGTACAGATGTACCCCCAGAGGTTCTAGCGGACTTGTAAATTGCCATCTGATACAAAATCAGTTCCTGCCAGACAGGCTCTACAGTATAGCTTGAACTGCAAGAAATAACAGCCAAATTTCCCCCAAAACCACACAAAACTGTAACAAATGCCTAGAACTTGTTTCATTTGGGAGAAATCATCATGAATTCATCATCATCATCATCATTATCAAGCTGTACCTTGAGATAAAAAGGACAGATCCTAAACACTATAGATCTTGCTTGCAGTCTGACCTGGACACAATGCAACAATGGATCTCAGACTGGCAACTCAAGCTAGCTGTGGACAAGTGCACCACCATGCATTTTGGGAGTAAAAACCCAGCGTCCACATACTCCCTCCACAGCACTAATATCAAGAAGTCTTCTTGTGAACGTGACCTGGCCATTACGGTCAGCAGCGACTTGCGTTGGACGAAGCACGTCTCTAAAATTGTCAAGAGGGCCGAGGGTGTTTTAGCATCACTCAGCAAGACCTTTGTCAGCCACTCTTGAGCTATCTATTTAAGGCTGTACATGGCTATGGTGCGGCCACACTTAGAATTTGCATCACCAGTCTGGAACCCCTATCTTGCTCAGAACATTGACTGCCTGGAAACTGTTCAGAGACGTGCAACCAAGCGAATACCCTCCATCAGGCATCTACCATACTCTGAGCGCCTTGCTTCCCTGGGCATGGATACATTGAAGCTCCGACGCCTGGCAACTGATTTGGTAAACACCCACAAAATTGTTAACCATCTTGCCAACAACAACAACCCTGAGTACCTTTTTGATTTCCATGTGTCTAACACACGTGGGCATGCCCACAGTCAGAAAACAGTACAGTTCCCATGACTTTCGGAAACATTTTTTCACGCTCAGAATTGCTGAAGCATGGAACAAACTACCTGCATCGGTTGTTAGCTGTCGAGACACAGCATCCTTTAAGGCCTCCATGCTTCCCGAGATTCGCCAACACTACACCTAATGTTCCCCCTCCATACACATACACACGTATATCATGACTCATACACTATTCACTTCTCTGACATTTGTGTATTATTCTATGTACTATACATGCACCTTTGACGAGTTGTAGTGCACCTGAGCACTTTACACAATAATTTCAATATATAATATATTATTATCATTTTACGTCCGCTTTTCCCTGCTTGCAAGGGTGGGACGGGAACTGATTCTGGCTTGATTTCTACAGCTGGATGCCCTTCCTAACACTAACCTCATTTACAGTGAGTGCTGGGTGATTTTTTTTGCCGAGGCACCTCCACGACCACTTTGCATTTGCAGTGGAATGATATGGACCCCAGTCATATCATCTCATTTCTACAGCTGAGTAAACTGGAGCAATGTGAAATAAAGTGTCTTGCTCAAGGAAACAACACACTACCCGGTCTGAGAATTGAACTCACAAGGCCAATGCTCTAACCACTAAGCCATGTGCCTCCATTTTATTGTGAATTATATATATATGTTTTTTTAATAGGACATTATATATATAATTCATGATGATTTCTACCGAATGAAACACGTTCTAGTCCTGTAAAATCCTTTTCTATATTAAATATATATATATATATATATATATATATATATATATATATATATATATATATATATATATATATATATAGTGTAATAAAGTAATAAACACTAAGCATGCACTGAATGGAGGATACTTTTAAGTTTAGTTGAAGCTATTGGCTTTTCAAAACAGTGATAGCAACATGAATCTTTTGCTATATACAGCAGTATATAAGACAATAGAGTAAAAGACCAAGAGAGTAAGAGAAGAATGTTAAGGCCAAAGAAAAGGTCAGGAATGGAGATGTTGAATAAGCAAACAAAACAGTATAATAGATGCAGGTAGTATTTACCACGTGCTAATTTTGTTATGTAGTAAATGAACCTTCTATTGTATTAAGTGTTGAGATTAAAGGTCATTGGTAAAATAAAATTTAAAAAAAAAACAAAAAAAAAAAAACACTGCTATATTTTTATTTTTCAAACATAAATAAATCGTTTATGTGGGACTTTAAACAAAAGTTGCCATGAAGATATATGCCAAGACAGACTCACACACATTCAATATATATATATTTACATACACACACGACATGCTTCTGAACAGTTTTCATTTACAAAATTCACTCACATGGCATGAATGTCTTTCTGTGTTTGTGTGTATGAGAGAGAGATAAAGAGAGAGCGAGAAGAATAGGAACAGAGTGAGTATATAAGATAGATTAAATCAAACATTCTTTCCTGTTCCTCCCCCATCATCTCATCAATCCCTACCTCTTTTTATCTCTATTTCTCTGATATGAAAAAATGAATGAGAAATAGGGAGAGGAAGAGGAAAGAATTCTACAAACAAGCAAAACTTAATCTAAAGTTGCAAATGTTCAAAGGGCTGGCAGTATTATTTTTGTGACCATGTTGATTGAGCATTCAAACCTAAAAACATACACTACCCACTTTATAGATGAAAGTAGGGAATTCAACTATAAATTAACTCTTTTGATACCAAACCACTTGAAACTGCTCCTGGTTATATGATACTAAACTGTTTATTTTAAATGTTTATATGCATCTAAAACCCTCCCATCATAATTTTATGAAAAATCCTTTATTAGATTAAAAAATGTCAGCATAACAACAATACAAAATATCTTGCTCAAACTTAGTTTCCTTAACCTTTCTTTTGATGAAGGGATTTTATCCTGAAATATTAAGGGTTAATTAAACACCCCCAAAGTAACATTCCAACAACTTTGTTATCATTATTTTTGCCATTTAATGTCCTATTAAAAAAACACACTATTTTCTATACTTTCCACAATGCATTAAGCAAACTACAACACTCTTATTTTTATTTAGCCATGTTTCAAACACCAGCTTAACACTGCAATTACTAAAGCCTTCCAAATACTTTATTACTTTCAAAATTATCTTTCATTAGATATATATAGAAACTAAAGAGCTAATTGATCATGAGTTTCAAATATGCTGCTAGAGCTTTGTTATTTTCCCATAGGACATTATTCTACATTATTACATAAGTTTACCAATTTGCCAAGAAATTGAATTGGTTCCATATCACATGAAAATCATTCACTTCATATTACAAAACAAAAGATCCTCAGTATCTACTCTTAAGGAATCATACAGGACCTAGAATCCCTTAGTATCTACTCTTAAGGGCTCGTGCAGGACCTAGAATAGCTCAGTATCCACTCTTAAGGGATCACACATGGCCTAGAATACCTTGATATCTGCTGTTGGGGGATTATGCAGGACCTAGAATACACTAGTATCTACTCTTAAGGGATCATACAGGACCTAGAATACCTTAGTATCTACTCTTAATGGATCATAAAGGACCTAAAATACTTTAGTATTTGCTTTTTAGAGATCTTACACAGAAATTGCTTAGGCTAAAGAAAGTATCATTATCACCATTATCACCATGACCACCCCCACCATTATCACCATTATCACCATGACCACCCCCACCATTATCACCATGACCATCATCATAATTCTCATTATCACCACTGTCATCCTCATTATCATCACCCTAATCATTATCAGGGAACACCAGTACCGGAAAGTGAAGAGAAGTGATTAGATTCCTAATCAAAATGATTGCATTTGGAATAGGGAAGGGGGTTACACCTGCAACTACTACTACTAAAACTACTACTACTACTACCACCACCACCACCACCACCACCACCACCACCACCACCACTACTACTACTACTACCACCACCACCACCACTACTACTACTACCACCACTACTGCAACCCCTACCAACACCACCATCATAAAGGTTATCTAAAACACAGACAAAAATGTGATTCTGTTTAGAATAAAACAAAAAAATTACTCCAGAGAGTGAGGAGAAAGGGATAATATAAAAAAAAAAAAAAAAAATCTAAAAGCAAAACAAAAAGAGATTAAATATCAAAAGATACTATAGATATAAAAATTGAAAGAATACACACATAGACTCCCACAGAGACAAAAAGACAGAGG
>OZ024749.1:33175252-33185252 GCA_964016885.1 Eledone cirrhosa | reverse complement strand
GCAGCTAAGAGGTGGTGTGACTGTATAGAGACAACACATGTAGACAGCTAAGAGGTGGTGTGACTGTATACAGACAGCACATGTAGGCAGCTAAGAGGTGATGTGACTGTATAGAGACAGCACATGTAGACAGCTAAGAGGTGGTGTGACTGTATAGAGACAACACATGTAGACAGCTAAGAGGTGGTGTGACTGTATAGAGACAGCACATGTAGACAGCTAAGAGGTGGTGTGACTGTATAGAGACAACACATGTAGACAGCTAAGAAGTGGTGTGACTGTATAGAGACAGCACATGTAGACAGCTAAGAGGTGGTGTGACTGTATAGAGACAGCACATGTAGACAGCTAAGAGGTGGTGTGACTGTATAGAGACAGCACATATAGACAGCTATTGGTGTGACTGTATAGAGACAACACATGTAGGCAGCTAAGAGGTGGTGTGACTGTATAGAGACAACACATGTAGACAGCTAAGAGGTGGTGTGACTGTATACAGACAGCACATGTAGGCAGCTAAGAGGTGATGTGACTGTATAGAGACAGCACATGTAGACAGCTAAGAGGTGGTGTGACTGTATAGAGACAACACATGTAGACAGCTAAGAGGTGGTGTGACTGTATAGAGACAGCACATGTAGACAGCTAAGAGGTGGTGTGACTGTATAGAGACAACACATGTAGACAGCTAAGAAGTGGTGTGACTGTATAGAGACAGCACATGTAGACAGCTAAGAGGTGGTGTGACTGTATAGAGACAACACATGTAGACAGCTAAGAGGTGGTGTGATTGTATAGAGACAGCACATGTAGACAGCTAAGAGGTGGTGTGACTATAGAGACAGCACATGTAGACAGCTAAGAGGTGGTGTGACTGTATAGCGACAGCACATGTAGACAGCTAAGAGGTGGTGTGACTGTAGAGAGACAACACATGTAGGCAGCTAAGAGGTGGTGTAACTGTATAGAGACAATACATGTAGGCAGCTAAGAGGTGGTGTAACTGTATAGAGACAACACATGTAGGCAGCTAAGAGGTAGACAACACATGTAGACAGCTAAGAGGTGGTGTGACTATAGAGACAACACATGTAGACAGCTAAGAGGTGGTGTGACTGTATACAGACAGCACATGTAGGCAGCTAAGAGGTGATGTGACTGTATAGAGACAGCACATGTAGGCAGCTATGAGGTGGTGTGACTGTATACAGACAGCACATGTAGGCAGCTAAGAGGTGGTGTGACTGTATAGAGACAACACATGTAGGCAGCTAAGAGGTGATGTAACAGTGTACCTCTGAGACTGGTGAAGGAAAGAGAGAAAGATATCTTCAAATTAAAGACCTGACCTAAAATTCTTGCAACAGAGTAGATTTAGTTAAAGGTTCCTAAGAGCTAGGTGTTAAACCTGATAGGACATGACAAGATTTCAACTCAGAATGCAAAGAATTGCAATATATACTGCAAAGTATCTTAACTGGCACTTTAACAATTCTACTAATCTACTGCCCCAGACCAATACTTCATTCTATTGATCCCATAAAGGATGAAAGTTAAAGTTGACTGTGGTGGGATTTGATTTCCGAATGCCCAATAGAGTTCAAACAAATACCACTTGGTATTTGGTTTAAGAAAAACTCTGCCAATTCATATCCAAATGAAGAAAGAATAACAAACACCTTGAGACGTGTGTGTGTGCGTGTGTTGCTCATAGAAAGTTCCCATAGTAAGGTCAAGCTGAGAGAGAAAAAGTTCAGGGCTGAGACCACAGAAAACTGGGCTTTTAAAATGAGTTGGTCTGTTTTATAGAACCAGAGCTAGTTTTAAGCAAGTTCTTATCAAAAGCATGAATAATGAAAATTATTTATGTTTGTGAACATATTAAATACAGTGACCATTAAAAAGCTAATTAGAAATAACAATTTAGGGCAAAAAGGAGAACATTAGTTGATGACAAATATAAGTTTAATTATTCTGGCAAGTAAGGGAGGCAACATTGAACATGTTTTGTTTTATTAAACCCCCTCAGCAAAGCACAGACTTCACCATGTAATTTCAAAGTGAACTTCTTAAGCGTGCAGATACGTTTTTCCTCAAAATATATACCATATATCCTCGTTTATAAGACGAAAAACATGTGACTAAAAAAAATCAATTGGTAAAATAGGGTGTTGGCTTATATTCGAGGTCAATATTTTCACCAACTTTAAATTCTACATAAGTGAGGTGCTAAAATATTTTTGCTTTGGAGGTGAATAGTACTCTGGTTTTACTTTGGAAGCGAATATTACACCGGTTTCACTTTAAAGGTGAAATTAGTTTTTTTCCTATTTGAAAACCATATTCATTCCTTGAATGAATATGGTTTTCAAAATGGCCAGAAATTGGTAAACAATCATTACGTAACAGAATTATGAAACAAAAAATGTACTCTAAACAATACTTAAAACATTTTCAATATCAAAATATTAAAGCTTCATAAATATATTCACTGCTCATGAGAATTTCAAAACAGTACCATAATTTGTTAATTAGCTGCCTTGACTTATACATGAAGCTTTCTCAGACATAATAGGAGGTCGACTTATATTCAAGTATATAAAGTAGCTTTATTTTCAGCATAAACATTTTTATTATAATAGCTGTGCCTTTCCTCAAAATATACATTTATGAATGAATGTCAAATGATTCCTAACAAGGAATTGAAGTTAGTTTAACCCTTTAGCATTTAAACCGGCCGTATCTGGCCAGAATTCTCACACCCGCTTCTCTTCAAACTGATTGCTCATATTGATGTTAAGGTATTGTTCTCAAAATAAATAAAATCAAAATCTTATAGATTCGACATTAATGTAAAATAAAGCCTTTATATATATATATACAATAGTATATATATATATAGAGTAAGGGTTAAACAAACTTGATTTACTCAGATTTCACAACACCTATATACAAATATATTAAAAAAACAAAATAAAACAAAAGGAATCTTATTGAAAGGTCAACATACCTGAAGGGCTTCCAGCAGGTGCCATTTCTTCAAGGTTTTCTTTACTTAAGAACTCTACACCTTTGCCATGTCCCTGGTGGGGCTCTTCGGTGCTCACATGGCTGCTGGTGTTTGAACCCTTTTTATCTGATGTAGAAAGCACTGTTAATGGTTCGGACACAACAACCACCTCAGCAGAAGTGTTCACACTTATCAGAATCGACTTTCCAGGCGTCTTCTCATCTGTCGTTGACGCCTTCGATGTCACCTTTGACAAAAGCTTGTCCCCCCGTTCAGCAGTAGAGCCATCAGATTTGCTGGAGACACTGTTTAACACACCGCTCTTGCTATCTGTGAGAGGTTCAATTGGACAGAGTTCAGAAACCACTTTGTTTTGGACAGGTACACGGTCTTTCGCAGTGCTGCTTTTTCCGGGCAAGGTTAGCATCACAGATGGGTTTAAATCGCACTTAGTGCTGCTAGTTTTCCTAAAAGGTGTGGGACCATTGATTTCAACCTGAATACAACAATTAGAAAGTTACATTAATAAGGGATGATGGGAACAGAGTGAGTAATATAGGCAGTGAAAATAAATAGAATGAGATAGTTGGGTAAAGTGTTGGCGAATGATGAAAGTAACTGATGCCACAAATATAAACAAACAATATATATATAGGCATAATTGTTTGGTTAAGGAGTTCACTTCACAACCATGTGGTTATGAGTTCAACCAAGCTTCACTGCACCATGGTCACGTGTTTACTATAGCCTCAGGTTGACCAATGCCTCGTTAGTGGAATTCTGTAGAGACAGAAACTGCAGAAGTGTGTGTATATATATATATATATGGTGTTAGGAAGGGCATCCAGCCGTAGAAAACCTGCCAGGCAGTCCTATATGAGCAAGTCAACCAATCTTGCTTCAAGTGGGAAAATTCCCGCCCAAACCCATGCTAGCGTGGAAGATGGACGTTAAACGATGATGATGATGATATATATATATATATATATATATATATATATATATATATACTCTTTTACCTGTCCAGGCTATATTTTGACATATGAATAGTGTTTGTCACCATATTTACGTTCATATCTACCTATAAGTCCCATAACTTGAAGGTTCGCAATATAAAGATCGATCGATATGATCGAGTAAATTAAGGAGGTGCCCCAGCACCGAAGCCAGAAAAAAAAAAAAAATCTTCCATAATTTGATTCAACCCAAGGAAGGTAACTGCACTTCTATTAAAAAAATAACTGGTTATGAGTTATCCTCCCCTACCTTTCTTTGAGCATGTGTAAATAGAAGTTTATACAGCGACTTCAAAAATATTTTTACCTAACAGAAAATTGTTGGATACTCCATTCAATAACACGAAACCTGAAGTTATGAATAAATACCAGCATGCACTATAATTTAATATTTTACCCAATTATATGAATCCAGTACTCTTATTTTTTTTTTGTAACAACACAACCACACACACACACACATATATATATATATATATAATTGTTTCTACTTTTGGCACAAGGCCAGGAATTATCCCAGTGTATTACTGGTACTTTATTTTATCGACCCCGTAAGGATGAAAAGCAAAGTTAACCTCGGCGGTATATATATATATATATATAATTGTTTCTACGTTTGGCACAAGGCCAGCAAAGTACCAGTGCATTACTGGTACTTTATTTTATCGACCCCGTAAGGATGAAAGGCAAAGTTAACCTCGGCGGGATTTGAACTCAGAATGGCAAGGGCCGTAACTCCATGGTATCCGTACATATTTAATATGTATGATGATCATGTTTCTCAATAAATAAGCTGAATGGATCTTAGTTCAGAGCATCAATTATTTAAATTTAAAAGATATATGTAGAGAGAAATAAGTATATAGTTTACTTTAGTTTTGGCTAAGTTTACTCTCGGGCTTTTTGATTCCAAATTCAGTTTCCATAATCGGAATTTATATTATGTCCCACAGTGTCTTTCGTTGCTTTACCAAAATCGATAATCTATTAATAGATGGTTTTGCTTCGGTCTTTGGCCTATGAAACAGCACATCTTAAAGTATGTATATTTTCCTGCATATTATTTGCTCTGTATATATGTGTACAAAATGCTGTTTCTCAAATGATATATGCTTGTTTCTCTCTACATATATATCTTATAAATTTAAATATATATATATACATATATATGTCCACAAACATACATATATAGAGGAAAACGGTAAAAGAAAAGTTTTTAAAAAAAGAGTACGTACCAGTCGCTGTTTCTCGATTGAGCTGGATTTTTTTAGTACACCTCTATTTTCTTGTGTGGAACTACTAATGCAAGAGATTGGCACAGACACTCTTACTAGTGAAGAAGATGATGATGATGTTGTTTTTGTTGATGATGATGATGACGATGATAGTGATGATTTTGTTGACGACGATGCTACTGTAGATGATGATTGTGATGAGCGAGTTGAAGATGCTAATAATGATAACGATGTTGATGTAGATGTTGATGATGTAGATGTTGATGGTGATGACGATGAAGATGAGGATGAAGATGAGGATGATATTGAAATTGATGGTGACACCGGTTTAAGAGTCTTTTCAGCAGTAAGCTGGGTCGATTTGTTGAGTGGTTTTAATTTTGTGACGAGCTCCTTCTGACAACTGTTGGTGATCAAAACTGAAGGGAACTTCTTGATTTCTTCATTTCGCTTCGGAATCGCAGACAAAACAATATCCTTGCTGTTGTTACAAGAACGTCGCCCTTCCAGCAGAACATTTGACACGGTGACAGTGTGTGAGTCAATCTTCTTCACAGTCACTTTTGGTGGGGTTGGTTTGCTGAGGATTGAACCACCACCTCCACCCCCAGATGAGTCCAGCTTCCTACCCATGGACACAGTCGTTGTAGAGAGGGAACGCGAGTTTGTTGATGGCAGCGCTTTCTTCTGCATTGCATTAACAGATACATTGGACGCACCCTTTCCTATGTCAGTACAAGGGGGACTGACCAGCTTCTTGAGAATCTTGACCGCCTCTGCTGGAGAAGTGGTCACTCCGCTCGTGGTTCTTACCTTTTTGTAATCCTTGATCTCTGTTAAAGATACGTCCACCATTTTGGATGACGAGGTTTGGGATTTAGCACCAGTATTGTCCAAAGATTTACCACCTTCAACTAGGCTATTCAGCTTGTCACTGAGTTTTCCTTCAATTGAGGAAGATTTCTTTGAGATTTTTGCATTAGATTCCTTTAAATGAGATGATGGGGTACTGACAGCGTGCACCCTTACTTCTTTCATATCAATCTTTGACGAGCCAAGTAGTTTCTCCGATGCTTTTTCTTTCGTGATCAACACTACTTGATGTTGTCCATGTTGAGCAGAACCACCACCCAGTTTCTTTTGTACAGCTTTCACCTGAAATATGTTGAGGGGTAGTTTCTTGAGCGTATCAGATGTTGAAGACATTTTTGTTGAGACAACCTTCGGGGATGTTGTGATAGTAATGACAGGTGAAGATGAATCAGATGAAGCTGATTCAGCTGACTTAGCACTCCCCTTCTGAAATGGCTTGGAGGAAACAGTAGTAGTAGATACTGATTGTGACGAAGTGGTTGTTGTTTTAATAGGCTGTGACAATGAAACAGGCCTGGGGGCATGTTTACCATTAGTGTCGGTCAAACAGATTACATCGGCTTCCGTATCTAAAAGAAAATAGAAAGAATATAAGTTAGAAGCTTTCAGATCATTTGGAGAATTTATATCAACATATATTTACACATGAACATTTATTTAGACATGATAGGTGTCAGATTGGCAGAATTGTTAGAGCATCAGATTAAAAATGCATCTCTTTTACTAGTTTCAGTCAGTAGTCTGGAGCCATGCTGAGGCACACATTTAAATGGATTTGATATCAACTCCAATACTTATTTTTGCCACTTTCATATTATTTTGTCAAACTGAAAAAAACAGACACAGATGTAAATACACACACACACACACACATATGTATATATATGACGAGCTTCTGCAATGTCCGTTTAAAAAATTGGGGACACACACACACACTTTCCAAGTGTAAATCCATGCTCAGCTATGACCAATGCAGAGGCTACGATATTTACATACAACCTCCCTAGTGATGGTGCCACGATAAAATCGTGCATGAGTTAGACAGGTTGTCACGACACGAGACAAGTCAGGTCACGTGACCATATCTTGCTCATATATATATATGTTTGGTTTAGTTTCTACGGATGGATGCAATTCCTAACGCCAAAAACGTTACAATGTCGACTGCGTGCTTTTTTGCCGTATAAATGCACTTGGTAAAGCGCAAGAACACGAGTCACAGTCTGTTTGAATACTTAATGTAGTACAGAAAAATATATAAGGGAGATAATCAGAGCCTCAGTCTGTCTGAACAATCAGTATAGTACTGAAACATATGTAAGGGAGATACAACCTGTCAATGTTCATCTGAGAGTTATCTAGGCAGATAAATGTCAAAAATGAAAAACAGCAAAACAAAGAAACTTACCTGAATTCACCGTGATAGGGTCTTCTGGTGTTGTAGCGGTATTGCTTCTGGTTGTGTTTGGAACTGACAATATTGATGGTGATGAGGTGATTTTAACTACTGAAGTGTTGGATGTGCTTTTAGATGCAGAACTCGCTTTCACACTTACATTAACGCTTCTACTACTGCTGTTGCTTCTACTGCTGCCACTTCTTTTATTATTATTATTGCTACTACTACTACTACTACTACTACTACTACTACTACTACTACTACTACTACTACCACCACCAGTAGTAGTATTATTATTAACATTACTACTACTACTACTCTTATTACAACTGCTGCTGCTACTTTTACTACTGCTGTTAGTTTTGCTGGTATTGTTATTGTTTTTCTTGCTGCTACTGCTGCTGCTGCTCTTTATAGGAATCACCTCGTCCGCCGGCTCCAAGTCAATTTCCTCGATGAAGTGATAAGTGTCCAAATCAATCTGGGCTTGGGCGAGTGAGCTGCTGAGAAGGTCAAACGGTTTGGATGTAGACAATGATGAACTGGTGTTGGTGGCAGCGGTGGTTGTGGAGGGAGAGGTGGTGGAGGAAGAGGCAGCAGTGGTAGTGGTAGTGGTAGGCGAGAGACAGTTGTGGTGGTGGTGGTAGGGCGAGAGACAGTTGTGGTGGCAGTGGTCATGGTGGCAGTGCTGCACTTAGAGAGAGACACGGTAGAAGAGTGGGAAGAGGAGGAGGAGGAGGAAGAGGTGGACGTGGAAACCGCTGTGGACGCAGTAGAAGATGAAGATGAAGAAGCACCAAGCAAATTCACCACAGATGAAGTCGTAATCACCGATGTCAATGGAGCTGATGAAGCTGAAGAGACGACATTGTCAGCCGCACTACTACTACTACTACTACTACTACTACTACTACCACCACCACCACCACCACCATCCTTACCATCACCACTACTAACGGTACTCGATACTCTACTGTCTTCAGTGTGGCGTGAGATGATAATCTGTTTAGCTAGAGGTGAAGTACTTGCAGTGGTAGTCGTGGTAGTGGTGCTGTGGTTGAGTGTTTGGACAGTAGTGGTATTTGTTGGAGAACCTGTTGTCACAGACGATGGAACCACCTGGAAAGAGTAACAAAAATTATAATTATTTTTTTAGAAATATATATATACATATAATATATAGTAGAAATAGAAGCTTTCACCATATTTTTGACAAAAAGAAATTTTAGCCTGACAGTGGGGTTTAAAACCCTCTAAAAAATGGAAAAGGACGTATTCATTCTTTTCCATTTTTTAGAGGGTTCTAAACCCCACTATCAAGCTAAAATTTCTTTAGTCAAAAATACGGTGAAAGCTTCTATTTCTACTAAATTTCGCTCACTGTTTCAAAACAAACTTATATATATATATAGTTCAAGGAAACGAGACAAAACAGAAGTACAAAAAATCTTATTAGTTTCATGCTTTATATGGAAAAGGGGAAAGAAAGTTCAACGTTTTGGGCTTTAGCCCTTCTTCAGGAGTACAAAAACAGGATAGAGTCATGATCACAAAGGAAAGATATAGAAAATAAAAAGTAGTCCAAGTGAAAAAAAAAACGAAAATAATCAGTCTACGAATGGTTAGAAAGAAGGAACGAGTGAGCAAAACAAGTTAGAGGTAATATATACGCACACACTTTGTTTTTGTATTACATGACCATGTGTTGAAACAGATAGTTATACTTTGGGAGGGTAATGTCAATAAAAACACATGTAGCAGTTGAGTTTCATTTTGATTTATGCTTTGCGGCATAAGATGAAGAAAATAACATCATTGAAGGAACAAACCGTATAAAAAAGTCCAGTTTGTGGATCAAGCTCCCCTTGTAACATCTCGTGGTTGATAGAGGTGGAAAGTTGCTCAACCAGATCTGTTGGTACTGGAGTTGATGGAGACATTTCGCCAGATATAGGAACTTCAACAGTATTGGAGACATCAGGAGTGGAGACAGTAACCTACAAACCACACAAGATATGTAAAAAATAAAGAAGGAAAAGGTAGTCACATATTCTATAGTACGGTACGGAATTAATATTTGGTTTCTTTATTCCATTCAGAAAACAGGATTAGGTATAGTTTTCATTCTCTGTCTGTGTGTGTGTGTGCATGTGTGTGTGTGTGTATATATATATATATATATATATATATATATATATATATATATGAGTGTGTGTGTAAAAGGTAAACAGAAATAACAACACAATCAGTACAGCATATGGAAGGAATATATTAGTATAATGCTTGAAATAGCAGGAAGAGGGTGGTCTTAACGTTTCAGACGCTAGTCCGTCATCAGAAGAAACAATGAGAAATTAGAAAGATTGAAGGGACAGGCAGGGCAGGTAATTGAGGCAGTCAAAGTGAGTGATAGAATAGTTAAACAGACTAGTATTGGGCAAACATATGCTCCACAAGTTGGACAGGC